>OU015502.1:46872274-47074774 GCA_907164885.2 Dolomedes plantarius | reverse complement strand
ATTTAACCTTTCATCTTTGGAGCAAAAGAAACTGAAAAGTAAAACATAAAATATATACATTTATAATAAACCATTAAAAGCTGAAAAGGAAAAAATGTCAAATTGTCTCTTGGAAAGTTAAGAGTTTTAAAAAATAAAGCTGAAAAGTAAAAATGTCATTTTGTCGAATGTTTGTTAAACAAAATTGATTAAAAAAGTAAACACAGCATAAATAACATTTAAAAAAAACATGTGAAATGTTATACACATCTCAGAATTTTAGTAGATTCAGCCTTTCATTTTTCAAGTTTAAATTAAAAATGTCAAGTTGTCTAATGTTTGTTAACAAAAAGTAATTTAAAAACTAAACACAGTATAAATAACATAGATTTAATAACAGTATAAATATCATAAAATATATACATTTATAATAAATCACTAAAAGCTTAAAAGTAAAAATGTCTAATTGTCCATATAAATACCTCCATAAATGCAGGATTCTGTAGCAAAAAAAATATATAAATAAAGTATTAAAGTATTTGTTAAAGGCACTGACTGATGAAAAAATTAACAGAAATCTGCAGTTTGGGCTACACGCACCATAAATGCAAGATTCTGTAGCAATAATAGAAATATTCTGTCCTTATTAAACTCCATATAAATCTCTGTTCAATTAAACTGATCCAAATATCATCTGAAGTACCTTCATAAACTATGTTTCTCGTTTCTTGATTCGGGGTTCAATATGAATGTTTGTTAACCAAAGTCAACTTAAAAACTAAACACAGTATAAATAGCATAGTAAAAAAACATGTGAAATGTTATACACATCTCAGAATTTAGATAGATTCAGCCTTTCATCACTAAAAGCTGAAACGTAAAATTGTCAAATTGTCTTTTGCCTTGTGAACTCTGCATGAAAAATTAAACATAGTATAAAAAAGGGATGGGAAATGTCATACACATCAATACTAAAAAACAACGAATAAATTTTGGTTCGAATTTGACTCTTAGTGTGCTTCAAAATAGTTGAAACTCTTGAAAATAGTTGTTCTCAGATGTACGTGCTTCCAAACGTTGATGACCAGAATAACGCTTGACTATGCAGTGAAGGATATTTATATCTGGGCAGGTATGATTTATGAGTACAACAAAGAGACTCGATTGAATTTCTCTTTAAGTTAAATGTCAGATTGCAACTCTATGCATTCCATTTGACAATTTGCTAGCATTATATCTATATCGACTGTAAATAGAATAGAAAACATGCAAAAACAAAAATTGTTTATTTTCCCCGAAGTCCTGAAATCAATTTTAAATTCTTGTACTAAATCGGAAAGTAGGGCTGCGTATTTTAGAACATTTTTAGAATTGTGCTTGGGAAATTAAAATAGTAGCATTAAGATTTTTGTGCAGTTATAGGCATTTTAGATAAATTTCAATAAAAATTACTTCAAATTGACCAATTTATAGAAAAAGTATGCTATTTACAGTTAAGTTTTTGTTTCTTTTTTTTTAATTTTTAAGTGCTATTTTACCATAAAGCACCAAAAAAAACCTTTAAAAAATCATTTTTTAAAACAAACAAATGGAATAGCTAAACACAAACATAGTTAACCGTAAATAAATCGCAAAACTGTGCTTAAGTTTAGACTGATTCTTTTTAGTTAAGATATACTAATTTTTATGCTTTTAAAAGTACATCGTGAATTATAAAATTAAGAACAATATAAAATACAGTAACGGATTATTGCTTCTTTTAGGAAACAACAAAACAATGTTTCAAATTCAAACTTGTGTAACTACTGCCACTCTCTGCTACTGTCGTCTGATGAGCAAAAAAAAAAAAAATTAAATAATTCAATATTATTCTGATTTTTCACGCTAGTGGAAAAAATGCCACGCCCACTTTAGAGTCACTTGAAATAATTAAACACACACAAATATATAAATTACACAAAAGGTTTTATTTTTTTTAAATTCTGTAATGTGTCTAAATCTCCACTATGGAAATATATCGGAGAATTCCATCATTTTAATAAGAAATTTCTAAAATGAAAATAGCAACAAATAACGTCTGTTTATAATCTGAAGACGATGTTCATTTCACTGAAATGTTTTAAAATATAAATTTTAGATAAGAAATATTTAACGCATTTACTACGCATTACATCGTTTCAATAAGAAATGTCTGAAATGAAAATGGCAACAGAGAACGTTTGTTTACAAAATAACACGGCGAAAATAAACGACGATCGTTAATCGAAATGTCTTAAAGTATAAAATCTGACTTGAAAGATTATTATTTTCATTTATTATTCTGGTTTAATATATAACTTGAAACTTTTTGATTTTATTTATTTTTATCTTTTCGCTCGCTGTCAGCTAACCCTAACGTGGACGCCATATTCAGAGGGATGATGCCACAAAGTGTAACAGCTTACATTTAGTTTCAAAATTGTGGTTTTTTATTAATTAAAAATCAACGGTAATTAATTTCGATTTTTGAAGTTCTTCAGACCCTCGGCTGTTTTTAAAGACGCCTGTATTTAAAATTTCACGATCGTTGCTCCTAAACTGTGGATTTCTATACAATTACAGAGATACAAACATTCATTTTTATATATTAGATATGTATGTATATATATATATATATATATATATATATATATATATATATATATTCATTCTTGGGCCCGTATACTCGGGATACATGCTATCCCAACCCGTAAGGAAAAGGTTAAAGTGTATCGGGCGAATTCGATTAGTGCCTTAATTCATTAATTGTCAACAAGCTAACAATAGTGTCCAGAATTTTCCGACCGAGTCCGCCAAGGCCCCTTTCTGGCTCTCTCGCGTTGGTTGGTTGTTAGGGGTTTAATGGAGAAAGGTCCAGAGAGAACATGCTGCGCCAAACATATGGTAAAATCCGAAAAATACTATATATGTCTGCATTTTAAAACAATAGTCCTGTCCAAACATGATAAAAACGTGATTCATAAGCAGAAATGATATACAAAGTTGATGCAAACAATGATATATAAAGGGTAATGATATATAAAAGGTGACTAAAACGATGATATAAAACAGTGATAAAAGGATTCAAAGGTATGAACAATGATATTTAAAAAGGTTCCGCTGGAGTTTTCTGGAGCGGAGTCCGGAGAGGATACTGCTCGCTGAGTACTCGTCAAGAGTAAATGCACAGGGAAAAAAAAGACAGGGATAACCAGCCACGGTGATAAAAAGGGTGATAAGAAAAAAGGTTGGTAAAAACAGTGAAGTGTGCACGGTAGTAAAAATCAGTCAAAAATAGCAGTTCAGGACAGTCATATTCAGTATCAATTATAAAATAGTCATAAAACAGGTAATAAAGACTGTCATAAAATACAAATATTCGAAATAGTCATAGAAAATGATGATATAACAATAATGGCTCTCTCGCGTACCTCACGAGCGAAGTCCGTCTGTGTCTATGGGGACATACCGCAGATCGGCCATCCAAAGTCACAGGGTATTGTTCTTCAGGTTATCTAAATAATATCGGAATGGTTGCCCTATGACTAGTAAAGAAAATCCAGGAACGGAAAAAATTTTGGTGTTTCACTATGATTAACAGTACAGAAAGAAGAAAAAAAATTAAGGTAGTCTCTCCTAACGAAATTACCGCGGGTTATTAACGTAGGATTACTTATCGTTGCTTACCTTTTTTGTATGTATATATGTATCCATATATGTATGTATATACATATATGTATGTAAAAATTTTGACGCATCTTGGTACTTTTCTGTTTAACTTGTCCAAGCGATAGACTAGGTTTGGCGCGCTGCCAAAAATATAACTCGCGAGGACGGACGGACGGACGATTTTAGCGTCTGAAATTTTCCTTTCCGAAAGACCGTTATGGAGGAACGTAATCTTACGTTAAAAAGGCTTGATTATGCGCAGTTTTTTTTCTACTGAATTACAGACAAATTGAGAATTTGCCAGATCTGGGAGTCAGAAATGGAAAAATATCGTAATTCTCCTCCACTATTATCAATTAAATTTCTTTTTTTTTTTTTAAGTGTGAGGTTAAGTCATGCTTTACTTTCACGCCCCCTGCAGGAACTCGAGAAAGAATAATGAGATGAACGTTCAACGTCGCGGATGAAGGACGGGATGCTTTCACGGATTATAATTATTTGATTAATCTACGTGTTTGTGTGCGTAATGCGGTACGCACCAATAAACGCTGGGATTGTCTACACTGTTCGCGAGCACTTAGAAAGATGACAACCCACAGCACTGTTTAGGTGTTACAGCAATGGTTCTCAACCTGGGAGCGCGCCCTCTTCGGGATATCTAGGGGAAGGCGGGGTCTGAAGCAAATTCAGCCTTCTTATCTTGCAGCCACTGGGATCCATGAACTGATTTAATAACTTTGGATTATTGTTTTTTTAATTACTTGCGTTTATACTAATTACGCCCCTTATAACCTAAAAAGATCCTCAGCTGTCTTCTGTACCATTAATTAGAAGAATGTGATGTCCCCCCCCCCCTTGGATATAGCCCCCCGTGGTGCCCGCGAAACAATTTTAAAGTGCCCGCCGTTCAAATATCTAAATTTTAGATATTAGAACAACAAACGCTCGTAGTTGTAATGAATAATTTTAGTTTAAAAACAAATTTAAAATCGTAAAACCGTAAAAATCAAAAACTGAACAACCTGCTCCCCCGACAGCGTCGTTCTCCCCTCGCTGTGAGTCAGCTTCTTTTTCCTGCTCTCAAATTGAACTCTCTTTGCGGGTCGACATATGCTTGGGAATCTTTGTTTTCCAATATGAAATACTTAAAATCAAAGTACCGATCAAGCCTCACTGACACCCATTTGGACAAATGCCTGTGAACCAGGAATTCCACTTATGTGCCACATTTCAACGAGTTGGCCACAGATTTGCAATGTCAAATATCTCATTAATTATCCCTTTCAAGATTGTTTTGTTTAAATTAAAATTAAAATTTATGTATTAAAAATTTATGTCGCATTAATATTTTCATATTTAAATATTAACCCCCCCCCCCTCCCGTCGCCTCCTTCTCTTCATCTGGAGGTGCCCGCCGAAATCCCGCATTTCTGAAATATGCCCTCCTAGTAAAAAAAAGGTTGCCGACCCCTGCCCTAGACCCCACGGAGAGAGAAGCGAATTGACCCCGAGAGACAGACTTCGGAGAATTTCGTATCTGCTGACACACCACGCTGTCCGAAATTGTGAGAAACGGTCCAAGGTACATTCAGAGGCAATCCAAATGAGAAAGTGATCTCTCGGGTTAAGATCCAGTAATAATATCTCTATTGTCTTTACGGCCCGGTATATATCTATTTTTGTAAGTAATATTTATTTATTTATTTATTTTTGTAAATAAATAGTAAACGAAATAATAAATCAACCACTTCCCTTGACTCAACCGTTGAGTAAAGGGAAGTAGTTCATTTATTTTCTAAATGAATTCTAGTTAATTTATTTATGCCTTGCCGAGGAGCCTACAAGGGACAGGTAACCTATGTTCAAGGCTACCTGTGTGCTGGAGATGTTTATTTTCCCTTTAAGCACTGCTTCACTTCGTAGGCTTTTCTGTCACCATCTTGCGCTGTCAATTTTATACCACTATTCGTGATAGCCGATGGTTCTTTTCGAAATCGGCTAGATGACTGCATTCTCTCCGCCACCGGTAAAAATGGAGAGAAATACCGCATTAAGAGTCATTATCCTTCAGCGTACCCATTGGTGATGTCTTGCAGGTTGAGTCTATATCATGGGTGAAATCTGGGTCCAAGCCTACCTGTACGCTTGAGATATATAGTTTTGTTTTGACCTCCGCCTATTCGGCAGGCTTTATGCATTTTAACGTAGGATTACGTTCCTCCATAAAGGAAAATTTCAGACACCAAAACCGTCCGTCCTCGCGAGTTATAATTTTGGCACGGCGCCAAACCCAGTCTGTATCGCTTGGACAACAGAAAAGCACCAAAATGCGTCAAAATTTTTACATGCATATATGTATATATATACATACGTACATATATATAGATGCATTATATACATAACACATACATGCATACAAAAGAAGTAAGCAACGTTAAGTAATCCTACGTTAATAACCCGCGGAAGTTTCGTTAGAAGAGACTACCTAAAATGTTTTGTCATGTCCCTCTATAAGTGACTGGAGAATGATACACTAACTTCCACAAATATGGACAGTCCCATTGTATATTAGGTACCATAGGGTAATCTTTTTGCGGCATTAGATTCCGTTAATTCCATCCGAAAAAATACTTTCTTTACATCCACTTATATATGTCTAGACTAAGTATTTTTTTTATGACTGCGTTTCCTTGCGTATTCCCCGGGTAAGGAGAACATTATTAGTCACGCACACACGCACACACACGCACGCACGCACACACACACACACACACACACACACACACACACACACACACACACACACACACACACACACACACACACATACAAACATACATATATATATATATATATATATATATATATATATATATATATATATATATATATATATATATATTTATAAAGTTAAACTGTTTATCAGCCGGTCGATCGATCACTAAGTATCCGTCTAAAGCAAGTATTTAGCACATTTTGGATTTCGGATATTGGAGATAACGGGAAAATTTTTCCAATTTTACTCAATTTGTACTATCTTTCTTATTAATCAGTGATCACAAAAGGGGAAAAAAAACATTCGTGACCTTAATTTGCTTTCCGTGACTTAGGAGGTTTTCCCGACTTTAACAAATTCGTTAATGGTTTAGTATTAAACCTGACACGACCACAGATCAGCGGTTGATGCTGCGGGAAACACCCATTTCCAGATAAACAAGACAGAGCGAAACCACTTTAAACTGTGAAAGGTAGAGATAACCGAGAACGTGAAAAAATAAATAAATAAATAAATATTCCGACAATTTTAAAAGGGGAAGGGGGATTGATTATATGAACTTTTTCTTCAGATTTATTAGGAATATTTTACTTTGTTAGTATAATATACTTTTAACATTGAAAAAAAAAATGTTTTCAGTATTGCCGGTAGGTTAGATTTGGTTTGGTTTGGTTAAGAGCGCTACGTTCATTTTTTGCTACACGGAGACTCATCAGACCGGGACCTACTGCTTCGAGTCGATTTCGCAAGGCTACAAATATCCATGCCAACAGTGGGACTCGAACACATAGTCTCTGTTACCGGATGCCACCGCCCTACCTATTCGGCATCGTCCGGCGTATTGCCGGTATGATTTGAATGGAAATGTTTTATTTTCTTCGTGTCAGAAATACACTTTAAACATCAACCGATTTCAGCACATTTCGAAAATGATTATTCGCTGGAGGCAACCATCTGAAAATTTTACACAAAAATCAGTTTCTTTTAAAAGTTTATAATAATCAGAAATAATAAAAAATTAAATATTTCCACAGAGAAGAATTTTATATTTTACAACCCATTTTTCCATGTAACTGTCGAAACAAATGAATCGAAATATCCGTTTTGAGGTGTTAAGTAGCAATCAGAGGGTTTAATATATTATTAAGCATTGATCCTTCATAAGGTTGATAAAATGCTTAAGGATGACAAATACAACGGTACCTCGACTTACGAGTGTCCCAACTTACGAGGGTAGTTTTTTTTTTTTTTTTTTTTTTTTTTTTTTTTTTTTTTTTTTGAGATACGAGCCGTCTCTCGGCCGATTTCATGGCCGAATGGCTAGGGTGCTTGCATTCGGTACCAGAGTTCGTGCGTTCGATTCCCACTGTTGGCATGCATGTTTGTAGCCGTTCGAAATCGGCTTTAAGCAGTAGGTCCCGGTCTAATTAGCCCTAGTGTAGCAAAAAATGTCCGTAGTGCTCCAACCCAAACCTCTCGGCCGATTTTTACCATGTTTTTATTCACTCGCTTTCTTGTTTGTGTGTGTGTTTGTCAAGTACAAATCTTGCAATTGATTTTTAACTAACTTCCCGACTAGCTAGACATTTGAAACTTTTAGAATAGCTCAGAACACGATGACAATGCATTATTTTAATACTTTTAGCCCATTTTTAAGCAGTTTGAATTCATTTTCAGTTAATTTTGTTTCGTAGACTGGTGCAGCCATCTATCGGCCGGGACGGGAACGAAAAGTTAAACGCAAGTTAACTTTCAATTCATTTTCTTTCAAGTTGACGGAATAATTCATCGAAAAAATTTTTACAAAGTATTTATTAATACATAGAATTGTCAAGTTTATATGATTCAACAGAAAGTTTAAAAACATGGTATGTAAAAAGTTCTTTTTATCTTGTAATTATGAGCTGCGAGCTGAAATTCGGGTTACGAGTCAGCTTCAGGTACCCCAACGCTAGTTTGCGCAGCGAACGCAATTTAACGTTCTCGTCAAATAAGCACACGAGAAACATATTTACAACCTTTATGTACAATTATTATACGATTATATACATATTATTCTAAGACTACTTTCCAGTCATAAATCGACAGATTAACCCTGAACAATTATCATACGGGGCAGCTTGCTCTGACCACACTTGAGTCGCCCTCTGAAACCGAACAGAGACCAACCTCTCATTGGACAAGTTTTTATCGAAAAGCCCTGAAGATGAAAGTGAGGAAAGCCTGGCGAAAAGGGCAAAAATCAGCGAATAAGATTCAGTTTTTCAGTTCATCCTTTCTCCTCCACCTCCGTCAGCATCTTTAAGCAGTGGCGAAGCGAGGGGGGGGGGGGTCTATCATGTCCCGGGCGCCACTCGCAGAACGGCGCCAAGCGGTCCCCAAGACCATGGGAGGGCGCCAAAAAGGTATCGTTCCCCGGGCGCCAGTTATGCTCACTACGCCACTGTCTTTAAGTCGTCTGATCTCCACAGTAAATGTTGTACATTGTGTTTTTATACAATAGATGTTATTTATAAATACATTTTTCTTATTTAAAAACACGTAACAAATAATTGCGGTGTTGTCGGAGGGCCCGGAACGGGTTAATGGCATTGCAATTCATTTCAATAGGGAAAATTGATTTGACATACGAGTAATTCGAGTTACGAGCTTCGTCACGTAACGAATTAAACTCGTAAGTCAAGGCACCACTGTATTATCAAAAATATCTTTACATAGTTTTCAAAAACAATAACGGGAATGTAAAAACAGCGTATTAGCGCTTTCATTTTTCCCTCTCTTTCACCCTTGTGAAATCGACCTGAATCCAAAATATACATCATATTAAAGGCAAACCTGAACAGACTCCAACGGGGGAAAACGTGTTGAATGAAGTCATCATCTCATTCAATAGCTGCGGCTTATAAAAAGCAAGTGAGCGCTTTTGCTGGAAAGAACTCTATTCCAAAGGCAACATTTCTCTTAAAATTTTAAGCCTAACATTTGTGTCGGGGAGTTCAAATACGTCTAAAACATTTTCTCCTAAATTCAATTCCATCCCTCGTATCAGGGCTTTCATTTTCTTCTCATTGAACCTTCCGAAATCGACCAGTATTCAAAATACGTACCGTAACAAGGCAAACACGGACAAGAGAAAGCGTGATGAATTTAATCATCATCTCATTCATTATTCACGGCTAATTAGATGTACGTCAGAGCTTTTGCCGGAGAAGACTCTGTTACAAATGCGAAATTTGTCTTATACAGGGTTATCCCGAACATATCTGGTATTTGCTTCAGAGCGTTGAGGTTATGTTAATAATTTGTTCCTGTAAATAGTATTCTTCTACCTGTAATATATATAGTCTCGTGTACTTGTCCGTGCTGTGCTCTATAATAAACTATATGTGTTTAAAAGAGCTGGTTCTAGATTGATAAAAAAAGGACATTCAACTCGGTATCCTTCACACCAAACACGTTGTATTGAATGTTTGTAGAGCATCACAAATACGTTGTTTAAGTTCGGGCAAACTTGTAGGCAAAGGTGGTATGAACACAAGATCTTTGACATATCCCCAAAGGAAGAAATCGCATATCGCATGTCCGGTGACCTAGGAGGGTAGCTGTGTAGGACCAAATCATAGGCTGCCCTGCGACCAATCCAATGGTGTGGTAGCTCTCTGTTTAGAAATTTACGAACCTCGAAATGCCAATGGGGCTAAAAGTTTAACATTTTTCCTTTTACAGTGACATATAAATTATAATTTTCTGTTTGTAATTATGGAAAATATTAAATTTTGTAATCGGATGATTCTTTCCTGATAACCCTGTATTTTTAGCCCAAAATGTGTACCGTGGAGTGGAAAATAACTTATAAAACATTTTCTCTCCAAATTCAGACAGTTTCCTTTTAACAGGGCTTTCGTTTCCCTTTCACTCTCCCTTTTGAAATTTGTCTGAAATTTTCCACCCAACAGTTGCATTGGGCAGTTCAAATAACTTTCATTTTCTTCACATTCGCCGTTTCGAAATCGACCAGTATTCAGAATATTCACGGTACCAAGGCAAACACGGGACGACAGAAAGCGTGTTGAATTAACTCGTCATCTCATTCGTTATCCGCAGCTATTTTCGACGCTTGGTAAAATTTCTCTAAAATTTTAAGCGCAACGTTTTTGTCGAGCACTTCCAAATAACTTTTAAAACATTTTCTCTCCAATTCATTCCATTTCCTAATAACAGGGCTTTCATTTTCCCTTTCATTCACCCTTTTCGAGATGGACCAGTGTCCAAAATGTATATATATACTAGTATATACCGTACCAAGGCAAACACGAACGAGGGAAAGCGTGTTGAATTAACCCATCATCCCCGCTCATTATCCGCGGCTAATTAAAAGCAGGTCAACGCTTTTGTAAGAAAGGAACCTATTCCGGCCGTTTCGCAAAACTGTCCAGTGTGAAAAGAGAAACGAGTTTCATTTTTCAGAAGGAAACGGACGATATAGAAAAGTTTGAGGTCGTTAAACACGCCGTAGAATGGAAATGCAGCAACACGGAACGAACGGGCAAAAAAATAACATTTGCATTTTTGCACGGCTATTATGCGCAGAGACGAATCCTTGGTATTTATGAGAGCCTGGCAGTAGAAAAAAAAAAGTGACAGTTTAGAGGTAACTAAACAATGGATTTTTCAGTTTCAGATGAGAGGCAAAAATTAAGAAAAAAAAAGGTGGGAACACAGGAAAAGTGGGAAAAAAAGAGCCAATTATGAGCAAGATATGATTGGATGCGAACAAAAATTTTCCTCGTGTGATACAGTCGAACCTTGTTATAACGAACTTCAAGGAACCAAAGGTTTTGTTCGCTTTATCCGGTGGTTCGCTATATCCGGACCGTTAAGAAAAATGCTAGAGTTCACAAAATATATAACTCATTAGCTGCAATGTATATTCAATAATGATGGATTTAAAAAATAATAAAACCTATTAAAAATGATCATCAATGAATTAAATCGACTAAAATAGATTACAATAAACTGATACAAATCTAATTAAATTACGTACAATAGGAAAACGGCGGGACCAAAATTTTTGTTCGTTATATCCGTGAGTTCGTTATATATCGGGTTCGCTATAACGGGGTTCGTCTGCACTGGCGTGCTGGAGCTTATTTTCTTTGATACAGAGCTGGCGCTACGGACAGCTTTGGTCCCTTTGTGTCTAGCAGCGTTTCAATTTCTTTTAACAACGTGTACACGCTAAAAACACGAACAAATCATATCCTTGATCGTGAAGTCGTTTCGAACACGCCACGATTTGGCAGAAAAGTGGTATAGATTTAGGGGTCTTCAAAGAGGTCGATATCGAATTACGGATGCCCAGGGACAATATAGGGTCTATTAAGGACTGACCAACATTGCAGTAAAAGGTCTTTTACGACATGAAGACACGTGAACGCGTGGATTTCAAAGTAAATCAGAGGTAAAGAAGGGAAGCTTTGTAATTCAAGTAGCAAAGCAAATTCCGTCAATAGATAATCCAACTGGAGCCAGAGACAGTGGCTCGCGCACAGGAATTCTGTACTGACGGTGTTCGTATCGAATCCCGGCAAGCACCACTAAATGTGCTTGTATCAACGCCTGGCATAGACTCATTAAATTCCGTAGGCCGGAAAATCCCTTCATGTGAAATGTACAAGTCCACCAGAGGATAGTACAAGTCCAACAGATAACAATGAAAAAATCTATATAACTCGGTTCGATACTTGCATCGGAATCGGTACACAATCAATGAAACTCGTATTCGGTGCCAAGTGATGTTTTTAATAAATAAAGTGCCAAAAAAAAAAAAAAACAATTTTTGGTATCGATGTCACACCCTCCACGGTGACGTCTGCAGCCATTTTTAAGTCGCGCGCCAGCGGAGAGACGAGTTGCGCCATTCAGCTTTTTTTTATGATTGGGCGCATTTACTTAACTATTGGCTAGTTCATCGTGCAAAATGAGAGGCTCGTGAAGGCTGCTGGGTAGCAGTAATTAATATTATATATATATATATATATATATAGTGAAACTTCTCTACAGGCCACCGATGGGACCATGGCTGGCTGCCTTAGAAAAGTTTCATGGTATGTATATGTTGTTTCCTAGCTGTAACAACGTAATACGAACTTACTCTTTAACGGTGTTTAAACAATAAAAACAAACTAATGATACAACTTATCAAAGCCAAACCATTTTATTTTTCAACTCAACTGAATTCTAAAAAAAAACTATGTATATAACTGCTGCCAAAAAATTATTTTTTAACAATAATTGCAAAGTAACATTTAAAATTATAAAAATATTTGTGAGTTAATTTTAAATTATTTACATTTTATGCCGTTACATATATATTACTTTTACATTCACACACACACATGTATATATATATATATATATATATATATATATATATACACACCGTGAAACTTCTCTAGCCGGCCACCCCTCCAAACGGGGGAGAACCATGACTGGCTGCCATAGAGAAGTTTCTGTGTTATATATATATATATATATATATATATATATATATATATATATATATATATATATATATATATATATATACATACATACATACATACACATACATACATATAACGCGAAAAAAATGAAAAATACATAATTTTAACACATTTATAAAACTCTATAATGCGTAACACTTTCTGTACACATACATTAAAAAGAAAAGAAAAGAAAGAAAGAAAGAAGACAGCCGCAAATGACTTCGCGCGACTTCTATAAACAAGAACAAGCTTCTCTAAATCAGATATTTTTACGGCATAAAAAAAATTCCCCAAACGGAACAACAGAAGACTTAACATTCGCTGGTATGTTGTCTCATCCCAATATTTTACACTGCTGTTTCGGAAATACGAGACGAGAATACAAGAGAGATTACACAACCTTGAAGGCTAGTTGTTTCTCCCGAACAATTATTTCCTTCCCTTCCTGAATTGGAGGCAGGGCGGGTAAACTTTTCTTTTCTGTGTGACATGCATATTCATAAATGGGAAATGCGTTCCGAGATACCTTCCCACAACGTTTTCTAAAACACACATTTGCATATGCCCATTAAGAAATGACTGAATAGGTACGAACACCTCTTGTCAGAGGAACCAAAATATTAGAGGAGACTGTGTAACACTTCTCCTCAGAAATAAAATATATTCCAAACGGAAACAAGTCGCGTTTGGTGAGATTACAAAACGATTATAGATGCGAAAATCTTGACAGCCCGTGTACGGTATATTTTGAGAGGGGAAGATTATAAAAAAAGAGGGTAAGATTATTAAAAGTTCCTCTACTAAAGAAAGTGCTCAAGACATTTAACTTTAAAACAAACATGTCTAATAAATAAATAGATAAATGTATTAGATAATAGTATTTAGCAAATGATACGTCAACGTTATTTTAAGCTATTACATATGGAATCATATAATATGTTGTGACGTCGTAGGTAGGCTATTCTCTAAGGCTTTTTAAAATTAATAAAATCGTGACCCAGAAAAACTGAGTCCTAGTTGTAAATGATAAGGCCAGAGCTTAAATTAAAACTTAACAAAAATTTAATAACAAAGAAACAAAACAAATTAACATTAAACTAGAACAACAGAATCAAATGAATTTTAACTTAAGTGCAGATTTAACAATACGCTCCGAGACCCGGTTAGCCTCTCACAGGCGCTTAAAAAACACGACCGCCTTGCTAGCCGTTACATGGCGATCTCTCCCTAAAAATCTCTAAGTCTCTGACTATATCTCGCGGCCCTTTCTTTGACGGCATGTCTTGAAATTCCTCAGAAGGCGACTGTTTTCCAAAGCGGGGGGCCAGCAGATTAACGGGTAACAGTTCTTCTTATCGACGAATATTTCGGCCATCTTTATTGCGCTCCACTGTCAAACTCACATTGAGCTGTTGCTAAGAGAGACAATTTTACGAGGCGATGGGAGACGCTTCTGTTTTTCAAAACAGATATTCCCACATTTTGCTCGGGAAACCGATATGCCTGGGCTTAACTTTCAGGCTAAAAATTCTGGCGGCATTTGCTGGTATCGTTTTTTGAATCCTATCGGAATCCACACACTGTGTTCAAAACGGTGGGAACTGGAAAATGGTATTCCGATAAGCATGCAGCTGTGTTCGTTAACCCTGTGAGGTCTTGGGGAAAATATCCCAATACTTTCATAACGCTACAATGTAATTGATATATTTCCTTTTATTCCTTTAACTTTAATACCTTTCATTACTGCGTCTTCTAGCTTCTATTTTCCCGCCTTTACTCTATTTCTCTGCCGATCTGTTAGCTTCGTTAACAGGTGTGTCCCGTGTGGAGTCTGGTGGTCATGAAACTCATGCCTCTACATTTTCCTTTCAGTTTCAAACGTCCTGCCACCTCCCATACCGTTTCTTCAAGAATTTTCGACCATCGCCCCTATTTATGTCCACGAGTTTCGATGATCCTAGTATTTGTGAACTGATCTTAGTGACCATCATACCTCATTCTCCTTGGCCTGACGATGAGTCCAAAATATGTAGCCACACCATTTTACTGCATTGTGAAATTTAAGGAGTGTTATCTTGATTGGTGAGGACAAATTTCGGAACGAAGGAACGCTGTAGAAACAAAATTTCGTACAGAAGCTGCGCAAGGAATTATACATATTTTTTTTCTTTTTAAAGACGGCAGATTATAATAAATTCCATTCCGAGATAATAAAAAAAAGGCTTAAAGTACAGGGGTACGAAAAGTGAGTATAGCAAATGTATTATGCGGCAATGTTATTGTAGAAACATTTGGTTTGACTTAATTGGTTCTAGAAGCTTATATTAATGCTTTAAGAATTTTATGCATCAGACCCCTTGAAACCCTAAGGAACTAAAGAAAATAATTTAGTCAGCATTCTTATACTAGCAAATCATTCTTTCACAGTAAAAATGTCGTTTTTGGTTTGCGAATTTTATGCACCAAATCCCTTTCAAGGAACTAAAGCAAAAAATTAGCATTCTTAAATCAGCAAATGATCCTTTCACTAATAAAAATTTCGTTTTTATTTCCAGAATTCTATGCACTAAACAGCCCTTTAAACCTAAAAGAACTAAAACAAATAATTTGGTCAGCATTATTAAATCGACAAATGATTCTTTACCTAATAAAAATTCCTTTTTTGCTTCAAGAATTTAATGCCACAAACGCCCTAAAACCCAAAGGAACTAAAGCAAATAATTTAATTAGCTTTCTTATAAATCACAAAATGATTCTATCACTATAACTGTCTTTAAAAAAAAATTTTTTAAGTTGTTTTCTACACATAATTCTACTTATGTGTAGTAACCCATTACACTAAAGATAAAAATACTTATAATTTAGCTTACATTCAAAACTTAATTCAGTTGGATTTGTCTAGGCCCCCAGTACAGATATTCACTCCAGCAAATCTACAACAATTACATTTCTATCAGCCGAATCAACCAGTCCCAAAAACATTTTACTACAACATACTTATCGAATTTTTTTTTTTTTAAATTGTCTTCGTTCCACCATGCTTCTCTATACAACACACTCAAGAACATGAAACATGGCGACAAGAATTTATTCCCTTCGCACACTTTACAACGTACGGAAATAAATTCCTTGCGCGTGCAGTCACAAACTTAAACAACCCGGGTCAACACCCTAAAAATCTCGCAATAATCGTTTCGAAAAAAAAAAAAAAGAAAGAAAGAAGATTCATTCAACATATCGCTAATGTACGGCATATACTGGAGCAATTTTTTCCAGGCTCCCACAGAGGGTGCTTCGCGTGGAAAGTGGAGTTGGGTAGTCACAGTTGACTGAGTGAGCCACTGACTGCTATGATTACCGAAGTGAAACGAAGTGAGCGACCTTGAAAAACGAACAATTCCGTCGCTTTTGGAGAACGCTTTCGATTTTTTTTCTGTGGAATGTGGCGGCTCCACCCACTTTCCTTTTCGTCCCTTCAACGAATAATTGAAGTGGACACGAGAACCTTATCCGGAACAAAAGCGGATGGATTCGATCCCGGAAGCAAAGTGGGGCGTTCATTCTTATTGACACGGGCGAAACAAAATGCCGTGACGGACACGAACACGCTGCATCGTAAATGAATGACAATTAAATCGGAAGTATGAGCGAAAACTGGTAGACCGGGCCGGGAGTTTCCGATTTATAAAATTTTTTAAGGCTGTAGTTCCGATTAGGCACTATTCGAGAAAACTCGGAAGCCAACAGACACCAAATTATAGGCATCTGTCTCTTATTTACCATCAATGCAAATTTAAACAATGTAATTTAAAAATTGCCCTACACAGGGATAACATTTAAAAAAGCAATCAATCGTTACTGCAGCCATTTTTCATAAGATAAGTTCATTGGGGCTTCTAATGTAAGCCTATAGCTGCATAATTTGAAGACAAATCGGAGTTAAATAGAAAATACGGCTCTTTTTCTGTATAATTGGTATGGAAAAAGTTCTTTGAATGACGGCAAATGAAGTAAAAATGATAAAGCAGAATTATGATTATTTTTTTACAGTTTTTCTCAAAATAAAGAAAAATAATTACTTTTGATTGTTGAATAATGAATAAAATGGAAGGTTTTTTTTATTAAATATTTGATAAAATGCTCTAAAAAATTCATTTATTTATTTTATTTAATTTATTAATTTATTATTATTAATTTATTATTATTATTATTATTATTTTATTTATTTATTATCATTATTATTTTTTATTTATTTATTTATTTATTTATTTATTTTTTTTTTTTGGGGGGGGGGTGCCAAGTCAAAATAAACGTGAATTAACCTAGAATAGTTGGTGACCCAACTACTTTAAGGCTGTAGGGTAGTAAGCATGTTGGATTCTCTCAGTTCCATGTTAACCTATGGAGAACATTTTTTAAATTATTGTCAAATTGGATTTAAAGATTTTTTTATTATTAATGGTACTCTGTAATACAGGAAAAAAATTCACTCGGATATTTTTTTCAATCTTTAAAAGAAAAGAAAATAATTTTTTACATTTGAATGATTCGAAAAAGAAAAAAAACCTTCAATCCAAGTCCGACCATTATTTGAAATATTTCCTCCATAAGTTAACATGGAGATGAGCGAATCCACCATGACCACTAGCCAACAGCCTTAAAGGGAATCAGTCTAGTCCACTGGAAAAGAAGGGGGTGGGGGAACCCGAATAATTAAAGTACTGGCCAGGGCCCGATTTAGAAAATTCTTGACTATAGGCACAACTCAGGATGGGGGGCCCCCCTAACACTGATGTGGGCGAAAAATTTTCAAAATTGACACAGAGAAAAAATAATTATGAATCATAGTGAAAGTACCATTTTACCAAGAATTGGCTATTTGAAGCGTAGAAGCCTATAACATTATCAAATAACAAAAAGCAATACGACATTGTGATGTCGTGCAACATCCCATTTTTTTCTCAACGTTCTCAGGACAATAGTGTACGAAGAAGAATGCAGCTGAGACTTGGAAACAAGCATTCCAAGGTTCAAGGTGACTTTCCATAGAAAAACCCAGATAATAGCTTTTTGACATTCTAGGGCGCATCGTTAATTTTCAGGTCGCAGGAGGCGGACAAATCAAATTTGAAAAATCAATCAAATTTGAAAGGATATATATAAAAAATGCTATAAAACGGGTAAAATTAAAAAATATATAGAATATTATGATAGAATAGTCCGGAAATATGACATGACAAAGATCGGCAGAGAACTTGCCGCTGCTATTCATCAAAGACGTTTTCAGAGGCTGGACTGAATGGAAGGTGGCCAGCGCGACAAAGACAAGACCCCAAGGCGCCCGGTGGCGGAAGTGAAATCCAACTCCCGCGGAGGGGACTAGAAACCGGTCGGCAGAACGGGACTTGGAGAGAGCTAGAGAGACAGACGAGAGGCCAAGTCTAGCGGTTGATCAGCGTGAGGAAGCTGGAAGATTTTGGTTTGAGACCAGGGGCTAGTGGCATGCATGCCTAGCCACTCTGATGAATTCGTTACTAGCTTAACGGCTACTGTATATATTTTGTATATAGAGAGTTCTAATAAAATAACTTAATTTAAATTCGCGCCTCTGTTTAACTCAATGTCGAGTCTCACGTATTTTATCTCATCTGAGATTTTGGCTTGTTGTCGGCCACGTAATGACAACATATTAACTTCATCATTAAAACACCAATACAATGCAATCAGAAATACTTATTAATCCTTTATATACACTATAAAATACATATGATGAACCAATCAATCAAATTTGAATGGATATGTATAAAAAATGCTATAAAAAAGGTAAAATTTTAAAAAAAAATTGAATTGGGAATTTTTTTTTCCTTTCAAAAAACAAAAAAAATTCGCGGGGCCCTAGGCCTGGGCCTACCGGGCCTAATGGAAAATCAGTGCCTGGTACTGGCAATTTGGGTGCCAATACTTTAAATTTACAGTATAATTTTCGGAAAACCCCGTAAAAAATAACTAAGCCTGCCACTTCAATAATGGTCAGATCTGAACTTGGATTCAGAATCCGCAGTGAAAATTTCGCCTTCACTTGGCGAGTAAAGGACGAAACGTCACTTTTACGTCTTTTACCGTCAATTAAATGAACCGCTCACTCGCCAAATCGGTTCAGTCCATCCAACAAAAAGTGGAGAAAAGTGATCAAATAATAGACATTGTCTTTTAAAATGCATCTGCAAATAAAAATTCAAATAAACATTGTAGAATGTATTATTGCACATTGAGCTTTTATCAGACGACATATTATGTTAGAATAGCCTGGGAGTCATCGTTGTTGTTATTATGGCAATTTTTACGTGACTGAGGGACTTGGCCGATTTGAAAAGTGAAAAAAAACATCCAATTCAGTCTTCAAATTATATTTCGACTAGAGAAAAGAAATTGAAATAATTGTCTAATCACTCACGAGTACTTACTTTTGTGGAAGTTAGGGTCTGTTAACATAGGAATCCGGTAGCGGAAGCGTTAAAGTATTGAAATATATTTAACCAATGACAAACCTCCAAACGATTACCAACGAAATTGTTAAGGCCTATGATTGGTTTATTTCCGTCTCAGCACCACCTTTCCTTTTACGCTTCCGCTACCGGACTCCTATGTGAACAGACCTTAAGACAATCACCGACTCATTTATTTTACTTTTTGGGGGATGAAACCACACTCAACGATGGATCGTTATCATCCAGTACTTTCTTCTGCATTTAAATGGCAACGATTTAAGTTAGGCCTGTGATTGGTTTAAAATAGGTCAATACGAGTAACGCTGACGGGTTCTTACAGGCCCTTAGAGTATGGACTTAACTGTATTGACGTCTGAAAAAAGTGACTTACTATTCGATGGGCCAAAAAAATAAATAAATAAATAAATTTACCATTGAGTGGTGTTCATACATATTATTTGGGAACTTTATGACGAATGTCAAAAATTGGGGGGGGGGGGGTCCATAAAGTGCTTCGACGCTAAAATTTCAAAAAGTGGATTTAGCCGTTTTAGCTTGTGAAGTGCTTGTGTTGTGTTCAAATAATGAACGTCGAACGTTATTTTTGGATAGCGTACAATCGACAGTAAAACTGATGACAAAGTATTAACTTATTCGAACTATTTTACGGTTTATTTCAGGGACTTTTTAGGGTATAAAGTTCAAAGAGGCAAAGTAAATGACACTGTAAAGGTAGAAGACTTAAAAAAAAATAATAATAATAAAACAAAGGAGACGTTACGTATGAAAAGTCCGACCATAAGTACGAAATGTCTGGCTTGCAATTTGACCCCGGTGACATGTGGTTTGACTGGCAACAGTCGATAAAAAAAATGCAATCTGAAACAAGAAAAAAAAATGGGGGAATCCATCACCATCTGCCACAGTATAAAATGACACACACGTCGCGTGTATAGATCGCGTATACTTCGGAGAAACGACGTTAATCCAATAAGAGGAAAATAGCTCAAGAAGCCCCACGCAGGACGCCAAATCCGATCAGTGCTTGCTGCCCGAATACATCAAATAGGAAATATACCAACTAGGAAATGAAAATACAAAACAGAAACTTAAAACAAAAGAAAGCCCGTAAAACGTGTCCATTGAGTCTTAACAACTACACAAGTTATATCACAAACACATAAACATACATACACACATAGTCCGCTATAACCTAGACCAGTTTGGTTTTCAGCACCCGATGATTTTTAATTTTTAATTTCAAGGCAATTAGAAACTTCACATAATGGGGCACGTAGTAATAGATCATATTTTTTAAAAATCTTACACGAAATTAAATTTACAAACTTTTATTTACAACAGGTATATAACAGCAAAAAAGAATTTTTTTATTAAAAATTTAAACTTATATTTATAAACTAAATGTTATGCAAGAATGTAATAATTTAAAAAAAGTTAAAGTATATAAACTGTATCTGTAACGTATAATTCGTGAAAATCAAAGCCCCACAAAAAAAAAAGTCTACTATTTCTTTTTCTTACGACGTTGGCGCCCCAAATCTATAGCGCCCCGTGACTGATGCTTCTTGTGCTTAAGCCTAGAGCCGGCCCTGAGAAACACTCTTATCCATTAAAATAAAATTTATATATATATATATATATATATATATATATATATATATATATATCTTTATATATAAAAGGCAAAGTCTGTGTGTGTGTGACCGAGTTTTTGTCTGCTCGCGGCGCAGCGCAAAGACGGTAGGTCGGACAGTCTTGAGATTCGACACGAAGATGCCTCCCGAGGTCTCATTATGCACCTCGAAGCCCTTTTTTCGAGTTTTTAATTAGATTTTCCGTAATTAAATATTTAGTCGCGATTTGGAGCTCCCGGACGAGTAAAAGCCCCGTAAATCCTAACGTATCCGTCCAAGAATTTTTTTTTTTCGGACGAGCCTATACGGGAAAGATGACACTATACGGAAATCACAATTAAAATTGTCTGTCTTAATTTATCGATTAATTGTGATTTTTTTTCGATCGCCTGTACGCACCCGTTTTTCGGAAAAAAACGCGATTTTGTCCGTGACCCTTTTTTCCAAATTGTCGAATCAATACGTAAATGTCGTTACATTTTTACGAAATTTTTATCTCAGAGACCCTAGACATCACAGTTTCGAAAGCCAGAACCAAAATTAATTTACAAATTGTAGTTATTTTTTAATAATTTATTTTATGATTCGGAAACTCTTGCGAGAAATCTCATTTTGGAGATTTCGTTCTTCATTTCCGGACGAAGGTAAAATAGGAAAAAAACCAGTTTTTCGACGTCATGCACGTGATGTGTTGGGGCGTTTGTTTTCTATGGGGGATTCGGTGGTTAAAGGAAATCGATTACTATTGCAGTGATAATCGATTAAAAAATCACATTTAGTAATGCCGTAATTTTTTTGGCCAGCACTTAGTTAATATCATATAATTTGTGGTGTATTTGTGGAAAAAATCTATAAAGATTTCAAAGAATTTCAGCATGTGGAGGATGTGATATATTCGCTTTCAAGGAAATCGATTACTATTGCAGTGATATTCGATTAGTAATCCTATGTCAAAAATTTTGCCAAAATGTGCCAGAAAGGATTAAATTTATATGGGTAAAATAATGTATCGTGGTGAGGAAAAGGATGACAGCGACGCCCATTAACAAAGGGTTAAGGCTACTAAAAAATTGGTAATTACATTACCCGAGCAACGCCGGGACGGGTACAGCTAGTAAATATATAAAAGGTGAATACAGAAAGTAAGAACCGATTGCTCATGGATCCTGCGCAGGTCACGTCATTGTAACGACGTTGCCATCATTTGGTTCCTGAACGTCTGGTGCTTCATTGGATGTCAATTATATTCTATAAAGTTTTCTTGCTCTTTTTCGGTTGGTTCAAAGTAGACAGTAAAATCGAAAATCCCGCCAGCTGTGAAGAGCCGTCGGTGATAAGATTTTTGAACGCAAAAAATGTTCGTGAGGTACGACCATTAAGGTACGACCCAAACTCTGAATCCTACTGTGAAATTCGTAAGAAGCTGCGATGACTGTCTCTTGCACGACAAAGCGCAGCCGCATTGCTCGAAGAGTTTGGTAGGGAAATTTTTGAACAACCACCGTACAGCCCCGACCTAACTCCTAGCGATTACCATTTGTTTCTTCACCTAAGGAGATTTTTGTTCGGCCAGAGTCTACAGTATGATCGAGAAACAAAAGACGTCATGAAGGAGTGGCTGAATAGGTTGGCGGTGAGTTTCTTCAACGAAAGAATGCGAAGCTATTCTCACAATACGATAAATGCCTCAATAAAAATGGCGACTATGTAGGAAAAGTAGTGTAATACGCGTTTTAACATTTGGCAATAAAAATTTTCCACAAACTTCTTTTTCACCCAATCTATTCTAACTTTCTGGATGCGCCTCGTGTATGCGTGAATGTGCGCGCACGCACGCACGTATAATGCAAAAGGGGTCAGCACATAATCGTAAATGTATCAAAATTTACTTTAAATAGAAGGCATCTGCCAATGGAAATCCATTACATATAGAATTAAGTGAATGTTATGTTACAATTCATCAAAATAAAGCCATGTGGAGCGTCAGAAAAATGCCTCATTTAGTTTGTTAATGCCTCATTTAGTTAGTCATGCCTCATTCAGTTAATGCCTCATTTAGTTTTGACACACATATCTGACACCTCGAACGCAATGGCGACTGGTCATTGTTCGACTTTAGTATCATGCTGCTGTGACGAGCTGGACTCGTCCTGGAGTCAAAGTGAAATAAAGTCTCGAATTTTAACTTTTAACCTGTAACTTTCTTGCCTTAACTATTTAGGCATTGTGAAGACCAAGAACGGTTTCACACAACCTTAAACCTATGGAGAACCTAGGTTTAAGGTTGCGGTGTCCTGAACCTTAAACCTAGAGGGCACGGATGGCAAAACTGTGAATTTAGGCGCCATCTAGACAGGACAGAGCTGTAAACGTAAATAAGAATTATCTGTTCACTTACGTTGTTGGAAAAAAAATCGTTTTTTCCTTTTTTCTAAATGTCACACTTTATAAAAGACGTATTGTGCGATGCATGTTTCACTCATAAATATAATAATAAGGAATCATTCCGTTCATTTCAGAGAAAAATATGACTCACTGCATCACTGATATTTCCAGCAATATATTGTACTCACCTGAAAAGAAAAGAAAAATACGATCAGCAAATATAAACATTATAAAAAAAATTAATGAACACTTTAATAAAAAATGTCTAATGCACAGATATAAGTACTATTAATGACTAGATAGTACCCGTCAAAACTTGACGGTAAATAATTGAACAGTTCCAATAATAAAAAAAGGTTCATAACCTTGTTAAAATATTAGAAATTTAGAAATATTCAATTAAACACTTTTAAAAAGTTAAGAAAATTTTGCGGTTATGTTACGTATTCGCTTTGAAAAGCACGCTACCGTACAGACAGTTTTGAACATATCACTACGCATGCGTCGAGTTTGAAACTTTCCGAAAATACTAAATTTGACATTATTGTAATATCTGGTTAAAATATATATATTATATGGTTAAAATATAAATATATATATTAAAAAAATAATATAATAAAAAACTGTTTTACTGTGAAGAAGATTCTCTGATTCATTTTTTCTTAAATTAACGACGATGAATGAATCACGGTGAATGAATGACTCACTCGTGTTTACATTTTCAAGTTCTGAGTATATAAAATGAATACTTGTTATTAATTTAATTGAAACACTATGATAACGCGAAAGGTGGCGCAAAAGAGATAATTCTCGAATGAATATGAAAATCACAACGAAAATACATTACAATGAAAGGATATTTTATGCTGAGAACAGTTTTAAACGGTGGCGAGCTGTTTTGAAACTATCATAACCGTTTATTACAGTCGTCTAAAAATCAAAATAAAGTTGATTTGTGTCGATATTACGCTGTTTCTAATAAATTATTTGGGTTTAGATAGCAAATAATCCTTTTGAACTTTACTTTTAACTTGTTAAGCCTAACTCATAAAACAAAATGGATGCCGTAGGCTGATATATTTATGAAGCGGTCGCTCCGGAAGAGTTCATGACAGATACATACACAGAACACGGCAACTATTTGGGGAATACTAGAATATGCTACTTATTAATTCAACCCAGAGCAAAAAGAAATTAAGATATAGGCAACATAAACGTTGTTCTCCGGGTTAAGCAGTTAAAATAAAGGCCTTGTTAACATTGCTTCCAGAGCTCAAAGCAATTACCACGTGATACGTCTAAACAATCACAGGTCATGTCACCAATATCGGCGCAAACAGAGGAACGTTATACTACGCTTAGGAAGCAACAGGAACAAGGCCTTAAGGCTGCTGTGTACTAAAGCTATTGGATTCGCTCACCTCAATGTTAACCTATGGAGAAAATGTATCCGAGGATTGCCGACTTGGATTTAGAGATTTTTTTTTTAAATTGTATTCCGTAATAGAAGAACGAAATTTTAAACCTTGGGGTATTTTTCGTTTTTCTTTAATGCAAATAATATTTTTTTATTTAAATTATTCTGGGGGAAAATATGGTCTGGTAGTGTGTTTGAAACGCTCATAAATTCCTTTGGTAGACGAAATTTATGAAATGAATCCTGTCGGAAGGTGCAGAAAAGTTGAGGTTATCTGAAAATACCATTTTTATTGGATTATCAGCCTTTATGGAACTGGAAATAGTAGGAACATTTTCTCCATAGGTTAACATTGAGGCGAGCGAATCCAATAGGGTTAGTACACGGCAGCCTTAAAAGTGTAACGTTGATATTTTGTGCGAGTTCGGGTATTGTAGTTCTTGTGAAAAATAAAGTAAAATCACGGTGTCCTGAAATTATGATATCAGACATCCATATCAGAATGAGAAATGAAAGAAAAGTATTTCGACAGTTCCAATAACAGCTCCTCGAAAAACCCTACGAATCTTCACTTGTCAAATACATAAGTATACAGGCTGGGCCGCGTTTACCACAATAGGCAATTACCGAAAATAGGCATGTGCTTATGGCCCGTTGAAAAGAGAGGCCTAAAAATACCAATATCATATATATATATATATATATATATATATATATATATATATATATATATATATATATATATATATATATATATATATATATATATATTAGCTGAAAACCCGTACTTCGCTACGGAGTACATTCAAATTAAATCCAACGATCAATGCATGCAATTAATGTAAAAAAATAAAACGAAAAAATATATTTATAAAAAAAATCGTAACGGATATTTTTATAGTTAAAATAATGTAGAAGAAAATATTCAAATTAAATCTAATAGCACATACTAAAGAATATAGTACAGTTTGAGGAACATAATATCTTTTACTGTATTTTAATATTTTTCTGGATAATGTCCAATCGTCTGCCGCATTAGCAAGAAAAAATATTTATTTTTGTCTATTTAGTTGTTATGCACGTGACGATAAATTTATTTAAAGTACCAGAAAAAGAAACCACGTGATCAGCATTTAATAAATTAAATTCTAAAAATGAATCTTTAAAAATTCGCCAAAAATCAGATAATGGAGATAAAGATTCGAAAAAATATTTCATTTTAAAGGAATTTTTATAAACTTTCTCGTGATATAAATTTTATAAGCCCCAAATAATTATTTTAAATGCAAACTTAAAAAAAGTTACTAAAACAGCTTAAAAATTTAATTTCAAAAAATCTAATATATATATATATATATATATATATATATATATATATATATAATTATGAAACATCTCTAACCGGCCACCCCGCAAAACGGCCACATTTTTTCGTAACCATTACCGGCCGCTACAAAGAAGTCCACCCCCCAAAACGGCCACTTATTTTCCGAACTATTACTGGCCGCCAGAGAGAAGTTCGAATGCCATATATTTATAATTCGAAGATAACAACGGGAACAACGCGCAATCAGAAGGAGGTGAAGATTTTAGAGCGAACATGATTTTGACAGAGTCGTGACTGATTTGTGTAGAAGAGGTGATGTATATATAAAGATATAAACCAGGGATTCTCAACGGCGTCCAGGTGGACCCCTTGGGGGTCGATGGTAGTTTAAAAAGGGTCTATAGTATTCCAGGGGGTCTGTTGGGGGTCGATGATAAATTTTTCTGTTTTAAAATTTAATTTAATTTTTTAGAAATGTAATTATTAGATAATATCCGTTTTAATATGTATTAATACAGATTTGCATAGGGTGCAGTGATCCACGCATCTAAAGTCGAATACCATGACGCTTTTATATAGGTATCGAATGCCGCCGTCGGCTTTTATTTGTGTATCAACACTAGGCAGAACTGGGGAAATCCACTGGACCTTATACAGCACATGGGTCCTCCCGATGCAACCAATCAAAAGAAGTTTCGTTTTTTTTCCCTTGGCGATGTTGGTGCAATTAAAATTTGTGTTTATGAAATCTTATTTATAGTTCTGAAATTAAAAATGAAATAGTACAAAAATAAAACAACCCTAATGAACCACTTTTTCTAATAACCATGTTTTTATTAACTCGCTTTCTTTTTTATGTGTGTGTGTGTGTTTGTTTGTCCGGTACAAATCTTGCAATCGATTTTTAACTAACTTCCTGACTAGCTAGACATAGAAACTTCTAGAATAGCTCAGAACACGATGACAATGTATTATTTTGATACTTTTAGCCATCTTTAATCAGTATTGAATTCTTTTTCCGTTAATTTTGTTTTGTAGACTGCTGCAGTCATCTATCGGCCGGGACGGGAACGAAAAGTTAAACACAAGTAACTTCCAATTAACTTCATTTTCTTTCAAATTGATGGGATAATTCATCAAAAAATTTTAAAAAGTATTTACTAATACATAGAATTGTCAAGTTTATATGATTCAACAGAAAATTTAAAAACACGGTATATAAAAATTTCTTTTTATCTTGTAATTATTTTTGTTCATATTCTTAGTCAAATTGTTATCTTTAAGTGTTTTATGTGCAATTATTAGTATTATAATTATGTTGTATGCTGTATATTATAGAGAAAAATGTGAGGGGGGTCGAGGAAGAAAATCATTCTTTTAAAAGGGGTCGATGTAGGAGAAAGGCTGAGAACCCCTGATATAAACAATCAATTTAAACTTATATATGAATGTGACGAATAAGCATTCGTGCACATACTGGGTGAATTTGTAGTAGAGATGTGAATGTCTATTAACTGAGAAAGTGAAAATGAAACAGTCTGATGATGAACAGTAAATGGAGTCCCTCTGCTTCTGAAATATTGAATTTTATGATCGAAAAATAAAATAGTATCATAAAAAATAAAATAATATCGTTGCAATCATTTTAAGATTGTTACTAACATGATCAACGAGCCGTGTCGAAGGAGAGCGTCCATTTTTCCGCACTGAAACAGGTATAATAGGAAGGACGCAGTACTTCTTTGAAACAAAAGCTAGTACGTACTAACCCTATTGGAGTCGCTCGCTTCAAAGTTAACCTATGACGAAAATGTGTGCGAGGATAGCCTACTTGTATTGAAAGATTTTTAATTGCACTCCATCATAAAGAAAGAAATTTGACATCTCGGGGCATTTTTTTTCTTTAACGCAAATATTTTAAAATTTAAATCATTCGCGGAAAAAATCTGGTGTAGTTTGTTTGAAACGCTTCTCCATTCCTTTGGTGGATGACATATTATTTTGGTGAGAGGAGGTTCCCCCCCCCCCTTTTTTTTGGCCAATAAATCTGCTGCCTCATTTCCCGGTATGCCGAACTGGCAATATTGTTCATAATAATATATATATATATATATATATATATATATATATATATATATATATATATATATATATATATATAAAGAAATATCACCCTTATTTTAGAAAATGAATCGTGTTGCAAGGTGCATGAAAGTTCGGGCTGTATGAAAATACCATTTTTATTGGATGATCGGCATTTATGGAGCTGTTAACGGTAGACGCATTTTCTCCATAGGTTAACACTGAGGTGAGCGAATCCAATTGGGTTAACACGCAGCAGCCTTAACGCATTGGCAATGTATTTTTTAAGTTTTCTAAAGGAGAAACCTGTGGACAAAGTCCGTACGTGTACAGAAAAATAGGGAAAATACAAAAGGAGAACAAAATGGAGAATACATAAACAAAAAAAAGCAACTAAAATAAAATTATCACGGGCCTCCCAATAACCTCCGTACAGACGACGCCTAGTTACGGCAGAGGAAGATATCATGTGCTTACCGCCTCTAGACGCTTTCATTAAAACTTCGTTAATAACTGTAACCTTAACGTCGTTTTAACTGTTAATCTTATAAGCTGCAACTGATTTCTTGAGCTGGCTGAAAGAACTCGTTGCAATCGCACGTCAGTTTGGATGCCATCACGTCGGAAGCATCAGATTAAATGTTTTGGAAATTCCTCTAATTCATTTATAATTTAAATTTCGAATCGGCTCATACAGTCCATTCAAAGGATCATAACACCGCCCATGTTGCCGGAATTTCAAAGAGGGCAAGTAAAAAAAAAAAAATTCCCATTCTATTCCATTACACAAGCCCGGCAGTCGTGTCCAGTTGCAATCCTGAAAGCAGCCACTGCCATTTCATGTCGGCCATCGGGAAGGCCATTTCGGGGTCTTGCTCCACACTTTATTTTGAATACGGTTTTGAAGGTCGTAAATAAACGAACCCTTTATTTTCTGCTTTGTAATCTCACATGAAGTTTTATAAGGAATTCTATTGGCAGCACAGAGGAGGTCCCCCCCCCCCTTTTTGTTGGCCAATAAATCTGCTGCCTCATTTCCCGGTATGCCGAACTGGCAATATTGTTCATAGAATATATTATATATATGTAAGGCTAAAACGTAAGGCTAAAATATGGGGGGGGGGGCTTTTGTGTAGGAAGAAAGAAGGAATTAACAATTTAAAACGGTGAAATTACGAAATATCGAGATAAAAGCATCGCAGAGAAAGTATTTTACGGGGTGGACTTGATTCACGTAAATTGAAGAACCAGGAAGGGAATCTATAAATAGTAACAAAATTGGGAACGCCTCTGCCTCATCTTCTGTGCAAACGTCACACGCATGCGCGGTAAGTTTAGATGGTCAAAGACAATAGCATTTTCTTTAGATGGCGGGAAATTCTTGATCAGTGCGATCACGCGTCGCAGGGGATTCACGTAAATTGAAGAACCAGGAAGGGAATCTATAAATAGTAACAAAATTGGGAACGCCTCTGCCTCATCTTCTGAGCAAACGTCACACGCATGCGCGGTAAGTTTAGATGGTCAAAGACAATGGCATTTTCTTCAGATGGCGGGAAATTCTTGATCAGTGCGGTCACGCGTCGCAGGTGTACGTGATGAATTCTGGATTAAATTATCAGATTGAATCAGGTAGGAAATTATTGGGAAAATAAACTATGTTAGATGTATTAATTGTAGTTCTTTGCCACCGGCCTTTTCACTCATTGACTGCTATAACTTTAATAATTATTTAGAAGTAGATTGATAAGGAGTAATTTTGGATGTAAGACGACGTAATGGGGAGGGTGTAAGTAGCGAGCGCGTCATATATATATATATATATATATATATATATATATATATATATATATAAAGAAATATCACCCTCATTTTTCCCATTCAGAAGAAGGGTCTGACTTTCATTTGTCTGCCTAAGGTCCGAAAAACTCTAGACGCGGCCCTGGATACGAGCTGAAAAAAATGATTTTCGAAGCCAGGAGTGGCCGACTAAAAGCAACCCCAGGGCCATTTGAGGAAAAAGTAAATTAGGGCGGACAAGGGTCATTTTGGAGCGAATTTTGATGTGTTCTAAGTGAAAGGCGAAACGACCTTCGATAAATATCAGATTTGCATACTACATTAAATATTTTAACTTTAAAATATTTTTTTAATTTAAATTCAAATTATATATATATATATATATATATATATATATATATATATGCATGCACACACAGGGGAATCTCGATCTATGGTTTTTCAAGGGACCGACTGAACTCACCACGATAAATGCGAGGAAACGATAGATGCGGGAAAGTAATATGATCGTCGGGACTGGGTGAAATAAACGACACATGCGGAAAAACGATGATTCGGGGGACGGTCGATCGAAATTCCACTGTGTGTATAGATATAGGGTCCTCAAAAAGGCCGCATCATAATCTAGGGAACATTGTAGTATTGATGTCACGCCTGCATATCGCTTTACGAGTTTACGACTGTTACGACTTACGACTGCCGCGCTTTACCGCTTTACGACTGCAGGGGGACGACGCCGTAGGCCCGTTGCACACACGGCGTAGGCGGAAATTTTCCATCGGACGTCGTTCTAAAAGTAGAGCTTACACACACGGCGAAAAACTCCGTCGCCGGGGAAAAGGCCCACCCCTCCTTTTCGAATCCTGCACGTGTCCAATAAAACCAGAGGGGTCGCACCTACGCCCCCCTCCCCCCAGCCGTAATCGGAGGAGCCCTCCTTTTCGAATCCCCTTTACGATTCCAAGAAAACCAGCGCCCCCCCCCAGCAAACCCCCAAACACCCTTCTCGCAAATGACCCTACGACGGTAGAGTCCGCTGTGTGTGTAAGCGTGCATAGGGTCACATGGATAACTAGTTTAATCTAGCGTCAACGAATCCGCCAGCGCACAGTGGCACTCGACAGCTGCACCAGCTACCGTCGAAGAAAAATTTCATTTTCCGCTGTGTGTGCAAGCTCCAATTGACTTCTGTGGTCTACTGTTGGAACGACGTTTTCCGCTTGAGATAAAAACGCTGAGTGTGCAACGGGCCGTAGGGGTCCCTTGGAGAGGAACCCTCGGGAGTCTGTCCGCAGTGGTTAGTTCGAGAGGGAGCAGGGCTGTGCGTGGGAGTGTGATCCCAGAGACGCGCTAGCTTTTTTGTTTGTGTTCAGTCAGAGTCTGATGACTGAGGTAGTTCAGATTACTGTAAAAAATCTTGTAAATTAAGTCCTGTAAATAAGTTGAGTGTTTTGTTCGTGTGTTAGTACAAATAAAATACTTTGGATATCCACTTGAGTGGTGCTGAACTTAATACAAGGTTCGGCTATTAATTTCCAGGACTGATCTTATAACTCCAGAAAATATCACATGAAATACATACCCAGTTAATATGTTTCGAAGTAACTCCCACCTGCCGTCATGCACTTTTGTGCTCGGTTGTGTAAGTTTCGGAAACAACTTTCATGTAATATTTCATGTATTTCATGTAATATTTTCTGGAGTTATTAGATCAGTCCTGGAAATTAATGGCCGCACCTAGTAATAATAACGTCGTCGATAAGTGAACCATCGAAGTGAGGACGACAATTGATTTTCCAGAAAACTGTATTAAAAAGGGGGGAAAAAGTTTGCTTGGTGAAAAATTAATTTTGGCGATATCAAAATATTTATGTTTTACAAAAAGAGGAATTAGAGAATGTCAGAGAAATTCTCTAAAAAGAATTTTAGAGAAAAATACGAAAAGTACAAAAAGAAAATTTCTAAAATCAAATATTTTAAAAATTAATAACTTCAAAGTAGCAAATCTGAAACGCACTTAAAAACAAAACAAAAAAAAACTGAATATATAGGTAATAAAAATACGTTTGATCTTTGGAAAATAAAACATTATAAAAAAAAAATAAATAAATAAATTTTAAAAAAAAAACCACAACCCCATCAGTTTTCCTAACGAAATGTCTGATTCATAAAAATGTGTTTTTATTTCAAAACATGAAATCGAGTTTTCAAAGTGGAATAAAATCTTTCGAGATGTTTGCGGATGGGCACTCGATGCAGCAATTGTACTCAAAATTCCCTCTATTTTTAAATGTTTACCCAAATTATATTTGTTTTCACGATTTTATATCCCATTTGAACTAAAAATATATGTATTAAATCAGTACTGTATGTATTTGGGGGGGAAAAAAAGAGTTCCGAAAGTAGGCTTTAACTGCTTTAGCGTCGTGGGCCGGTTAAAAAGCCCTGCCAATTGCCCATCCCTGTTCTAAGTTAAGCAATTAATTCTTAATTAAATTGAAATTTGTCATCTGTATGACACCTTCGTAAACTATTTTTTTTTCCAGGCACGGAATCCAGATACTACTCCGTACGCATAATACTGAAGTAACCTGTTTTAAACAAGCACCTGCTGAATGAGAACGCGGTTTTAAATGATAAGAGAGGACTTATGAATACTGCTATCTACGTTCCTTCCGGCAGGATAGCTACATGTGGTTGGGGAAGAATTGGACAACGGTGAAAATGAGTGGACCGAGAAGATGAGACGGCAGATGAACAGAATTTTTAAGCTGTGGTGACGTCGAGAACGCGTAACGCATAGTGGCCAGTTGGTCAGCGGAAGGACTGGAGCATCTCGACTGACAAATTCGAAGATTACATTTTTCGTCTTTTCTGCATGGGTTGACATCTGCGCGATTTGAAAATGGTGTTCCGGTGTTCAAAGTACTGCTATTGAAATTATCTTCTCCCTACACACACAAAGGATAGGTTTAATTTCAAATACTGGCGATTCCGGTTAATCGAACCACGTCGGGACGCGATCATTTGGGTCCTAATAACCGGCTAGTCCGATTAAATGAAATCGACTGTAGATAAAAATAAGGATAAACTTGCACATTACTACGCGCACACACACACACACACACACACATATATATATATATATATATATATATATATATATATATATATATATATACACTCATGGACAAAAAAATTAGCGCACCCAGAAATAATTGAGGGATCGTAACGAAACTTGCAATGAAGGTACATGTCGGGGAGATATGCAAATGATTAGAAATGCAGCGTGATTGCGCATTACGTATAGCCGGTAGAGGGCGTTGAACATCGTACTCTGTGGAGTATAAAACAGGTAACCAAAGCTTTTTTGATGTGCTGAATCATTTACAAAGGAAGAGCTGAGATAGACATGCCATTACGCCGTGTTCGAAGACAATATAAGCAGTTGTCGCAGTTTGAGAGGGGGAGAATCGTCGGGATGATGGAAGCTGGGTGGTCAGCTAGGCGAGTAGCTCGTCAATTAGGCCGCTCTGATTGTGTTGTGAGGAGGTGTTGGGACCAGTGGACCCGAGAGATGCCATGTACACGAAGACCAGGCTCAGGACGCCCTCGATAGACCAGTCGTCGAGAAGACCGCCACATCGTAAGAAATGCACGCGTACAGCCAACTGCTTCATCGGCCGCCATCCAAGCACAGGTAGCACCTTCACTAGGGGCCTCTGTGTCTTCTCGAACCATACGAAGGCGCCTGGCTGAAGGACAGTTGGTATCGCGGCGCCCATTACGTGTGCTGCGCTTGACGACCACCCATCGACGCCTCCGTTTGGAGTTTTGCAGCGCACGAGGAAACTGGACTGCAGCGGAATAGAACCAGGTCGTCTTTAGCGACGAATCCAGATTCAATCTCGGCAGTGATGACAATCGTGTTCGTGTGTGGAGAGCCCGTGATGAACGCTTCAATCCTGCCTTTGCTGTACAGCGACACATCGCTCCCACAGCTGGTGTGATGGTATGGGGTGCCATTGCCTACAATACACGGTCACCCCTAGTATTGTTCCGTGGCACCATGACAGCCCAGCGGTATGTTCATGAAATCCTGCAACCACATGTGTTGCCACTCATGCAACGGCTCCCAGGAGCCATTTTTCAACAAGACAATGCTCGGCCTCATACGGCAAGGGTGTCACAAGACTGTCCCCGCACTGTTACTACCCTTCCTTAGCCTGCCCGATCCCCAGATTTGTCTCCAATCGAGCATATCTGGGATCGTTTGGGACGACGAGTTGGGCATCCCACGAGTTTGAACGAACTAGAGGCAAGGTTACAGCAAATATGGAACGAAATGTCTCAAGACATCATACAGAACTTGTATGACTCAATGCCCGATCGTATCGCATCGTGTATTCGCGGTAGAGGGGGTCCAACGGAGTATTAACTCCTCCGTTCTTTTGCCTTTTTCTCTGAAATAAATTATCCTTTTTCTTTGATTTTCTTATCATTTACTTATATCAAAGTAGTCATTACGTATGTAAAATTTCGTTTCATTTTGACGACTCCTTCTTGGTGCGCTAATTTTTTTGTCCATGAGTGTATATATATATGGGATCCGAATTGCGAATCGGGTCATAGGGACCAGCGCAACACCAGAGACCTAGGAGTGAACGAGGAAGATAATCCCTATATTGGCCTAGCGAAAGGCTAGAGCGTGAGGAGGAGATTAGTCCTACTATGTAGGGATGCGACATCGACGACTAAACATCGATGTTTTGAAACATCGATATTCAATATTAAAACATCGATGCTAATAAAACATCGTCCAAAAACCATCGATTTTTTCAAACATCGATGTTTTAGAACATCCATTTTTTAAAACTGGTTCAGTAACCTCTAACATTAATGTTACTTCGGTTAGTCGTGGGGGAGGGTGATTTAATTTTTCTCTCTGACTGGGATGACACAAATGACAAAAACTTGGTTGCTAGAGTCAGCGCATATCACAGAATTTGCACGATACATTTTATTACTTTTACCAGAAAATTGAGGAAGAACTTATTTCTATAAAAACGATTGATAGGACCAAAGCCATTAAAAAAAAAAAAAAAATCCGTGATGTTTACTAATTTAAACTAGCTGAATGTGAAAAATTATTGTAATATTTATTTATAAGATGGAGAATAATTTACTTCCAGGAGCTTAAATAATTTAGGTAAAAAAAATCTGAAGTTGTTACATTTAACAAGTGTTTAAAACCCTCGTCTTCAATAATTGAAATCAGCTGAGAATCTCTACAAATCATGTAAAGCAGGGGTGTCAAACTCACGGCCCGCAACGAACATTTTTGCGGCCCGCCAATATATTGGCACACAATAATATATAATAAAATAACCGACGCAGAATCATAATAAGATAGGACGAATTCGCTAAATGTTTTTTAATGATACTCTTTTTTGCTATAATTAAACAAAATGCATATATTTATGCTGAATATACTGTAATTAGGTAAATAAACCTACGTTTCTATTAATATTGATATTTTTTGCGGCCCACCTATAGTTAAACCTTGTTTTTTTGGCCCAAGGTAGCCTTTAAGTTTGACGCCCCTGATGTAAAGAATAGTTTGAGAAACTTTGCTGTATATATCTCCACCAAATTTTTTATTATGGGGCTTTTTCATTAAAAAAAACATCGAGCACAAAACATCGATGTTAAAAAAACATCGGTTTCAATAAATCGATGTTTAGAACATCGATGTTTTTATCAAAACATCAATGTTTTGAAAACATCGACATCGATGTCGCATCTTTACTACTACAGTAGGAAAGCTCCCATGTTGAAAGGTTGCGGATGCTGCACTAAACGACTGTTTTATTAGTGAGCGATTCTAGCTTGTTGTCCGAGCTTGTTGAGTGTTTAACACCATTATTACCTTTAGAGATCAACTGCTGTGTGTTAAGTGTTACACGTAAATTGTTGTTATTGAGAAACTGTTTATAAGTCATCCTGAATTTAAGTCATTAGTGAGGTGTCAGTTTATTACATTAAAAGATGAGATGAACCACATTAAATACCCCCCCCCCGACACACACAGACACATACATATGTGAGTGTGTGTGTGTGTGTGTGTGTGTACGTACAGAAAGAGATCAGTAAGCAATACTGATAATTATAAAAATCTATTTACTGAAAATTAGACATCCGTATGCGGTGTATGACACATAAGTGATTTCAACACATAAAATTAAGTATCGGTAATCTATATTGAAAATAATATATTAGTCGTCCGCACTTTCAGAATTATGTAATATATACACTTATATATAAATGTAGCAATCTACAATACGCAACACTGTATATTATATAAAACTAGCTAAATACCGTTGCTTCACTGCGGAAGACATTAGTGCCATCAATTTTTAATTCAAATTAATTTTAGCTATAAATTGCCGTTATTCCCCAGAGGAGTTTACCCTGTCATTGAACGAGCATAATCAGACATTAAATACGGCTTTTAATATTTTTTTGGGGGGAGGGGGTCTTAAGATCCTTTCAACCCCCTCAAAGGTTGGATTTTTTGCAAACTTTTATAAGTGAGTGCTTAGGGCCTTAGAAGAGCCATCACACAAAATTTCAGCTTCTGGGCCTTAAGGTTCCAGATATAGAGTTATAAATCACTCTTTTAGTGGGTTGGGGGGGGGGGGTTAAGACCCTTTAAACCACGTTAAAAGTTTCCATTTTTAAAAAGATTTCTTAGTGAGCGCATAGAGCTTAAGAGAAACTACCCTTCAAAATTTCAGCTTCCTAGGATCAATGGTTCGAGAGATAAGGTGCTGAGTCTTTGAGCGAGTTGTATCTGGCTTTAATATATATAGATTCAGGATTAACCTATCAGCGGGCGGGCCAATTTTCGGAACACCAGCAGGCGCGCTCGGCACAAAGTGCAACGTCTCTTTCGACTTTGATTATTCCTTTTGTAATAAACTTTTTTTTTCAAATTGAAAACAATAATTCTGCGTTCTATGACAAGATGTAAAATGCTTATAATACTGAGATATATTTATAATTAAAAGCCAAAGAATGCAGATACAATCGCCTTATTTCAAAACTATCCAGTTTATTGGATCTAAGGACAACTTGCGAATGGATTCCTATTACACCCAAAAACCTAAAAAACAATGAGAGCGTCCATCTTCGTGATATGCTGGATACCGTGTAATAGCTTCACATTTGATCGACTACATCAACTCCTGCTTTTGTCGTAATGTAATCCAGTATAATCGTTGGTTTACAACGGCGAAATAACAACTAACAATAAAGGGAAAGGAATACAAGGGTCAGAAAATCAGACCTTCATTAGAAAGGGTGAATCTATATAAATAGAAACTGCTTAGAACATTCAAACCTTACATGTAAAAACAATTCATTCAAAATCACGAAAATGTTGCACTTCGCACACGGGCGCGCCCGCTGAAGGGTTAAGCAAAATACGTTGAGGACTCTACAGGAGTCATCAGTACCTTGATCTATATACTAAGTAAGCAATACTGAGAGTGACGTAAAAACAAGTAGTACCCGGAATCAAGGACGTAAGACTGAAAGTAATATATCGACAAAAATCATGAGTAAAAATAAAAATCATAAGTAAAAATAAAAATAAAAATAACTCTTAGTAATAATAATTATAAACTAAATTAATAATGGATTAATAGTCCTAAAATACAGTAACCATAGTAAGTCAGTAACTGAGTATCTCCATGGTTGCAAGTTTTGTGACGTCAGTCATCTTGCGGTTACTTGTTCTTAACTTCCACTCTGTCTAGCGCCAGGCTTGGTGTGCTTTGGTTAAGCAACTCTTATTTCAATTTTTAATCAATTCTTCTGTTTTTCATGGATTTTACGGTGTCTGAGTGTGCTTATTGTATAGATCATAATCATCGGAAACAATCTATTGGTTTTTAGACAGTATTGACACCGCTGATGAAGAGATGCTGTCTAAAACCTCTTTCATACTTTTCTTTTCATGTTATTTGTTCCTGGCTGCAAGTAGCTTTAGGGCTATTACTGGTATTCTCTTTCATCTATTTCTTATATATATATATATATATATATATATATATGTGTGTGTGTATATATATATATATATATATATATATATATATATATATATATATATATATATATATATATATATATGCGCTATGAAGTTATAAACCAGCAAACAATACAGGATAAATATATGGGCTGGGAAGGGGCAACACTATGAATTACAAATCAGTAAGCAATGCTACGGCTTATACATTCGTATAACGATTTTAAGAACTATAGTTCAATACAGTTATCAACAGTAAGGCTAAAAATTGTACGTCCAGTATCAATACTGAGGACTATGTATCAGTAAAGCGCTATTGAGAATTTTGTATCGACGCAACACTGCAGACTTAAAGTCAACACAACAGACAATAATTAAGGTCAATAGGCAGCAGTTTACATAGATTATGCATCAAAAAGCAATTATAAGTATTACGTTTGACAAAGTAGTTTATAACTGAGATTTTAATAGAGAATTTTAAGATTTTTTTAATAAATTTAAACAGATGAAAAAGATACATGATAAAAAAGTTAACATTTTCCACATTTATACCGCAGGCAAACATGACACAGTGACACTTAAAATAACCTTAAATTGAAATAAACGTTCAAAGCCACCTATTATGCACTTCCTCTTCACAAGCGATACATGAAAGCGTCGCGCAAGAAAATCGTCTGCAGGACGTGCCCAGAATTCTGATATTAAATAAAAATAAAGCAACTAATGCGTCCCAAAATCTGCGGAATCGGCGAATTATTCGCAGAATAAGGTACCCCCGTCGACAAGAGGGCACTGCTCGGTTAAGTGGAAGAAGAACAAAAAAAGAAAAAAGAACGTTCGAGTATTAGCATGCAGGGGTGGGAGACGTTGCAAACGCGGCAGAGCGAGGAGGATGGCTCCAAAATCGGCCAGAATCTTCTCCACAAATACGGGAGGGTGCATTCATGGGCTGGGAACGTTTGGCAAGATTGAACAGGAACAGAAAGTTTGATGACTTCTCTCTCTCTCTCTCTCTCTCTCTCTCTCTCGGCGAAACAAAATGCCGGTTGGTTGGTCAGTTGGTATGTACTGCACGTGGAATGGTGAGAGTCCCGACTGGCTGAGTGACAAAGGGGGAAACCTAGACCCAAACTGTTAGTCAGACATGTTGAAACACTCACATACAAGCCGCGAAAATGTTGACTGCAGCTTGCGCGGTTCGTTGGCAGAAACAGGGTTCCCAGATCGCTAATTGGAATTTCCTCACATCGGTGGCAGATACTGCCAGAACTTACTTTCTGTTTCCGTAGGTTATGGACCGAAACAAGATCTCAGAGAGAAGTTTGCTTTCTGTTCCCGTATAGCATGGACCAAAACCACATGTGAGAGGCTGAGAGAGAGGTTTGCTTTCTGTTTCATTAGATTAAGGACCAAAACTAGAGGTGAAAGACCGAGAGCGAGGCTTACTTTCTGTTTCCGTAGCCTAAGGACCGAAACCAGAGGTGAGAAGTTGTGAAGTTTGCTTACAACTTCAGCAGATTATGGACCAAAACTTGGGGTAAGTGGCATAAATGAATGGGGTAAGTGGCATAATCCTCTGTGACACAAATGAAAAAATTGCATGTAACACGCCCTCGTAGGAAGGATCACGGGCAATTACTTATTGGCTACTTCACCAGCAAGAATTTAGAGAAATTCTGCATGAGTAATCCAGTGTACTAACCCAAAATTTACTTACATGGAACATTTATAAATTTTAAGAGGATTCTGGATACAGAAAATTATTTATCTATTTATTTACACACATTTCGCTATTGTTTTAGCTCTTAAATTAGCCTAATTTCCTCACACTTAATCTAAATTTCTCAAAATACTTTCCAACTAAATATCAAAATGTACAATTTAGTCATATAACTCTTATTAGGGGACGCTTGATTAAAAAGGAGCGTAATACTTGTTTTACTAAAATGTGATCCATAAACTGTCTTAATTCCCAGGATTTGCCTAGATTTACTTCTAAATTTCCTGATATACTTCCCTAGATTTCAAAATGTTTAATTTGGTTACCTAAAGACTTCTCCCTCATCCGACTTCTTACAAAAAACTTCTCATTTTATCGTATAAATACCTCTCTTAACAAGAAATTCAACCATTCTCAGAAATTGACCAGTTCAAAATTAAGCTTTTTAAAGTGACCGCCGAGTTCTTTCACTTAGATAGTAGTGCAAGTTTTTCAACAGAGGACACTCTCCCGATTTAACAGATTGCATCAATGGTCTGTTGCCAAGTCCTGCCATCCCTCTATACATATTGTTAAGTTCACATGATCTTGGCCCCTCAGCAGCAAGATTGCATACATGCTGTGAACTAAATGCATTTGACTGCCAATATAACTTAGTGATTAGATTTTGGCGTGTTAGGCGACCAAATTTTGGGCTCAAAATATCGGTCTCAGTCACCTTTTTTTAAATCTAACGCAGCAGGCACTTGTCTTTTCCACATTCCACAACGCGAATTTGTTGACTTTATCACGGGAGCACTCACTGTGCGGATGAATCAACATCACTACCTATGAGGGGACAGTACATGAACATCCATATCTTACTCAGGATTCGAACCCACTAAGTGGTAGGCTCGTGTCGCTAATCACTATACGATGTAGCCGTCCACCTACAATCCTTTAGAATAGGTATTTTCTGGGAAACCGTGGAAAGCTCGTGACGTCCTCACCTAAACTTATACTGGGCACAGGTGACTCAGTTTAGTTCGGGTTTCATCTTACTTTTTCCTTTATTATAGGCGAAACGAAAGAATTTTTGCTTGCTTTGGAGCCTCTTAGCAAAGCCGCTTACAGAGGCAAATGCTAACTAGTCATCTCGTTTGGCTCCTCCCAAGTACGCGCAGACAGCAGGTTGTTTGTTTACAGCCGAGAACTTAATTCTCTCATCTCCTAACCGCGTCGATATTCCAGAACGGTGCATCAAGCATGCTTCGCAAACAGAGATATCCTACCCCAAGTCGCCTGAGACACGAGAGAGAGAGCTTTCTCTATTTGATCAGGTGTTGCGAGAAATCGCTTGCAACGCAGCTGAATCATCCTTGCCAGGCTAAGCACATGGCGCACGGAATATGCCGAGTCGCTCAAATCGGCCACAAATAAAGATTTCAAACTGCTTTTATAGTCTTGGCGACTGCAGGTTTGAATAAACCATGTCAAACGAACGACGGAATCTGATCAAGTTTTCGACAAATTACTTTTCAATAATAAATATATAGCCAATTTTTAAGCTCCAACATCGAAATCTATTTCTCCATGATTGTCGAACAATTTTGATGGGAAACGTCTGTTAGTATAGCGGCAAATTTAACATAGACACCTAAGTAAATTTTTATTATCCAAAACTCCGATCTCGAACTTACAGATTTTAGCGTTGCTTTAGGGGGCCTTTCAAGTATTACATAAGCATTTTAGGCTGGGATAGGGGGTGGGGAGGGTCAAGCTATGCTTATTTTTACTGACAAGGCAGAAGAGGGGGGAGGGAGATCAGATCCATGCTCACGCAAGACAAAAAATGTGCACGCAAGAGAATGCGTTGCGATGTGCTCCTGACACTACTTAGAAATATAGGATAAATTTAAAAAATCGTTTTAAATTTATCGTATTTCGTAATCGTTTTAAATTTATCGTATCTCTTTTATTGAAAAAATCGTTTGGCTTGCGAAATAGCGACAAAAAAATTTTCAAATTTTACGTAAGCGGGGGATGGGGGTTGGACACCTGTTTATTTTTGCTTACAAGGGTAGGGAGAGGGGGATTAAAAAGTCTCAAAATGTGCTTGCATAATACTTGGACGGCCCCTTATTCCGGGCAAAAATGTGGTATACTGTGTTTTAAACACACATCCTTTCCCTAAGTGGACCACATTTCTTGATGGCTGAGTAAGATATACTTTTCTCTAGTACGGAGTACAATTTTTTTTAAAAATTTTAAACTAAGGCGACCATCATTGGGAAAGCTTTTCTCCATAGGTTAACACTCAACCTTAACCCTTTCGCGACGGCAGTTCCGATCACGCGCTTTCCTCTGAGGCCGGAGGTTTTTCTCGTGAGCGTACCCTCCAGGCCGGCGGTTTTTCAAGCGCTAAGCCTAAATTTACGAAATATTCCAAAATAGTAACATTTACGAGCAAATCTATTTATTTAAGCTATATATGGGTTACTTACACATTCTTTTATTATTTCTCCACTAAAAGATTTTTGTTATACAGTAAAATATTTTTTGCTGGGACATACTGTCGAAATCCTAGTCGCCCTTTCCATACTAAGAGACTTTCATCAACTGATATATTCCTATCAGGAATATATCAAGAACTCTGAAAGTTTTGAATGATTAAATCTAAATAAGGTTTAATTTTTTCAATCTTTTTGGCATCAGAAGAAGTAAAATGCAAGTATCGAAGAATTTTGATGCACTGGTCCCGAGTGATAACCTTACTGAAAAAAGGTGTTGCAATCATGGGATTCGTTGAGTAGTACATCTTAATTTTCATTTTTTTTCACAATACCCATCAAAATTGTCAAAGCAAATTAAACATTTCTTCTTTAGTTACAGGCAAAAAATGCTTTGAGGGTGAACTCTATTCACTTTCTGGGTTTACGTACCTCTCATACGCATTAATTTGGTTAGTATAATATAATACGCAATAATTTAGTTATTAAATCCATTACAGTTTCATAAAATAAAACCTAAAAAAATCAAATTCATTTGATACAACATCATCGACTTTTATTCCACATGCCACTGTGAATGTTAGTTGAGTTAAATCCCTTACACGAGAAGACCACGAAGAAGCACCGTCCTGTGATATACTCAGAATAGAAATGTCTGATATATCTTCATCATCACTCTGATCTCGGTGCTCCAAATCAACAGATTCACCCCACGAGATTCACTGGAAGATATCACTCTCACTACTTTCAGAATTTGTTTCAGATTCCGACACATTTCTCATCAATTCAGAAATTTCGTCTTCTGTCAAATATTTTCTCCTTTTCGCCATATTAAATACTCAAAGGAAAGAAATCTCACTGCAACAGGGTCTGACTCAAAACTAAACGGTGAACCCATATACCCAATGCTGCAATCCCACCGCAAAAGAAAAACAAAATTGCTCGTAAACAAAGACCACGTGCAAAGTTTAAATGCCCTACCCTCTGACAGCCAGACGCAATACATCCCTTCCTCCGTTTGTTTACATAAAACGATAGTCAGCATGTGATTCATACTAGTCTTGTTTTCGAATAGAAGGTCCCAACTACGTGTACCCCAAATTTCATAGACATGCGGTGCCATCTTGTGCCACAAAAATTAACTAATAAAACGTTCCGAACTACTGACACGGATAGGTGACGGTCGGCCAGAAACGCGGATAGCTGCTGTCGCGTATACGTGACGGTCGGCCAGAAACGCGGATAGCTGCTGTCACGTATACGTGACGTTCGCCGCGAAAGGGTTAAGGCTGCTATGTACTAACTCCATTGGATTCGCTCACCTCAATATTAACCTATGGAGAAAATTTGTCCACGGATTGCAGACTTGGATTCAAAGATTTTTTTTAAAAATTGTACTCTGTCATAGAGAAAGAAATTTTACATTTGTGTACATTTTTCGTTTTTTCTTTTTAAATGCAATTAATATTTTGAAATTTAAATTATTCGGGGAAAAATCTGGTATAGTGTGTTTTAAACGCTCATAAATTCCTTCGGTGGACGAAATTTATAAAATGAATCCTGTAGTGCTTTGCAGAAAAGTTCAGGCTATCTGACAATACCACTTTTATTTGATTATCAGCATTTATGTACCTGCAAATAGTTCACAAAAATATATTTTAAATAAATAATTTGGGGGCAGCGCTTAACCCCCCCCCCCCTTATTGAGAGAGAGCCATTACAATCCCTCAAAATGTCAATCCTAAGGGGGGGGGGGAATTCTCGAACTGTCAACTGGACTCCTCCCACCGCAAGAGTCTGCAAGAAGAGGAAAAGGGAAATACGATTTTTTTCTTAGTACATAGCAGCCTTAACATCCAACAGCTCGGCGCCGAAAGGGTTAATACCGCACAGACGTGATTACGGCCTGCGTAATGAATCGCGGTGGCGAAAACAATAAATCTACGCAAATAGACTGCCACGCATGACGCTTAACACGTAAAGGAAGAACCTATCTCCTCATAAACGCTCGCTGAACTGCACGGACATGCGCTGCTGGACGCCCGAGATGGCTATCGCTGCGACGCGAGTCAGAAACGGACGGCCACTGTACACCAGCTCATTAGCATTTTCGGCTCGACGCTTCCTTCTACAACAATAGCGGATGTCCCATTCACACGACAAGACACAGCACAGAGAAGCGAAATGACCACCGTTATTAAAAATGCCAGGAGTGCTCACTCTGCATATAGAAAACTTAAAAAGACGGCTCCCGAGTACGTCGGCTAAGGAGGCTGATAAAATGGGATTGTTCCACAAATGCATTCTTATTTAGGGGAAAAGTCAAAATAAGTTGTGCATCATTTCAACTCCAATTCGAAAATATTCCTTTCCCGACATTTCAGTAATTTCCCACACGATTCAATTCCTTTGTTGGTTACTTATGCCTCTTGGCCGGATAAATTAGCACGGCGCCCCCCCCCCTTGTGTGTGTGTGTGTGTGTATATTATATATATATATATATATATATATATATATATATATATATATATATATATATATACACACACACAGTGGAACCTCGAGGTATCGAACCTCAAGGGGAACAAAAAAACTCCTAATTATCGAGTATTTCGATATACAAAGGTTCGATTTATAGTGTTAGGCAAGTTCAAGGCGAATGGAAAAACTTCGATTTATCAAGAAATTCGATTATACCGATATTCTACTGTGTGTGTGTGTGTGTGTGTGTGTGTGTGTGGCACCACAAGGGTCAGATGCCGACATTTGCGCGGTGCCACCACATTTTGACTGTACATCCCGTGAGGCGACAACGGTTGGCCTCTACCCTCTTGCCACTTCCACAAACCACACGGTGAGACTTTTCGGCCATCCGATTTAACGTGCCCATGTCCGGCTTAGACACGAACGATTGAGTAAAGTATGGGCATTTTTTTAACAGGGTCTGGTTAAATTTTAATTTCTTTATTTGCACACATTTTACAATGATTCGTGATCAAATGTTGTATATAAACTTTATAAATGAGTTTCAGGGCCCGAGATAGCCTGGTGGTAGCGCGTCGGCTTTTCGCGCCGAGGATGTCGGATCGAATCCCGGCAAGCGTCCTTCAGTACCTCCATGTCTAGGCCGTTTAGGGGCACCTTCCATCCGCAAACCAAAAATGTTCTTTTATGACGTCAGTGGATGGAGAAAGTACGATTTCCCCAGATGTCGCCACTGGGGATGCTCGGTCAAAATGGAGGTGGCACCAGGCTCAATCGGACTCCGACCCTCGTGGTACCATTATAAACCGGAGCCGCACCCCTCGGTTCGCTAGCAAACATCGACCTGGTCCGGAATACTTCCGGCCAGGGGACATTAAAAGCAACAACAACACAAATGAGTTTTATAAAAAGGGGGGCATTATGAGGAGCTCAATAAAAGCTAAGTAAGTAATGTCTAATGTATGGTCTTTGATATTTCCCTGATATAACAGAAATTCTCTTAAAGTGAGTGAGCGATCAATTAATGTATCATTTCAGTTCATTTTGAAGGTAAATTTGATCGCGACATTATTTCCTATTGGTAGATATTATGAAAAGAGGTGTATGAAACCCGTGGAACGATGACGCAATAAATAACACCAGAACCTATAAATACCTCAGATTTCTAATAAATACATCAGATAACTAACTTTCAGTTACTTACGTAAGAAACAAAGAAAGTAAAGGATTTTTTTTTTTTTCGAATTCGAGGTATATTATCTAAGAAGAGGATGTCGAACTAAAAATGAGAAATATCCGACAAGAATTTTCCATATTCCTTATTTTAGAATCAAAATCATCCATTGGGCACTTCTCAGCCCATTCGTGCTAAAGTCCTTTGAGTTTGAATCGCTTAACTTTTCGAGATAAGGTTAGAGTTGAGAGCTAAAAGAACACTACCTCCCCCAAAAAGTATTTTTTTTTTTCATCTTTCAGTAACTTGACGTAAGATCTAAAAAGAGTAAAATCACAAACGCAGGGGAAATTCTGGACTCTGTTGCTCAAAATTATTAACACAATTCAGCCTTAATTCTAAGACAAAAGGCACTTATTTTTATCATTTGGCAATATGGACGTAAGATCTAAAAGGAGTAAAATCACGGACTCCGGAAAAATGCTGGACTCTGTTGCTCAAGTTACTGAACCCATTTCAGCCTTAATTAGAACACCACCAAGAAGTTTTTTTTTTCTTCTTTTATTTTTAACTTTTGGTAACATGAATATAAGATCTAAAAAGAGTAATACCATGGAGTCCGTAAAAATGTGGGACCCTGTTACGCAAGTGATTGTAAATATTTCAGCCTTGATTTTAAGACACCAAAAAGTATTTTTTCTTTAACTTTTGGCAACGAGGATATGAGATCTAAAGAGTAAAATCACGGACTCAGGAAAAACGCTGGACTCTGTTGCTCGAGTTATTGAACACATTTCAGGCTGGATTAGAAGACACTACCAAAAAGTGTTTCTTTTTTTTATACCATGTTTTTATTAACTCTCTTTCTTGTTTGTTTGTTTGTGTGTTTGTGCGATTGTCTGGTACAAATCTTGCAATCGATTTTTAACTAACTTCCCGACTAGCTAGACATTTGAAACTTTTAGAATAGCTCAGAACATGATGACAATGCATTCTTTTGATACTTTCAGCCCTCTTGAAGCAGATTTGAATTCCTTTTCAGTTAATTTTGTTTTGTAGAATGGTGCAGCCATCTATCTGCCGGGACGGGAACGAAGAGTTAAACGCAATTGATTACGCATGTATTCATATTAAATCAATATTGGATAATCATATTAGGAATGTATTCATATTAAATCAATATTGGAATACAATGCATTTAAAATATGTAATGAAAAGTAAAAAGAAAACTTGGGGTCTTTAGAAAAGTAAATATAAAAGGTGGGTGAAAAAAACATCTTTTTAATGGCTTTTTATCAAAATGCGTCATTTCTAGATTTGCAAGTCTTTGAAATGCTCCTTGCGTCACAATTTTTGACGAAATTGTACAAAAATGTATAACAAAGACTCCTTATACATTAAAATAAAGTTATGTATCCATTTCAGGTTTCGACGTCATTCAGATTATCGAAGTTTAACTTAAGTGTAGAAAAGTACAAAAATTTCGCGAAAATTCAGAGTGCAAGCATAAAAATATTTCCTAAAAATTAACTATTCCACGAAAGTACAAAATAATACCTAACTCTGTTCAAAATGTATTTATAAGCAATATAAATGCAAAATTACGGGGGGTTAAAAATTGGATCGCAAGGAGCATTTTGAAAAATATAATATTTCAATTTTTAAAATATAAAAAAAGTTTTTAAATATTTATAAAATTTTATAAGGTGTTTGATATAGTTATACTTTAATGAATATACATTCAAAATTTCATAACGCAGAGGTAAAAATTTTAAAAATTGCTTTGTAATATTCACTATCCCCTTCCTTAAGCGGCACTTCCAATGAAATGAATTATTTTAGGAAATGATTTTGTAGTAAAAATTTCAAACGCTAATATAATAAAAATTATTCCCCTCCGAATAATTAGACTTTCGACATTTCACGATAAACAGGAAGTTAAAAATAAAAATTAAAATTAAAATTAAAAAAAAGGGAAGGAAAATTTACCTTCGGCATAGGTTTCCACAAAAGTGAGATTAAAAGATTTTATTTTCACGTCAGATGCTACCGCTCTGTAATACAACACTCATTTCTCTGGCATACACACAAAGCCATCAGAAACAACATCAATACGATTAAACAACACAATGCGAGCCGGGCGTAAAAAAATGTAAAATAGCACAGAAGCCATTCCGAAATAAATATCATGCTCTCCTTTTCAAATGCGTATAATCAACCTCTGCCGCTCGTTACTTTCATCGGGTTTCGCTTTGTTTCATCAAAGCCTTTTTGAATCGACCGACGGGAATCGTTTGGGATCCCAGCGCGACCTTTCCCACCTTTCGATGTCATTCTGCTGGACCCGTTTTCTGGTGAGGAAAAGGAAAAATAAAGTTGCTTACATTTCCAAGTGGACGGAAAAAAAGTGAAAAAAGACTGGTGTAATCTGAAAAACCTGTCTCGAATCCTTATTTTTTCGAAGAAAAACCAAAACTTAAGTTTTCTCTTCCATGCAAAGAAGTGACACACTGACATTTACTTCGGCACGTGTTTTTGCGAATTTGGGGGGGGAAAAAAAAAAGGAACGGCTATTCGAATAACCGCAAAGAATGGAAAACAATCCAACATCTACATTACGCATTATTTTTATATCCTTATATCATTCATCTAACGTCCTTCTTTAGACGTCGCATTTATCCAATGCTTGTTATAAAATTTCCTCGAGTACCAATTGCGCACATAAAGACAAAAGATAGTAAATTAAAATCGTTAAAAGATATTTCCTTAAAGCTGGAGGTCCAGGACACGCTTTAAATTTTTTTTTATTCATTGAGTTAAAATTTTGAATTTTTTGTGATGGTTAACCCTATAATTTGTAAACAAAATTATATCATTAAACTTCTCATAAACCTCTTAAAAAAATTTTAAATTTTAAATTTTTAAAAAAGTGGCATAAATTAAAATCGTTATAACTTGAGATATTATTTCTCGAATTTCAAAAATTTTTCATTTAATTAAACATAAATATATGTTTCAATTTTGATTCAGCGTTTTTTAAAATATTAATTTTTTTTAAAATTAAAATTATTTACAGTAAAAATTTCAAAAAAAAAATTATGTAACTTATTTTTAAAAATCATATTTTCAAAAGTAAATATTTTTTTCAAATTTGCTGAATCAAAATTAAAGTAAAATAATTGAAAAAGACAAGTTCCAAGTTTGAACTATCTATCATTAACGGTTCTTGACTTATAATAATTTAAAGACGAGAAATAGCGAAAAAACCCATCACGCGGAAAAACGCATTTACAGGTTTAAACACAGATTGGCTACTACTGGAATGTTGCAAAACAAAAATTAATATCTCCTGTTATCATTAAGATAAAAACATGATTTAAACGTCATTTTAAGCGGAAAAAAACAAAAGATTGTTTAATGCAGTAAATTTTTTTTTTTTTAATTTGAAGAATTTTGTGTCTTGGATCCCCTTACAGCTTAAATTCATTTTACCAAATAAAATTAAGGACATTTTCGAGAGTATTATAATCTCACCGTAAAAAAAAAATTTTTTTAGGTTTAAAAAATCATGTTAAACGTGTGTTCCAGAATCTACTATGATGTTCCACAGTCAGAAACGTCTAACAGGAAGCTTAGCTCATGTATTGCAGTCACCAATAACTTTATACACTATTTTTCAATTATTTGATAACACTTTGATAATAATTTTAAACGCTTAAGGCTGCTGTGTTGTAGCCCAATTGCAATGGTTCTCAACCTTTTTGTGTCTACCTAGCCTTTGGATGATCTCCTTATCCCCTCCAGGAGGCCTATATATATATATATATATATATATATATATATATATATATATATATATATACATATGAAATGGCCCGAATGGTCATCTCCTGAGATAAACACATCGAGGCCGAAATCAATAAGATTCCAGTTCAAAGAATAAATGCAGTTTATTCCATCAAAACATCATCTTACAATGGCCGCGTCCAACGCTCTTCTGGCGAGCACACACCGAAGTCGCTCTAAACGGGTTGCCGGAAATTGGCGAGGTAGTTTAATATTGGAAAGACGGGGTAGATCGCCAAAGGACGGAAAGGTTACCATATAGAGAAAAAATTCGTATTACGGGCGATTAAAGGTTAGAGGTGGTTAAAAATTGTATTTCATATATATATATATATATATATATATATATATATATATATATATATATATATATAGTACTTTTTTCTAAAAAAAAAAAGGAGGTTATATAGTGTTTTTTCAAATAAAGGTGCACATTTTTAGTACCGTGTTCTCACACGTCACGTCACGTCACGTCACGTCAGGGGGGAACAAAAAAACTCGCAATTTAAAGAAAAAAATTCTCTTAGTTATATATTAATAAATGATTCGTAAGTTTCGTAAAATTTCGGTTAAAGCCAAAATAATACTTTTAAAAAAAGGGTGGGGATATGCGGGGATGCGGCCCGAATCTGGGGGGGGCGCATTCCCGCGTACCCCCCACCCCCCCAGAAAAAAGCCCTGTATTTATATTTATATATATATATATATATATATATATATATATATATATATATATATATATATATATATATATATATATATAATCGTTAGTAATCCTAGTAAAATCCGTTCGTTTCCTATTCTTTGCAAATCCTCCATCCCACCTTCCCTCATGCCTTCCAGGTTGTGAACCACTGCCCTACTAGATTCGCTGAGCTCAGTATTGACCTACGGAGAAAATGTTTCCAATGAGGGTCGACTTGGATTGAACATTTGGCGATTACATCAGACACTTCTAAAAGTCTCGCAACATTTGATGTTGCCCACGGAATTTAATAAATTATTTTCATTTCTATGTGTCATTGTCTGCACTTTCAGTTTATTGACATCATCACGTTAAGAAATAGTTTTAATTCGAGTTTTAAAAAAAGATAAATTGAATAAATCAAATAAATGTTTAGGAATGCGTCGCACATAATGAGCTCGTTTCAACTGCTCGGAGTTGTGCCGATTCCCACAGAACGCGCTGACCAGGTAGAAATGGAACTTTCCGTTGTAACATCGTAGGTAGGTAGGCTATTCTCTGAGGCTTTTTAAAAATTACTAGATTCGGGACCAAGAAAGAGAGAGTCCTAATTGTAAATGATAAGGCCACATCTTAAAACAAAATCTTAACAATTTAATAACAAAGAAATTTAAGATTAAACAAGTACAACATAATCAATTGAATTTTAACTTAAGTGCAGATTTAGCAGAGCGCTTTGAGACCCAGATAGCCTCTTCACAGGAGCTTAAAAACACCACCGCATGGTCTGGCCGTTACAAGGGGGATCTCTTGAAAATACAGAGTCTCGCATATATACTCTGCTTGAAGTCTTCGCCGGTCGAGGCCGTCTTCTTAGAAATTGATTTCCAGAGCGGGGGCCGGCAGATTAGCGGGTGACAGTTCTTAACGACGAACATTCCGGCAAACTTTATTACGCTATAGTGTCAAACTCGCATTGAGTTATTTCTAAGAAAGACAGTTTTACGAGGCGATGGGAGACGCTTCTGTTTTACAAAACTGATATTCCCACACCTTGCTCGGGAAACCGATATGCCTGAACTTAACTTTCAGACTAAAAATTCTGGCGGCATTTGCTGGTATCGTTTTTAAATCCGCTCGGAATCTACACACGCGTTCAAAACGATGGGAACTGGAAAATGGTATTCCGATAAGCATGCAGCTGTGTGTCGTGCACCCTGTGAGGTCTTGGGAAAAATAACCCCATACTTTCATGACGCTACACCGTTGTTCGCATATAGAGTTTTTTTTTTAAAAAAGTATATTTAGAATCGGTCGCACCCCTGATGTAATTGATTTTACCATATAATCAATCATAATTTTAACATATAATTAACAACTCACGCGCGCACGAAACTTTCCCTCTATTGGACATTCGAAATCTGCGCGACACTTCAACGTGTGATTCGCGATTTGAAAGTAATCCCTGTAATTCAAGGTTCGAAGCTTTTCAGAGTCCATCGTGGGGCACTTCTGCAAACCATTCGCGATTCCAAAGTAGTCCATGAAATTCCGAATTCAAAAATTTCATTACGGATTCGTGACTGAAATGAAAAGTGAAGTGTGCCCGATTGGAGTGACATTCTAGAAAATTAAAACGGACACCTGCCACTTTTCGTGAACACTATTCAAGAGACAAGCCTTCGCATCCCAATAGCTACAGTTTTGCTCCCACGATACCTGCAACAGCCTTCCGAATTTAAGGGGATGGTGGACTTTCAAATTACCAAAAACCGAGCAAAAATTGGAATTTTATTTTTATTTTTATTTTTTTGGGGGGGGAGGGGGGGTATAATATTTTAAAAACATGTAAACATTGGAATGAAATGCATTTAAAATATGTAGTGAAAAGTAAAATGAAAATTTAGTGGCTTTAGAAAAGCAAGTATTAAAGGTAGGTAAAAAAACATCTTTTAAATAGCTTTTTCTCAAAATGAGAAATTTCCAGATTTGCAAGTCTTTGAAATGCTCCTTGCGTTTATAATTTTTTTATGAAATTTTATAAAATTTATAACAAAGACTCCTGTAATACATCAAAATAAAGTTATGTATCCATTTTAGGATTTGAGGTCATTCAAGTTATCAAAGTTTAACTAAAGTATAGAAAAGTACAAAAATTTCACGAAAATCCAGAGTACAAGCATAAAAATATTTCCTAAAAATTAACTAATCAACGAAAGTACAAAAAAAATACATAACTTTGTTCAAAATGAATTTATAAGCAATATAAATGAAAAATTAAGGGGGGGGAGTTGAAAATTGAGTCGCAAGGAGCATTTTTAAAAAAGGGTAATTTAATTTCAATTTTTTAATTATAAAACTTTTAAAAAAATTTATAAAATTTTATAAGAGGTTTAATATTGTTATACTTTAATGAATATATATGCAAAATTCCATATCTCTGAGGTAAAAATTTCAAAAATCCCTTTGAAAGGTCCACCATCCACTTAACCAATCCTCCCCCACCCGCCTCCTCCCACACTCAAACACACACACACACTCCAAGCCACGGCGCGGGAGGTTAGAAAAACAGACGGCGGTCTGAGAGCAAGGATCAGCCTCGCGGGACCCTGCCGGCGTGCCGACGGTCATCCGTCCCCCCATTCATCCGCGATGGTAGGCGGAAGGAAGCGCGGGCGACCCCTTGTATTCCGTCCGACCTCCGCGGATCGTCCAGGAAGCGGCGACCCCGCGCACCGTCGCGGTCAGTTAGGCAGGTCCCGCATACTTCGCATCCAGACAAGCGGGTTCCGAGGGTCAGAGCCTAATGGGGGAAAAGCCTCGCGCGTCATTGTGGAGCAGTCCCGCTCGTTCGACTGGGCTCGTTGCCTGACGGGCGGAACACAATAAAAAACCGAGGCAGTGTTGTACACACTTTCTCTCGTCTTGGATTCGCCTCGTTTAAAAGAAAAACAACTATCCGGGTCGGGACCCGAACACGAGACCTCCCTACACGCACAGCCGCGGATCATCGCACAGACGCAAGAAGCGCGCGCTTGGGACCTCCCAAAATTGAGCAGCTTCAAAAAGAGATACATTCGAGGGGGCATCAAAACGATGTTGCGCTTGGGGTCATCCGAGAGCTTGATTCACTACTGTACACGCACATACGCTACGCGATCACGGATCTAGCTAGATTCGATGGGTTTGTCTCAGAGTAAGCACGACGGTCGACGTCCACGACACCAGGAGACCGGAAGCCACAGTCCAAAACCAATTCCGACAAACATCCATGCCACGAGTGGGAATCGGACCCTCAGACTCTGTATCTAGATCTGGACTGCAAGAAGTTACAGGAATAGGGTTCGACAAAGGACAACTTCTCGTAACCGGCCGATAGAATCGATTATATATATATATATATATATATAGTTAACGTGGTTAGCAGAAATTTGTGTCCGTTTTGTTCAATTTTATGTATTGTACAGAATAAATCTAATTTTGGAAAGACTTAAAGTATTTTACTTAAGAGCCTTATTTAAATTTATATTTTCGAACGCTCCTGCAAAATAAACACATAAAAATAAAAACAAATAAAAAGTCATTCTAAGGCTTGAAAACGCTTAACATTGTCATAAAAACTAGTTGATACCCGTCAAAACATGACGGCTAGATCGTAAATAAATGTACTAATACACAAATTATACTCAACACATCATTGCCAAATGCTGAAATCATAGTAATGCGCAGAAACAAATTGATGTGTTTAAGGGGCCTTGTGCTTAGTGAGTATCTAAAGCCAGATTTAAAATCTCACTGAGCATGCGAAGAAAGCAATTTTTTAATTGTAAATTATCACTAATTAAACAGCGCGAAATAAACAATTTCCATAATGTTTAATATTATATTTCCCAAACATAACTATCATAAAAATAAAAATGGCAGAGAGAGATCTAGAGAGACTTCTCGGAATAAACGTGTTTAATCATTAAAACATGTCACTGAGCATACGCAGAAACAGTGAGTTTCTAAAGACAGATTTAAACATGCCACTGAGCATGCGCAGAAATCAATTTTTAATTGTAAATTATTGCTCATTAATAGAAATTGCGATTACAAAAACAAAATTTGACACATCTACAGATTACAATCTTTCGTTTAAGACCAAAATGAAGTAAATTGATGCAGTAGTTTTCTTTCACGGACTGCCCAAAAAGTCGGCTTAGCAACTTAAATATATAGATGGTGTTTCATCCGTATAGGGTGTTATTAGATGGACCATTGGACGAGAATTTGCGAATTTCGGTTAATAAGCGAATTTTCATTGGTCCCTTGATTCGCGTATTAACGAGGTTCGACTGTGTGTGTGATATATTCCGTCATAGAAAAAAAAAATTCTCCATGTCTTTTTCATTTTAGAAATGTTGCTTAAGCATGGAAATGAAGGGCGTTTAAAACACAGCATACCTCATTTTATCCCCGACTCATTCCCCTTTAAAATGATTATTGGCATTTCTTTTGACGAACGAATGAGATATCGGATTTTTTTTTTTTTTTTAATGCCTTCCGCCATGACGGAGTACAGTTCAGAACCATCGTTAGAAACATTGTCTCCGCAGATCAACACCGAGCCAATAGGGCTGAAGGTGATTTTTACAGCTTTCACGTCAGTATAATGACAGATATTCACAATCTCCGGGTATCGCTTTTCATTTCTGAACAGTACGTATAAAGTGACCGCGCGGTTAGCAGCTGGTTCCTATCAAGCGCTCTCACTCTCGGATACAAATGAGCCACTCGATCACATCCGCGTGCCTCGAGTGGCCGAGTTTCTCTCGCGCCCGCACTCCAAAATTATGACGGATGTGGTCAAGAAAAAACGGCATTCCTCTATTCCATGTATCTTGCTGCGTTAGAACGACATCTAGGAGCTTGCGGCTCGTACAGAGATGGGAAACTCTGAATCAGTATCTTAAAAAGGAATATTTATGCCATTATGCCGTGTACTTGACAAAACAAAACGTTTTCGGCAGCCCACTTTACAGGACGGACTCTTGTAAAAGGAGCTATGTCTAATGCGATGTTCAAACGGAAATCATGCTGCAGTTGTTACTAGCGCCCCCTGGCCGGATGAATCCTAACTAAATCCACTGAAGGCTGTAGGGTGGAGAGAGGCGAACCCTGTTTAGCTCGCGGCTATTGGGCACCACAAAGGACGGAAGAGGACTTTTTTGTCTGATGCAATCACAGCTTTAACCGAGCTCTCCTGCAATCGACGTCTGGTGAGCTCGTACCCTTCTCTCACACCTACAAACCCCACGGAAGGATTTTTCAGCCTATAGATTGGACGTGTCCATACAAGGCTCAGACAAGACAGCACCGAGTGGCACTTCAAATGCATATTTTTATGACCGCCTCATTTTGGCCTTCAAATCTTTCTTTGGAGAAATTTTCAAATAATTTAAATAACCAATTTATTCATTGAAAAAAAAAACCTTCAAAATACTAATACTATAGCATGTCGTCCGACATTATTTGTGAATGGCGTAACAAGTTTATTTACTTTTTATTCTTAAACAGGTCACAAACACTTCAAACAGCCACTTAGAACTATTTTTCTAAGGCTAGTTTGTATTGGGCCGCACGCAGGGAAATGGTCTTTCCAACTAATTCCTCGACGTAATAAAAAAAAAATTTAAAAAAAAGCCACTTAGGACTACAGGAAAGTTCATTAGAGAAGTCACCCAAAAAGTCGCCAAATCCGTCGACAAGCTCGCCAAAATTCTCAAAATTTTCGCCAAAAGCTCATAAACCGAAATCGAACGCTCAATAAACGGTATTCAATACAAAATAAACATAAATTACAACGAAACCAAGAATATTTACTAACGTATAGAAATATATACAGTTATTTACAACAATAATATTGACAATTAAATTGTATGAAACCCCCGTTTCGGTGCAATATCGTAATGAGCTGCAATTTTTAGCAACCTAAGAATCATGGCTGGTCCAGTACAGCGAATAACATCGCACACTGAATATACACACAAACAATCGAAGTAGAGACATACAACGGCGAATTACACAAGATCTAGATAAAAGGTTTCTCCCAAGTAACTTCGCTATCCGTACTCTGCCTCGAAATTTAAATATGCATAATTTTCCTGTCTCGCGCTGATACGGGAAGACATAAGAAGTCCATGGAAGCCAGACGCATCGAAGTTTTATCGTTCAAGAAAAAATATTTGAACAGAATCGTATCTCGTCCACTCCGACGATAAGGAAGTGTGAAGTGGAAGGATTTATGACTCCCGATCAAAAGTGGAAGGTAGATAAGGTGTCATTCGAAGGTAGAGAGGAACAAACGTCTTCCAAAATCGGAATGTCTCACACTATCGAACGAAAAGCATAGAACATTTAAACTGTTCAAGCACTCTGCTGTAGGCGTAAAAAGCCGACAGTAAGAAATTTGAAGACTTATACGTCTATGACTTAAAGCAGTGCTCCGCAACCGCTGTGCCGTGGCACACTAGTGTGCCGCAAGGTGATCTTGACTGTGCCGCGGTGAATTTAGCGATTATGATAATAAAAAAATTAACCACCGCATCAAATAGAAAATTTTCTACGTAAAATATTCCTCTAACTTTTTGTTAATATGTAATTTTTCTGGGTCGAAATTATACACAAAACAAAAACATGTTAATAGCCATACATTGTATGTATGCTCGAGCGTCATATTTCTGGATTTCAGTTAAGAAAGAATATCCACAAATTTCTGACAAGGCCATTGCAATTTTGCTCCCTTTTTCTACGACATACTTATCCGAACAAAGTTTTTCGACACTGGTTCTAATTGAAAATAACAAACGATCATATTTAAAGGGCCTTGATCATGAACTGTAGCTCTTTCTATTATACAGCCAAATATAAAACGCACATTTATCAAAAGAATCTCAAATATCTCATTAATAAATTAGTTATGTTTAAATTAACTTTGATTTATTAGGCTTAAGTAAAGACCAAAAAACAAATTTTAATATAAAAATTTAAAGAGAATTTTTTTTTACTTGTAAACTATAATTTTATATTTTTGTTCTTCTGTTGGTGTACAGTTCAAAATGATTTATATAAAACTTAAATGATTATAATTATCTTGATACATAGAGCTATTTTGTTGTGTTTTTATCTAATAAAAGCATATACGTATTTATTGTAATTTATATATTTGCAAGCTTTTTCTTGTGGTGTGCCGCGGAATTATCGAAAAAAAACGTTGTTGTGCCGTGGAAGATAAAAGGTTGCGGAGCTCTGACTTAAAGAACTGTCTGTCCACTTACCGTTATCGGCTGGTCAGAGGTCAATTTTGTATTTCAATTTTGTATGTTTTGTAAAGCTCAATGTCGTTAGCTTAATTTGATCTTAGTTCTTTTACTTGTACCTTTGATTGTTGATCTGTGACTTTATTGTGTACGTCCATTAAGCCTGCTGTATTGGATATTAAAATTATAAAGATTTTAAGAACACCTGTGGCAACAGTTTTAACTGATTCTCTTGTTCAGCGACAGCTTTAAATGATACCCATTCAAAGGGCTCGAGGATTCCATTATTCAATAAAACATTTTATAAAAACGAACACAAAGAAAAGAAACGACCAAATCTACATATAAAACATTCTATTTTTTCCCCTCACTGTAGTTCTTTTTTTCTCCGTTGCCATTCGACAAAATGTAAATTTGCGGTCGCCATGGCAACCGTCAGCAGCGTTTCGGTTTACAATATTGCACAACTCTTTCCTTTTTGAATACCTGAAATCCAAATATCAAAGGACCGCAGTTACAGTGGGACAACCCAGAATCCTTTTCTAAATAAAGGAGTTCTCGTTTTTCGTTCTTATGGAAGGGGGGGGGGGGGATAGGGGGAATGAAAACTGACACCGGAACTCATTTTCCTTTTTACGGATTTTTATGTTACTGTGATGCTCGGCCCTGGACCACTCCCGGATGTTGGGCCCCTGCGAAGTCGATAGACGAATGGTCTCACACACACAATTTAACTTCGCTACTTAAGGCTGCTTGGGTAGTAGCCTATTGGATTCGCTAAGTTCAATGTTAACCTACGGAAAAAATGAGTCCAGAGATGGTCGGCTTAAGTTTTTTTTTTCCTTTTTTTTGGGGGGGGGGGGGCGATGTCTTTTAATTGTACTCCGTGATAGAGAAAGACTTCTTTGACTAGAGTATTTTTCTCATTCTTTAAAAGAAACACCCACAATATTTTTAAATTGGAATGATTTGGAGGGAATGGAGAAAAATGGAGAAAATGGAGTGTTTTAAACGCACGTCCTTTCCTAGGGTGGACGACATTTCCTAAACGAATAAGATAGCAAAGTTAAAAAATTTCTTCTTCTATTACGGAGGAAAAGAACTTTACATCCAAGTTGACATTCAGTTTTTCTAAGGGTCAACACTGAGCTGAGCGAATCTATTATTTTTCTGAGAGTTTGCGGCTGGAAGTGTAAGGGCCTGTTCACACTACGTCCGTCAACGTCAGCGTTACTCGTATTGACATATTTTAAACCAGTCACAGACCTTAACAATTTCGTGGCTAATCGTTTGGAGGTTTGTAATTGGTTAAATAAATATGTTTCAATACGAGTAACGCTGACGCTGATGGCTGCATTGTGAACAGCCCCTAAGAGGGTAGGATCTCTGGGAAAAGCTGACTTCTCTTAAAAGTCAAAACTGCGGTGACTACAGGCAGATCGCGCTTAACAGGTTGCCTGTTACAGGTCGCCTTCGAAGATAAGGGCCATGTTTAACATGAACTTTTAATACAAAATTGCTACGGATGGAAAGTATGTTCTGAACAACCAAGAAAATGGTACTTTTACTCATTATAATTCACGTTAACGTCGCTCGCATCCCCTGCGTGTGTCTGGATTCGGATCCCGTCCAGGGCATGGATGTGACAATGATATCCACTTAAAGGGAGCACCCATACTGGTTCACACAACGAGTACTTCTGCAATCAAGTGGACAGCATCCAAGATTACTGTACTCCGACTTTATCAGGAGCAGTATAAAACAAATTTTGTCATAGCATCGCAACTCGGTACAAATAACGTCGTGCCGGAGGTTCTCTCGGGCGCGTGTAATGAAAGACGAAAATCGGAATAACCCGCAAAATTCGTCACGACTCGTCACTCAAGTAATAGAGAACAAAACGTCAAAATGTCTGTACAGGAGAGTTCTCACATGCGTTTGTCATGCAAAGGAGGCCGAACTGAATAGAAATATCGTGACGTTGGGTATAAAACGTCACCATTTCCGGTCAGTTCCAAAATGCTTTTACCTCGGTAAAACACCGGTTACTGCATTCCGCCGCTGAAGTATGCACCCTATCGCCATGCATGCGTGAAAATATTATAATAAAGCATTTTGAAAACTTTTGACGACGCGTTTAAGGATACCCTTTAAAAAAAAAGAAGAAGAAGATGCAAAAACACCGATCATTGTCGCTTAAAGACAGATATTAGGAGGAAATTTTCGGCAAAGATCTCCTCGCCTGCAGGAAGACAATGGCGCGCGTACCTCGCCGACATTTCTGCTCGAAAAATGAAGAAAAACGAGCCACTTAGCGACACAGTCGGTAGCGGTAGAGAAAGAGCGTTTCGAACACGAGTATTGTTTACCTGCGAAGGAACAAGTTTTCGAATCACAAGCCGGCGAATTTTCTAAGATTCAGAACGGCTGAGATTGATAAAAAGATATACTTACACGATATTGGGGCAACACCGGCGCATGCGCAACATATCCCACGGGAAGCGCAAGCTCGGGCATAAACTTGTGTCTAAACGTATCAAATCAGTTGTAACTCAACACTACTGAAAGAGGCGTTGAAATATACACACGTGTCACACGGTGAAATAAGAGCCTAAAGCTTTGTTCACATTGCATCCGTCAGCATTATTCGCAACGAAAATTTATCAGCCAATTACAGACCTTTAACAATTTCGTTTGGAGGTCTGTGATTGGTTAAAAACATTTCGATGCGAGTAACGCTAATGCTAACGGGTGTAATGTAAACGACCCTTAAATGCCAGTATAGTTACATGAGAAAATTAAGTATGCATAAGAGAAATAAAATGGTTATTTAAGGTACCTTAAATTTTATGGCTTAATGAACTATAGCAGATAACGTAAGAGGTCGCACGACGTTGTGAAAACCACGTGGATACTCGCGTTAGACAACACGGAATGGACTCATCCGTAGTGAATTTAGAAGTGCTGCGGCTCTAGGCCAAATTTCTTCTCCCCCCCCCCCTCCAATTCATTTAAAGGCAGTTAGTAAAGTATAAATTTTTAACCTTCTACTTGATAACTCACTAATCTTGTACGCTTACCGTTTATCCGAAAACAATTGCTGTTGAAGTGCAATATTGTAGAAGGTAGAATATTTTCTAGTCACGAGCCTAGTCCTAAATCCGCCACCGATCACGAATTGTGGTGCAAAATTAAGAGCGCAAGATGATGACAAAATGCATAAAAGCCTGCCAGACAATTTGACGTAGCACGGTCTTTGAGCTCCGACAAGTTGATATACCTGAACCTGACGTAGCACGATGCAGTTAAAACCTCGTGGATACTGGCAGTAGACAACAGAGGCATATCACAGCATTCAATAAGCCATTTTTGGTCACACTGTATTATAGTATACGCATATAATTCTCATAAACCAAAATCATAAAAATACAAAGTTTAATCATTCTGTTAGGGTTTTAGTGACACAACATTACTAAATCTCACGTCAACAATCGGGTACACGGGTTAACATGTACATACCTAGAATCTCATGGCTATTTTTGAAAATGTATAATGTATTCTATTTTCGTGTTTGTTACTTCTACTTTCCAAAAAATAAATAAAATAAGCAATGGAATCAGTATTTATCTGAAATTAAATTTGACATTTTCCTGATATAAATTTATGTTTCATTTAATATCGAATAAAATTGAAAAAACTAAAATTCTAACAAGGGATGCCCCGAGTTTCTCATCTCATTCCCGAGGGTGTCGCAGGCGTAAAACGGTTGGAAATAACTGCACTAGAGAACAACAGAGTCAAATATATGCCTTAAATATAACCAACGCAATTAACTGCCTTTATGCAATGTTGCAGGCGGGAATGTATCCCTAGGAAGTCTAAAGTTTTTATACATTTAATCACATAATAATTAACTTTAAGCTACACCAGGAACATACACAAAGCGAAGCATCTTTATTTATCATCTTCTCTCCGACTTTAAAATCGTTTATATGACCTTTTTTTTTTTTTTTTGGGGGGGGGGGGGGCTACTAAAGCTTGTTGCCAAAAATATTTCACAAAAGTTTGGCTCTTTCGTTAAACCGATAAACCACTGAGTTCAGTTCCGGAAACGCCACACGCTTGAACATAAAAAAGTTAAATTTTCGAATATTTTTTACAGAGGAAGGTCATCACTAAAAAATTATAACACGGTACGTGAGCTCTGGAACAACTGTCACGCGTCTGAAAAAGAATTTCATTGTATCGGATACGCGACCAAAAGAAATAAAAATAAAACAATTAAGACGATTCTGTGGAGCATGTGAAGACAGAACCGGAAACTTTTGATTCCAAGTTTCGCTCATTGTTTTGGACCAGACAATTGCGGTCGGTCGCGAATGTGCCGTCTGAGAGATCCGGGATGTAAGTGGGATGTAAGCCACCCGCGCAATTACGATCTCACCCTAATTGGATCGAATCAAACAGCACAGGTTGAGGCCAGGCCGGGCCAAATGTGAGGGGTGGCGATTTCGTCACGATCACGTTTAATCAAATTGTCGTCATATTAGGAGTAGTGCGGGGTAAAAGTCGTTTTTCAGGAAGTAACGCGGCTCTCGATGAACCAGCGTGAGACATTCTCATAAATATACACATTATACTATCACTCTATGGTTAAAAGTCCAAACAGATTCTATCACTCTATGGTAAAAAGTCCAAACAGATTAAAATGATCGCAAAGTTTACCGCCACAGTGAACCTGCAAGAGACATTCTCATAAATCTGTGCTCAGAAGGCAAAATGTTATAAGTCACATTTTTTAAAATTTACGTGACAGCAATTCTAAGATTCAAGATGTCATAAAAAATCTGTAATATGTTTTATATGAGCAGACGTGGTACTAATGTTTCAAAAAAATAGTTGGCTATTTCTTACAGTAGTTACAGTAAATAGAATATATAGGCGAACGAGAATCCGGAATGTGAAAAACTCAATTTTTTAAGAAAAGTGACATAACATTTTTCCATCTGAGTACAGAAATATAGACTTTTTAAGACACTATGGTAAATAGTCCAAATCAAACACTTTAAAATAATGATCGCCATGTTTACCGCCAAAGTGAACTTGTGTAAGTCACTCTCATAAATATATAGATCCTATCTCTATGGTAAAAAGTTCAAATCAAACACATTAAAATGTTCGCCATGTGTACCGCCAAAGTGAACCTACGTGACACATTCTAATAAATACAGACATTATACAACACCTATGGTATTTGGACCTGGAATCGGCATGCATGATGCCTGAATAAAATGAGCGTGGACTGTAACTGGAAAACAATAACAAAAGTTTATTGAAAAGAGAGATTGCGCTATGACGCACTGCAAATGCCTTGGCGGCTGGACAACAACTGAATAGTACATGGAATAGGGCGACAGAGGGCGCCCTTATTGCGGGGGTGGTTAGGACAAGCCATGAAAGAAGACAGGGGGGCCAACAGGACCTACGATAAATTATCTAAATCAAACACTTTACAATAGTCGCCAAGTTTGCCGCCAAATTTCAGATTCATAACAATAGGACCCCGTTCATAGCGCAACGCCAAGTTTCGAAACGTGGTACAACAAAGGACAAAATAAAGCATGAAATCAGATAAGAATAAACATAATACATAATACTCAAGGATATACATAATACCCCAAATCTACCAAATATCAATCTAAATCTATATGCTAGAGTGTATTTTTTTGTTTTTTTTCCCTGTTTGGTTCGACACAACAAAAAAGGTGAACAATATCACAATGTACGTAAGAATACTATATCCTGGGCACCAGAAGAAACAAAATGAAAAGTTAGTTTCAAATTGAGTTTCGGTGAACGAATTCCAAGCATTTTTAATTCTATGAAATACCGCATTCGTAACTACCAAAAACTGCATTTACAGGTTCAATCAAAATTTCACTGCTGCTATATCAATCTTTTATAAAGGTGCCTTTGAAACTTGGGATTTTACTTACTTTTCATTTTAATACGAACATCGATTTTGTGCTAAAAAAGAATATATAAAATTCAATATCATTAAGTTTTTTTTTATGTATAATTAGCACGAATGGCTATTGCTATCGCTTTAACCGATTTGCATTTCAGCCTTTTTTCAAGTTCGCCAAAATTGTCGATAAAATAAGTAATATAGTAGATAAACAATATTCAGAGACATTTGGAAATGTCTACATACTCAGAAAAGTCCCCCCCAAAATAAATAAATAAATAAATAAATAATAAAATTTTTTTTAATTTAAAAAAAAAAATTTTTAATTTTAATTTAAAAAAACATTGATATGAAAGAAATTTTGAGAGCCTTTTTTTCTAATGTGTTTATTTATATCAATAATCTCATTAACCAAATGTTAAAATAATTAATATATCTAAATTCTTAAATAGTTTTAATAGCTTTAATCATTGTTTTTCTTTCAACTGTTCTGTCGAAATGATCCCAATCTGGTTTCTATTCAGTTGTTGCAGAGCCTAGCCATTCAATTTAATGTTTATCTGACAACATTGAGCGTCGTTTATTTTTTATAAACCTAAATGTAGAACACGGGGATTCACAGCTCTAAGTTGTACGAAAAATGAGGGTTATTCGACATGCTGCTAATCATATAAATTTGCTTCTAATTATGTTTCGAAGAAATATATATCGGCTTACCACAAAGGCTTTATACAAGATCTCTTGTTTTTAAAAAATATGCACATTAAGGAATTAAAGCACTTTAGGTAAGAACAACTCAACCGTTAATAGCTTCTCAATAGTTCTTTCAAAAAAATGTTCCCGTTACCATGGAGATGGGTGCTAAACAGTGAAAAGAAGAACCGGGTATTTCAGAGACCAGTGCAAGCAACCCAAAGACCTTGTATCTACGTTCATTGTCAAGGCCGTTATCAACAGCCTCTACCTATTTATTCCCGCGGCAGATAAATTTTTAGGAACGCTTTCATTTAAATAAATTATAATAAAGCGGTAGGTCTTATTCGCAGTAGCAGTATTTTAAAATACAACGCTTGAAAATAACCAAAATATTAGAGTCGGCATTCAAGGTTCGGTGTCCTTGAAATAAGGAATGTCAAAGAACAAACGTTGAATTTCTGCGTTCTATTAAGTATCACAGTTAAATGAACAGATAACTTTTCATTCATATATACTCGTACTTAAACATTTTAAGTGCGAGTATTTATGAAGCAAGTTAATGAAATAAATAAGGACAGTTCGAAGAAGTAATATAAAATCGATGGCACTTCAAGATTGTCGATTAAAAACAATAGACTACGATTCAAAATACAACTTATATACAACATCCTTTAAAAAATTAACAGATTAGTCATACCAAGTAAGGTCAGGCATTCAAAAACGGTCTTCACATTTCTCAGAATGACCTCGTAAATAATTTCATAATTTGGTCGATTTTTTTTACATTAATTTTTTATACAAAATCCCGTCTGGGAGTATATGAACTTCAAAAATTTCCATGCTCATAGTACTGTGATAGCTACATGTACGTCATTATCAATAGTAATAATTCCAGAAACGTGAAAGTAATGGACAAATTTGGTCATTTTATACAAAGTTTACCCCCTTCCCCTTAAAATCTGTAAAGTAATTACAGGCAGTGACAGTCTTAATCGATAAGATTTTAATGTTAATAAACTATGTATTAATGTATACTAACTAAGACTTCTAGATTTCTGAGATGAGAAATCGAGCATATTGCTTTCATTTTCGCCAAAAGGAAGTCGCCATTTTATTCTCGTACTTACAGACGTATTCTTTTCTTTCTCTTAAACGATCTCTTTAACAAAACCTAATATGATTTACAAAAACTAGTAATGTTAATGAAATATATAATAATGTCTAATAACTTAGGCTCCTAGATTTCCGAGCTGACAAATCGGATATTTTCTCCAAAGGTAATCGCCACTTTATTTTGGTGCTTACGTATGCATTCTTTTCTTTCTCTCAAACGATCTCTTTAACAAGAACTAATACATTTCATGGAATTAAACAACCTGATGCTAAACAAACCCTTTACGAGAAGGAAACTATTCAATAACTTCTAAATAACATAAACTAGCTATACTTTCGAACAAAAACCCTCCCTCCTTCTAAAGAGCACAACGTTATTATTTACAAAAACGTGCTGAAATCCAACATAAAACTTCCTCCAGAAGTGGACAGTCCTACTGACGTCTGCGGAGAATACCGTCATTGATAATCGCATGAAAGACTCCCTAGAAATATGCGGGCTATCAAATAACATCTCAACATAACATACAGAACGCCCCTCTTGAGCGAGAGAAAAAAAAAAAGGCATCATTTATCTATCCGTATTCAGGCTCTAAAAAAGGAAAATATCGAAAGTCATTTCGGCCACGTTCCTAATCTTTGAACTCATAAAATAGGATGAAATTGCGAAGTCGACGCCCTCGCGGTCAAAATGAGGAACATTCTTCTCTCGGATCTAGTGACATATCGGATGTCGGAGAGGATAAACACTGAAGGGTCCACTATGAGCTCGAGAGTGCTAAAAAAGCGTAGGTGTCACGGGCAGAAGAAGTGTTGAGAGATGCCATAGCTGCGCATAAAACCGGCGTTTAGCTTTTTTTTTTTTTTTTTTCCTTTCCTATCCCTCTCCAAAAATGCCTCGGCGACATGCATGGTTGCTTTCATCGAAGAGAAGAGTAACAGATTCCTGTCTTACTGAAGTGGACGGTCTTGTAGTAAATCGTTTGGTCGACTGAGTCACGTTCGGTATCCGAAAAGTGACGCGACGGTGGAGGCGTTTAAATGGAAGCTCGACAAAGATGTCTGAAACACAAAACTTTTATTCTACCTATTGACACGCCTTTCGTAATTTTTTTTTCTACCTCAATGTATCTTTAATGGAGATAATTATACATATACAGGAGTCTGGAACAGAAAATTTTATGTTATCTATTAACACTTTTTTTTTTTTTTTTTTTAAGGCTCAATGTGCCTTTATGTAAAGATAATTATACGTATAAAGGCGTCTGAAACAGAAAACTTTATCTATTCACAGGCCTTTCGTCATGATTTTTCTTTTTCGGTGTCTCTTATCTTCAGATAATTAATTATACTTATAAAGTAGTCTGGAATTTAAAATTTTACTTACACGCCTATCATAATGATTTTTTTTTCCTACTCAGTATGTCTCATATAAAGATAATTATACATATAAAGGCATCTGGGATATAAAATTTTATTTTACCGATTTACAGACTTTTCGAAATGATTTTTCTCCTCAGTATGTCTAGTATAAAAATGATTAATTATACATTTATTTTTTTCTCATAATTAAAATTTTTTTAATTTTAAATTTAAACATGTTTAGATACAAAATTTAAAGCCCGTTTGGCTTTGGCAATATCTTCGGAACCAATTACCTTAAGCGCATATTTTTTTTTTCTTTTTTGCGCCTAAGAAAAGTTTTAAAATAACCTCAGGTGATGAAGAGCTATTTACGGTTCTTCATCAAGGATCGGAACATTGGATGTAATTATGTCTATGATCACTAATACTACATACTAAGATCATTAGTATTCACAATTACTAATATCTTTAAACTTCTAGTACAAATACAGAAAACAGAATTTTCCAGATGACGCTTCGTGGGAGTCGGTGGACACAGGACACATGAAAGGGGTTCGCTTGTCAGAGGAACGGGGACAGAAAATATATGCGCTCAAGACAATGCAAAGGGGCACACCCAATAACTAAACAAACAATTAAGGCAAGATGGGGGTTTAAAAATAATTTTAAAAATAAAAATGAGCTCCAAACGATTTAATTATGAAGTGGAATTACGAAATATTGCAATACAATGAAAAAGAAAGCAGGAAAGTGGTATATTAAGAGACGCATTTATTCGCAAATATTTTTCCAGCAACGGTGAAAGATAAAACAGACATGTCATTGTCAAAAACTGAGGAATTAGTATAGCCATCAAAATACCGAGAAAACCCAATTCATATACGGATGTGTATGGTGTTTATGCTAAATTAGAATGGCAGACGGTTCCGGCGAAACCAATGGAGCGAACACCCCCCTTTTTTTTCTCGTCAATGAATGACTCAGCCAGTAACCGTTCCGGGGATTCATTCCGTGAAATAGTAAATCACGGATACCGGGTGTGACTAATATTTCGATCGCTGTGTTGTTCTACGACAGCAGTCATTTCAAATGAGATACGAAGAACAGGGGCTGCCAACTCATTAAGTTGCTGCCACGCGCAATGCATCAGCTTTATTTATTTCATATTAAAACTCAATATGACTCAGCTTGTAATTGATAGAGTAATATATAATTATAAATTTGCATGAAAATAAGTCCTCAGTCATGTTTTGTATATATAAGAGAGATAATTTTTCTTTTTCCTAAAGCATGCAATTTTAATTTCTTTTTCCTAAAGCATGCAATTTTACAGTGTTTCGATTCCTTCCCTATTTTGGTTGTAAATTTATCTGAGAGAAAATAAGAGATCAATGACTTCAATAGTTATTTCTATGTTTAAATTCTTGATCTAACAACTGTACCTTCAAACCTTAAGAGTTTGTTATTTTTACATATAATGCACTCAAGTTATAAATAAAATTCCTGCATTGTTTGGTTCCAGAAATATACATCAAAGTAGGCCTAAAAAAATTTAACTAAAACGAAAATTCACTAAGAATCTTTCCACAAATGGCGTGCGGAACTCAAAATGTTAAATATTAAAAGTCCAAGGCGAATGCAATTACCCTGCTGGCTACCTCTGCTATAGAATAACCATTAAGTAAACACATCCGCAAGCTGTGACAGATGTTTTCTCAAAAACTAAAAAACAATCCATTAAAAAGCGAGAGCAAATCTGATTGCAAACATTCCGTACATGGTATTTTGATTCCAACTTCGTGGGCTGTTTTGAAAGGAAATTTAAGTTTCGAAAAGGTAAGAGTAAAAAGGAAATGGCTTTCTGAAAAAGTTAATTTCAATAACTTTTAATAACGTTTTAATGGTTTACTTTAAACATTTCAGTGATGATGATTTGTCAGTCTCTTGTTTGAAAGTGGAATTACAAATTTTTCAATGACCGATTTGTTTGATTTTCAGACATCATAACTGGAACGTGAAACTTATTTTCATGAAGGTATCCTTTAGATTCTGATAGAGTTGTATTCGGTACCATTTTCGGAAAGATATTGCAGACTGTTTTCACTAAAATAGTCTGTAAAATCCTGATTAGCACGATATTTTCGTTCGAGAATGTCTCATAAATTTCAAGTAAGCGCAAACTGTCGAATTTGTGTAACTCAATAATCTGCTTTCGTGGGTTTGGGAATTTACGGAATGCTGCCATCCAACAATTTTTAAAAATAATTTCGTTTAAAAATCCCACAAAATGTTTCGTACAGTAATAAAATGGTATTTGGTCGAGTTTTCAACTAAATATTTTAACCTGAGCTCTTAAAAAAAATTATCTAACTTGAAAACAATTTTCACAATTATTCTGTTCAAATTTCAATGGTATTGTATAGTGTATTTCAGCAAAGTAATGCTTTTTAAGTACAATTTTTCACAGGATGTAATAACTTTCTTACAATTATTTCGTGAAGACTTGATTTCTCCCAAGGATTGCAATTTTTATTTTATATTTTTGTTATTAAGTCATATGAAAACAAAATCGTGACTGCAGTGGCTAACGAATTTTTTCTTAAACTATGAGCAAACAACCATTTGTGTAGTTAAATTTCATCAAAAATTTTCAAATACATAAATATTTAACGAATTTTAAGTGTCAGGGTCGTCGAATCAAAACTGCGCTAGCAAGATTAACATTCCATCTCGATTTGATTGAAGGCAAACTTCTTTCTGAAGCTACGAGAAACATTGACAACTTTAAAAAAAAAAAAATGCGAGACTGATAGTCAGTTATGGGTTATATCACACACTAAAATAGTTTCAACGGTTTCCCTAGTAACAAAACAAAAAAAAAGTTTTAAAGACAGTTTTAAACAGTTGCAAATACTAGAGAAATTCCACAGAAATTGGGAGAAGAATTTCATTCTATAGCATAATTTACTCTGCATCCGATATTCTAATTCTCTTTATTTGTATCGAAGTATGCACCGGTATGTCTCGAAGATTATTTCGTGTAACTACCACATTCCAACTTAATTACTCACTAGGATAAAATATAAACCATCTACAGCATAAAAAAAAAATTTTAAGAATATACCTTTAAAACCAAAAAGGAAATGTCACGGTCATCGAATCAAAATAAATAAAGAATGATCAACATTCTATCTCGAATTAATTAAAGACACCCTTGCTTCAGAAAATAAGATTGACATTTACAACTTTAAAAAAGATGAGTCTGATACAATCAGTATTGGTATCACACATTAAACGAGTTTTAAATGGTTTCCCTACTTAAAGAAAGAAAAAAATTATATAAACGAAGTACAGTACCAAACAAATAATTCAATGTCTCTAAAATTCGAAGAATTTCAATCTACTGCGATCTTTTATTTCACAAACGATTCAAACACGCTTAACGTGGAACCAGATGTTTTTCAGTTACGCACCGGTTTGTATGTAAAGAAAATTATTTCACGGAACTATCACCTTTCAGCCAGATAGCTCATCGAAATAAAATGCAAACGTTTCATAGCATTAAACTAAATTTTTAATGATATGCCTATAAAATCCCGATATGAATGAATAAATTCGTTAACATATTTGCCCATAATAGGAAAGAATAGCTAACTTATAGCCACGATCCAATTCCAGTTCAAAAGTGAAAAAAGTAAAGGATATTCACCGACAATGCAGTCGGGTTTTGCTGTCCCCAGCAATTTAACATTTTTCAGCACGACTTTGCTTGCCTGGAGATTTTTTTTTATTCAATCAAAATGAACAAGCAATTTTACTCAGTAGCGAAAAAGAATAGAATTGAATTGCAGATTACGCCTACTTATGCTAGAAATTTTGGGAACAGGGCTTATTACATTAATGACACATTACTGTTTTTTAAAAAAAGGTGTGCAATTAAATTAAGAAAAAATAAATTAAATAAGATAAAAGTCATCGTCGTAGCTATGACGGGGAAGTTCGTGTTGGAAACGTGCAAAAATTCGAAAGTTTTTCCTCTGATTGATGTCATTCCCACACCGCCCCCCTCATCGGTAATTCTAATCATATTCGACTGGAATGTTTTTCGTTTGTTGAGTTGTGTTTGACTAAGTATATTTCTGTCGAAAATCAACAATTTTTCTTGGTATGGCAGAAGGGATGTAAGGTGGAAGAATCAATCTCCATTGTGACACTTGTTAATCGTATATTTAAAAAAAAGGGTCGGCAAATAGACATTATAAATTTACTTACACCCCTTTACAATTTTCCCACTACTATGACTGCCAATTAATAGACATAAATATATTTTTTTTAAAATAAGCACAAGGTAAATACTACTACGACACGGATATTTTAAAACCCGTTGAAAGGAAGCTACACACCCATCCACAACAGTCATAAGTACGCCCTCCCCCTTTCCACACAAGAGCTTTTAAAAGCTCTGAAGTTACGTCATCATAATCCTTTCAATTACTTATTTCGTCATGGCATCAGTACTTTGTCAAACAATCAGTGAAAAACAACAATCCGACGAAATGCTTTCGAAAGTCGTCTGCTACTTAGTGCTGCTTTTCAGAAGCCATAAAATGATACGGAAGAATAATTAACCTGATTGTCTGCCATAATCAGTGATACTAGTTCTAAGAACTGGTTAAATAAAAGAAAAAATGTACACATCCTTAAAAAAATTATTAAAAGTGGGTTTTTAACTTTAGAGCTAGATAATTAGTATTTAAATTCTACGTGATCTTTTTAAAATGCAAAATTTTTTTTATTATTTTTTTTCATTACATTAAGAGCGACAAATATGTTTGGATTTACTTCTAAACATAATTCCTATTGTTATTAACAAATTCAAGCTACGAAGAGAATTACTAAAAATGATAACATCCCATCTAATACTCCAAAACTGAAAAACAAACTGATAGTATTACATAAACTCTATTTAATGCACGTATAAATAGTTCAATAAAGCATCACTCACTTTTAACATCAAATCTAGATGTTATCAAATCAAGATGTGAAACACTGAGTAAAATGACTTTCTCAAATTAACTTATTATGTAAGTAAATAAATTCGGTGGATTTAAATCACTTTTCAACATTCATGGTCGTAAATAAGACACAGAAAATTAAATCTCAATGGGAAATTATGGCTTTTAGCTAGAAAGTTAAGAATCATAAACTAAAATATAGAAACAGCTTCACTTCTATTTTTGAAAAAAATAAGTTAACCGGATCTATTTTTTTAAATAAATTATTTAGTTTAAACGATACGTTCAAAAAAATTCTTAGTGTTTGAAGGCAAATGAATGATTTCATTCAAATGGAACTGATCCAATAAAGTGTCTAAAATCAACAATTGTAATAATATACATAATTATTAAATATATCAATGCGTAACAATACATCAAAATACATTATAACATATTTATTTAAAAGACATTGACATTGTACATTTTTGCAGACGTTAGATATATATATATATATATATATATATATATGTAATTCTATAAAATACGCATGTAAAAAACTTTTTGACGTTCATAAACATATATGTTCAATATAGATATATAGGGTATATCAGTGTTGTTTTTTTAAAGTTTTCGGTACGTTGTTAAAATAAACTAGTCATTTTTACAACTACTAAGTTTTTACATCGGTTAGGTCACACCTACTTTTTTAAATAACAATCTGATTGAAATCAGTATTTAAATATTTAACATATCTTAAATTTTCAAGTGTTAAAACATAATAAATCACATTACTACTATACACAGTGCAATACTTGCAGATGAAAATAAACACTGTAGTCCTTCTAGTACAAATACAATATAACATTCATATTCTTTTAAAAATTAATGTATCCAAAATTATAAATTCAGCACACGAATATTTATTTTACAAACGAGACTCTAAATAAAAATCTCACAAATAATTAATAACCGCGTCACTGTTTTTTAAAAGCAGCAACAAATCAACTTACCGGTCAAAACTTTCAAAGTTGGCGATCTGTCTAATCACACATACTACGAAATAAAGATGAGGGTGCACACTTCAGAAATAATGGAATATTCCACAGGTTGTATATTGCTGGCAAAAAATAATAACTGGAAATAAAAGTGTTCACGTAAACAAACTTGGATCAACTATTAACAATTCAGTCCGTGTGTAGTTGCCGCGTTGCTAGCTAACCGACGATTTAACGAATATGCCGCGAGGTAAGGTTGACTGCCGCGCCGCGTTTGGAGTATGCGCGAAATAAACATTTCTGTAAGACTCTTTAGTGGCGTCATCTAGGGTTAAGAAATATAACTAATATTCTATTTTAAACCTTAGAAATGAAAAGGTTTGGTTTGGTCTTAAGTAAGTGGCTTAGGATGAAAAAGAAGGAGTGATATCTAAAGAAAATAATATTTTTTTGTATCTTATATCATTTGAAACCTGAATTTAATCTGAACAAGCCAGTACCATTCTTTTTGTGGTACTTACTTTAGAACGATTTGATCATGAGATATTAAAGTAATAATTGAGACAGTGAAAGACAAAGTGGTGTAAGTCAGTAAGTCAAGTGGTTTAAGTCAAACGCGTTTTACTGCAAAAATTACAAAAAATTCCACTATAAATTGAACAAATCATAATTCATAATAATTATTATAATATTGTAAATAATAATTATTTGCAATTCCACTATAAATTGAACATGGAGATTAAATTTTTCTCCTCAAATAAAAAAGGTTGAAAATGTGACTTACACCACTTTGCCTTTTACCGCCTCAATTGTGGACATCCGAACAGTGATTTTACACAGAATTTCAACTTTAAATGCATTCATCTAAAAGTATGAATTTCTGACTTTACGCTCATGATATCTCAAAAACTAATCGAGGTAATGGCGTGAAATTTTCTACATTCTTTATTATTAACCTTCTGCATCAAATGTACTAATAGCTTTGATTTATCTTCAGTAATTAAAAATTTAACAAAAGATTTTGAGCGAGAACTATTGTATAATTCTTTTAATTAATTATTCAATTAATGTAAAAAATGATAACTAATTACAAGACTTTAATTCATTATGTTAAGCCGAATGTTACCTTTAAATTAAAATGCGTTTAATGTTAATTAAATTAAAATTAACATTATACATCATCCGCGCAGTAACCATAGTCATTACAAAAATAAGAAAACGATATGTTACTTAAATGAGTTTTCCTAAATAATTTAAATAATTTACATTACTCTTTTATTTTTGTTGCAACATGCTATGTTACATCTAACAATCCAGAAAATTTCATTAAATTTGCTTAATCGGTTAATTTGTCAAAAATTATGAAAACTTAGCCAATTTCCTAGCATTTTTCACAAGTCAAGGGTGTACTGCCCCCATAGAAAAAATAATTTTTTTTTTTTTCTCTAAAGCAGGGGCGGCTAATTCAGAACAATATGGGACCACTCTAAAAATAAACAAATGAGGGCGGACCCACTGTCATTTCGGAGCAAATATTGATGCCTGCTGTGTTGAAGGTGAATTTCCTTCTTCCAGTATCAGATTTTAAAGTGTCAGATAATTTTAAATAATTTAAATTATTTAAAATATACATAAATAAATACAGGGTCCTCAAAAAAGACCGCATTCTAAATATAGGAGAAATCCATTGTTGATTTTCCAGGAAATTACATTCTTGATAAAATTGTTTGCTTGGTGAAAAATAAATTTTAGCGATATCAAACTGTATATATGTTTTGCAAAAAATCTGAAAATTACAAACCGCAACTTTGTAAAATCAAACATTTTTGCAATCCAGTGATTTCAAAGAAGTTTTGAAGCGCACCTTTTTGAAATCCTTATATGTATAGTAAAAATACATTTGATTTTTGAAAAATAAACCATTTATTTCAGAAAACTAAACAAAATCGGTTTTCTTTACAAAATGAAATCAAATCAGAGTCACAAAAACAGGCTTCTATTACAAAACAAAAATTACGATCGGTTTTCTTAATAATCAAAAAGGAGAAAAAGATGAATGAAATGCTTGCGGATGGGCACTCGATGCAGTCAAATCAACGTCGATTTCGGATAACAAAACACGAAGAAGATGAAATCTCCATTTTTATCTGTAAGACTACTTCTTTCCTTGTAATCAGCACTTTCGCGCACAGGTGATACCGAACATGGAATAAGAGAGGGAAGAATTTCTACAATAGTATAACAATATTGTTACGATTTTTACGAGTCTATGGTAATCTAGCCAAATATGAGAGTTATCGCCAAATTGGCGATGGATTTGGTGACTTATTTTTGTCACCAAATTTGGCGATAATTCGCCACATTTGGCGATATGGCGCCAAATGGTCGCCAACTTGCCGTCTAGACCTTTCTAGAAGCTTCTAGAGGTATCTAGCTGGCTGACCGATAGGGGCGCTTTGGAAGCGCCCCTATCGGGAAGTTTATAAATATACCTGACATTGGCATTGGGACTTAGTTCAATTTCTACTGAGAATTGAATGTGTTGAATGTGCGTTAGGCGTGTATTGTATTGAAGACTCTGGTATCCTGACTTGTAGAGTTTTTAGAGTTTTCTGCTGTATAAAGACAGTTGTTACTTGTTTTCTGTTTGAATCTGTGTATGCATCTGAAGAATTTACAGAATAATAAATTTTATTTTGTGTCTAGTTTCTGAAGAGATTTTATTCAGTCCTAACGAAACCAGGCAAATGGAACAATATATTCTTTCTCGATTGCTTTAGAGTCGTGGGCGCCAGTTAAAAAGACCTGCAGGGTCTGATGCAGCCCGCGGACTGCCAGTTGATCATCCCTGGTCTAAAGAAATATATTTACCTGTACTTCTCTATGGAAATCAGTCATGGTTCCAAAAAAAATTGGCGGTTTTGAGGGGTGGCCGTCGAAAGGGGTTTCTTCCGTAACATTGGCTCTAGGGAGTCTTGAATTGGTTCTGAATAAAATAGGACCGTTTTGTGGAGTGGCCGGCTAGAAAAGTTTCAGTGCATACGCAAAGAGAGACAGGACCTAAGTAACAAAACGTTTACGCAGTGGCGTAGCTAGGGGGTTGCGGTGGGTGCGGTCCGCACCGGGCGGCAGATAGTTTGGGGCGGCATATTTTTATTTAGTATTAGTTGTAAAAAACCACTTGTTCAATTCATAAGTTTACTATTCGATTTCTTATTTATTTTTATTTATAAATATAAAAATATAAAATAAAACATATTTTATGGAATATTTTTTATAAATTAGGTATATGTTTTGACTCATAGGTAGGGAAACGGCGACCTCCGTAAGTTTCTTGTGGTCTTTATAAAAGTTGCATTTATAGGTATATCAACTTAAGCGGCCTCCTTTATTACTGACTAATTTAAATATGGCATCCAATGGTACAAAAGTTCCCCACCTATAGTTTGTCTCAATTACAATTATTTATTTATGCTTATCTATATCTATAAAGGAAGAAGTCCTGACTTATATATATATACATACACGTATCAACGCCCAGCAAAAACTATTGGAGATACAAATATCAAATTTTAGGAGCTTATTACTTTTGTGCTGAAGGCGTCATTTAAGAAGCGATTTTTCAAAATTCGACCCCCAAGGGGGGGAGGGGGGCAAAACGTGTTTTTTACATATTCCTTCATATCTCAAAGAAGGATATTGATATCCATAACATTCTTGCTTTAAAATGTAAGTAACATGAATACCTAAAAACCAATTTCAGGATTTTTCAAAATTAGGCCCCCAAGGGGGGGAGGGGGAAAAAACATGTTTTTACGTGTTTTATCACATTTTCCTTCATATCTCGAAGAAAACAAATATCCATAAGATTCTTGCTTTAAAATGTAAGGAACATAAATACCTAAAAACCAATTTCAGGATTTTTCAAAATTCGACCCCCAAGGGGGGGAGGGGGGCAAAACGTGTTTTTTACATATGCCTTTATATCTCAAAGAAGAAAATCGATATCCATAAGATTCTTGCTTTAAAATGTAAGAAACATGAATACCTAAAAACCAATTTCAGGATTTTTCAAAATTCGTCTCCCAAGGGGGAGAGGGGGGCTAAACGTGTTCTTACGTGTTTTATCTATATATATAAAGAAATCAACACCCAGCAAAAACTATTGGAGATACAGATATCAAATTTTAAGAGCTTATTACTTTTGGGCTGAAGGCGTCATTTAAGAAGCGATTTTTCAAAAATCGCCCCCCAAGGGGGGGAGGGGGGGCAAAACGTGTTTTTTACATATTCTTTCGTATCTCAAAGAAGGAAATTGATGTCCATAAGATTCTTACTTTAAAATGTAAGGAACACGAATACCTTAAATCCAATTTCAGGATTTTTTAAAATTTGGCCCCAGTGGACGGGGAGGGGCGGCTTAACGTGTTTTTCACGTATTCCTTCATATCTCAAAGAAAGAAACAGATATCCATAAGATTCTTGCTTTAAAATGTAAGGAACACGAATACATTAAAACCAATTTCAGGATTTTCAAAATTCGGTCCCCCCATGGGGGGTGAGGGGGCAAAACGTATTTTTTACATATTACCTCATATCTCAAAGAAAGAAACAGATATCCATAAGATTCTTGCTTTAAAATCTAAGGAATATGAATACCTAAAAACCAATTTAAGGATTTTTCAAAATTTGGCCCCCACGGGGTTAGGGGGGCTAAACGTGTTTTTACGTGTTTTTTACATATTCCGTCATATCTCAAAGAAGGAAACAGATATCCATAAGATTCTTGATTTAAAATGTAAGAAACACGATTAAATGTAACAAACACGATCAATGTCACGATTTTTCGACATTCGCTTTAGATTTTGAAAAAATTGCTAGAAACAATCCAATAATTTATATTTCCTATATATCACCATTTTGAACACCAAATTGGTGGTAGGAGAAAAGAGAGAGATCAACCTTAATTAAATGAAGTGTGGAAAGGTGTGTGTGTGTGTGTGTGTGAATTGTATATATTTCGGTTGTTAGTACGTATACATCTAGAGCTCAGGTTAACTCCATTCATTTTTATTATCCTGGGCAACGTCAGGTAATTCTTTGTTTATGAAACCGGCGATTTTCACAAGGGTTTACGGGGAAGCCCTCAAACTCCTCGAAGGGCGGGATCCAGTGGGTTATCAAAATTGAAAGAAACATTTTAATGCTGACATTAGCATGGGGGGGGGGGGGTATTATAATATGCTGATGGGATGATGACCAATGGAGAGGGGTATAGATTGCCATAAAATACAAATATACATATCATACAAGTAAGCTTTATTAAGGGTTCACCCGTGCAACGCCGGGTATATAAAGCTAGTTAAGTTATAAAACCACCAATTGATTGACTTGGAAAGGGCGGAAAATTGGAGACCGCCCCGGACGTCAAAAGTTCTAGCTACGCCACTGCGTTTACGGGCACTTCGGGAATTTTTTGAGGGAAGGAAATGGAAAGGGTCTCTAAAGAAGTTTTTGTCTTTCGGGGTAGTGGCGGATTAAGGACTAAGTCAACTAATAAAATAATATTTTACCTCGGGATTTCTTTATCATAGTATCTAAAATATTTATAGACCAAAAAAAGTTTGACTTTGTTTTAAAATAAAAGGAGCGAAATTTGTGTTAATCAATAATAATGGTAACATCTACAATGAACTTCATTGACAACATAACGAGGCGGAGCTGAGACCAACGTATCGTCTCATTAGTTTGTAAATTAAATTGAACGGAAAAAAACTGTGGTGTTTTCCTCAACTTCTAAACCTCTATGTATACTGTTTTAAAATAAAACAAAAATATAGTGTGATAATACCTCAACAACCAGTGTTTTCGGCTAAACGATAAACGTACATGATGAAGGGTTAACGCATAGATGGTAAAAAATTTAAAATTTTCTTATTGCCATCCGATGAATCGTTGAGGTCCCAAAAAGAAAAATTTGGCCTAGGGAACACAAACTTCTCAACCCGCCAGGCTGAGGACAATCTAACGAGGAATATCCTTTTTTCATTATTATTAGGCTTCTGGGAATAGCGCCACTGATTTGTAAATCAGGTAAAAATCTCACAAAGGTGAAAATCTCACGAAGATTTCGCTTAAAAAAAAAAAAAAAAAACCTTGATTCCTCTCATAAAATTGAGGGATATTCAATAAATTAATCATGTGTGGATTCGGGTCACGGTTTACACAAAATAAAACGAATTCTATACGTATCATGCCAACTCCCAACATGAGCATAAGTAACAACTCATTTTAAAAGATCGTCAATTTCTCTCACAGTTTGGTGGTGGAATTGTTCTCACAGGAGGGGACTTAAAAAATTTCTGTATCAGTCGTCAGCAGCAAAATGTTATTTATTACAATGTAATGGACCAATGCTGTCACCTCTATTTTATCAAATCAAATGCTGTATTCCTTCGGTGACATTTCAAAGTCGAAGTGTAAAGCAATGGCAGGTGAAGAATGTTTTACGCGGAAGAGTTTTTCAGATTGGATTCGCTTAGATCGGTGTTATCCCGTGGAGAAAATGTTTCCAAGCATGGTCGACTCGGATGGAAAGATATTTTTTTATCGCACTCCGTAAGTGAGAAAGACATTTTTTTCAGCTGTCTTATTCATCATAGAAATATCGTCCACCCGAGGGAATGTTGTGCGTTCAAAACACTATGTACCCCCTTATTCAAAAATATTATTGGCGTTTCTTTTACATAATGAAAAAGAGACCCGAGTAAGTGTCTCTCTCTATTACCGAGTACAATTGAAAAAAAAATCTTTAAAGCTAAGTCGATCCTTGTTGGAAACATTTTCTCGATGGGTTAACACTGAACTGAGTGAAGCCAATAAGGCTAACTACCCAGAAGTCTAGGCCCAATTCACAGAGAGAAGATGTGGCGTGGATATCTGTCGGAGACGTAGCGGGGACCTGGCACAATTTTAAGTCACTTCTATGTAAACAAACTGCACAATTCACACTGAGGTGGCGTGGTATCCCGCGTCTCGAGTGGCGCTCCGAAGAGACGCGTGGCGAAGACTTTAAAAGTAGAGTGTTCTGTTGATCATCAAATTGCTTGATGATTTTGAGTTCAGTGTGCAATTTTGCGAAATCATTGCGAAGTTTCCTGAAATGTACGGTTTTAATCGTTTGGATTATTGCAACCGCAGAGTACACTTTTGTACTTACCTCAATGTCATTAACATCCTTTCTTCTGCACAAACTGGCGATCTCCAGTTAGTAACCTTTTTTCTGTTAACCGTCCTCGACTTTGTTCAATATATACAAGAAACTTGGTTTGGATATTCTGTAAAAATTTTGAAAACGTTCGAGTTACATTTCCAACTTTTTCATCTCTTCAAAAATCCCGCACTTCCTCCCCTTCTTCAGCCGTAAAGGATGGACCTAAAAACTTCTCTTTTGTCGAATTTTCAATTGGATATGCGCCAGAACCAGAACACTTTCATCGTCCAATGAAGAGGATGTCATGATTGAGGTTACGTCCCGCGCGAGACTTGGGGGTGGTGTGGGGGGAAATAATTAATCTTGCGAACGGTAACCATAAAACATCCCACTGTAGATACCGAGGATAAGGGGCTCATGCTCTAAGGCGCCTCGCAAGCTTTTCCTACGACGACGACGAGACTTGGGGACTCTTCTGTTTAGATTCAGCAGGTGGCGTCAGTGTCGCGTCCCAGCCACGCCTTTGCCAGACTTCCGCGCCCCGCCTTCTCTATGATAACTGAGCCTTAGGAACAGTGCATTATATTTATGTAAGATGCTAGTAAAACCCCCCATACCTCAAGAAATTAAATTTTTTACAGAAAACAAATTCCACCCATTATCCTTAAATTCTGTGTTTATTAAAGTTCTTATTATTATCATTATTACTTTACATAACGACCCAGAACCATCACCAAAGAGGATTGGGGGGGAGGGGCTTAATCTTTTAGAGGGGACTGAAAAGTGACTACGTCATAAATGCGATGAATCAACCATCATAGGACAAACTAGAACTTTGAGGTACAGCTGGCTTCCCTGTATGTACATATATACACTCTAACAAAAAATTCGACGCACCAACGAGTTGTCCGATTGTAATGAAATTTCGTATGCAAAGATGTTTCAACCGAACGTACAAATTTTTAAATTTGGGTGTCCAACGATTGACTAGCGGGAGCTCCAGCGCATCAGAACTGCGCGTCCAGCAGGTATAAATAAGGAGCTATTCTCAATCGGATGTTCAAAATTGCTGCTGCATTTCGACTGAGGATATCTGACGTCGACTGTCACAAAGCCTCGCCGAAGGATTCGTGCTCATTACGATCATATTTCAGAGTTTGAAAGAGGTCGCGTCATCGGATTGAAAGAAATTGGTTGGGCAAATCGAAGAATCGCTCGGCATCTGGGTCGAAGCGGTGCAGCGGTGAGACGATGAGCAGATCATCAACGGCGGATTGAAGCGTCCAGACGGCAGCGGTCGACCTAGGACCACAACAAAACGGGAAGACAGACCGATTGTCAGATCAGCTGTCACAACGACGGATTCGTCGTTATCAACCATGCGACGGGTGACCCCGCACACAAGTTGTTGAGGACCGTCTTGTTTCGGGACCCTTCCCTAGTTTCGGCTTGGCTATCTTTAGGCGGGCTATCTTTAGAACACAGTTGAACAAAGATTGTAATGCAGTGTGCTCATGAAGAAAACCCACTCTTGTGTGGCAAAAAAATGTAACAAGTATATAATTGTAATATAGTTTGTGTTTTAGAAAAAAAGCGTGCGCATCGTGTCATTCTTGTGTGTGATCTCAATTTACCTAGGAATAAAATGCTTATATTAATCGATTGACAGGAGCTCGGGCCTGCGGCTGAGATCGACAGCTGGTAAGTGGTTAACAAATTATTTAGATTTATAATATGAACCAGCCTGCTGCAACACAAGTGTCCAACATGACAACTTACAGACGACTGAGAAAACGGAATCTACGCTGACCGTTACTCCGCTTAACCCTCACGCCTGTACACCGCCAAGTCCGATGACAGTGGTGCTTAACTCAATCAACTTGGAACTGGGGACGAATAGTCATTGGTGACGAGTCCCGTGTCCAGTAGCGTCCTGACTACCACCAAAGACGTGTTTGGAGACGTTCAGGGCCGAAGGGGAGGGGGGATCCTGCCCTTACTATCGCACGCCACACAAGCCCACAACAAGGCGTTATGGCCAGGGGGGAGGGTGTATTTTCTTTGATAGCCGGACCCCTTTGGTAGTCATTAGTGACGCACTTACAGCACAGCGGTACGTAGACGACATTCTGCGACCCGTTTTGTTGCCGTTCCTCTTGCCGCATCCTGGACTTATTTTTCAACAAGATAATGCCCGATAGCATACGGCTCCTGTTGCTATGAATTGTCTTCAAGCCTGCCGAACACTTTTTGGGCCACCTACGTCACCTGATCTCTCCTCTATAGAGCACATGTGGGACGTGATGGGAAGGCGATTTTCAACTACCCCGGAATGTTGCCTATTTAGCCCGACAGTCGGCGCTAATTTGGCCAGAAATCCGGTAGGACACCATGTGGTAACTTTATCAATCTATGCCACGCAGGGTGACAGCTTGCATCCAGGCCAGAGATGGACCCACGTCGTATCGTCTTCCTCACTTTATAACGACCGAACTCTGGAATAAATCATTTAATTCTTCTGAATTAATCGTCCCCCCCCCCCCGCATGTGTCTTCACATCAATACATTCTTTTCGCAATCAGACAACTCTTTCTTGGTGCAATTTTTTTTTTGTTATAGAGTGCATTTATTTGTATATGTGTGTACGCGTTCTTGTGTGTGCGTGTGAACTCACTTCATCACTCCTGGAATATTTAAATTATTGCTGCAAAACATATTCAGTAAAATTATCTGATTTTGAGAAGACGCAGCTGGGATGCGCTTTACAGATAATCTTATCACCCGGTTCTTTCTCTGGGCAGCGAGTTTTAAAACTCTGCCATTCTGTCTGATAGCATTTTCAAAGGTTTTTTTTTAACTCGAAGCATTTTTTAAACCTCTTGCTCCAATAATCTATATATATATATATATATATAAGAGCTTGTCTGTTTGTTTGTCCGCTATAGAATCATAGACTGTTTCACCCACCGGGACCAAATTCGGCACAGTTAATGTTTTGGACCCGAGAAACTTGAATCAGAGAAAACGAAATTTGGGGCTCAATTAGTTTTTTAAAATTAATTTTTTAATGATTTTGGTGCCCCTAAGAGCACCTCTTAAATGTGGATACAGTCCCTTCACCACAACCAGTCAAATTCGATACTAGGGGGAAAGGAGGTGTTCTGAGGGGTGATTTGGGGCTGGTTTGAGAGTTGGTCTGGGGGTGACGGAGGGGGGAGAGCGAAGTGTTTATTTTATTTTTCTTACGTTTAGTGGAGTCGTGAGTCTAAAAAGGTTGAGAACCGCTGCTTTAGACAATTTTAGACAATGGCGTTCAAACTAATAGAACTTAATAAAATTTGGACAAAAAAAGAAGAAAAAAAAAAAGAAAAATTAAGTTTGTCCCATGGCCAGTTTTTGGAAGCCTTCTGTTGATCTAAATATATTAATTGTTTGAGGATCATAAAATGGGAAGAAGTTTAAGAGTTCTACAGGTTTTTTCCCCTAAGTTCGTGAAACAGAGTTAACATACGATATGTATTTGAATTACTTATTCCGTGAAATCATATAAGATAAATCTTTTAGAGTTTTGGGGTTTTTTAAGCAGTGGGAGGAAAAGCTCTTTAAACAGAGAAACATAACGACACATAACTTTCATTCCGAACTATTAGTCCATTAGTTATATTAAAGCATAAGAAAATTAATTATTTTTAAAGAATGATTGCCCGGGTAGATATATAGATATAAAATTTTTCAATACTGGGTATATCATTTCAGCAGAAACGCGCTAAGCGCATTCTATCTGGCCAGATGAATATGAAGAGCGGGGGGTGCAGCCCAGTATTTTTTTGATGGAATGCATGAAAAATTTTATATCTGTATATCTACCCGGGCAACGCCGGGCAATAATGCTAGTAATCTAATAATTTCGTAACTTTAAAATTTTATATTATTCTATTAGCATAGTTCAGGTGTTGATTTTGGTTAGGAGTACGTCATTACAGGGTTCTAACAACCTCCTGAGTCTTCCTTCTGAGATGGTTTGAAACCAAAAAATTCAAGAATGCTATTGAATTTAGTCACACACACACATACACTCTTTTATTTGAATCAAAATTCCTGTGTATCTACGTGTATTTCTTTTTTTATTATTATTATCTTGGATTTCAGTAAAACTTTGTAATTTTATCTTCAATTACACTACAGGTATGTATGCATTTATGTATTTGAGTAAATATATTTTAGGGATATCAAACTTTAAGGTATGTTAATACTTTTTTGTATGTTCCCGCATCTATCGTTTTCCCGCATCCATCGTTTAGTTCAGTCTTTCCCTTCGAAAACGATAGATCGAGATTCCACTGTATATATATATGTGTGTAAGTAAGTAAATGAAATACCGAATCTATAGTCGATACTTATTCCCGGATATCGTCGTTAATTAACGATGATATCCGAGAAAACAGCCGAACAGGCATTCAGTTTGGTAGTAGGGCCTTGGGCAGGGCCCGATTATGAACGCTGGGGGCCCCTGGGCAGATGCTATTTGGGGGCCCCCCTTTACGAACATTTATAAAAATACATACTTTTACAAGTACTAGGTGCATACACCAAGGGCGTTTTGGGGCCCCCTAGCATCAGGGGGCCCTGGGCAAAGTCCCGATTTGCCCATTCGATAAAAAGGCCCTGGCCTTGGGCACATAAACTTCAAATCAAATAATTCATTTAAACGGAATAATACTTTTATTACTTTAGACACATTATGGTTATCGAACAGTTAAACATTTTACACAAAATGTAAAAGAGTAGAACCTATTTAAATAATTACAAGCAGAGAGAAATGATAATGGCACCCGCTCAATCCCTGATTCAATATAGTATTTAAGTCCATAGAACCGAAGCTCAATCCAGCACATATGAAATTTAGTTTCAGTTTACCTCGTGATCCCCCTGTGGTGCCATATGCCCAGGCAAAATCCAGGCACATATAGAAAGAACGGGGAGTTAGTTATATAACGGGGAGAAACAAGATTGGAATAGAATTCAAACTGGTGTGTCATTATTATTCCATATATGTATATACTAGCTGAAAACCTGAACTTCGCTGCGGAGTACATTCAAATTAAATACAACGGTCAATGTATGCAATTAATGCCAAAAAAATAAATATATGTATGTATATTTATAATAAATACGACGATCAATGTATACAATTGATGTAAAAAATATATATATTTATAAAAAAATCGTAAGGGATATTTTTATAAACAAAATAATGTAGAAGAAAATATTCAAATTAAATCTAATAGGAAAAAATCTAATAGGAATCTAATAGGAATAAAGAATATAGTACAGTTAATATAGTACAGTTTGAGGATCATATCTTTTACTGTATTTTAATATTTTTTTGGATAATGTCCAATCGTCTGCCGCATTAGCAAGAAAATTTTTTTTTGTCTATTTAGTTGTTATGCACGTGACGATAAATTTATCCAGAAAAAGAAATCATGTGATCAGCATTTAATAAATTAAATTCTAAAAATTAATCATTAAAAATTCACCAAAAATCAGAAACTGGAGGTAAAGATTCGAAAAAGATTTCATTTTAAAGGAATTTTTATGATATTTCTCGTGATACAAATTTTATAACCTTCAAATTATTATTTTAAATGCAAACTTAAAAAAAAGTTACAAAAACAGCTTAAAAATTTAATTTAAAAAAATCTAAGAAGAATTTTTCAAAAATCTTTCTTAGTTCACCCCTACACTATAAAAAAAAATCGCCATGCAAAATTTCAGCCCTTTAGGTCCAGCGGTTTGGTCTGTCCGTTGTATGTCAGTCAGTGAGTCAGTCAGTTACGGAACTGTTTTTTATATATATAGATGTATATATATATATATATATATGTGTGTGTGTGAGTGTGAAAGAAAGGTGTAGCTTCAGAGATTGAGAGTGAGGACAGTCGAGTAAACTGTCGCAGCCCCTGACCTTGAAATGGTAATACCACTTGCCGCCATGATAAGTTTAAGGAAAAGATGACGTTGAGACGAAAATAAACCAATCATAGGCCTCCAAACGATTAGCAATGAAATTTTTAACGGCTATGATTGGTTTATTTTCGTCTCAACGTCATCTTTTCCTTAACGCAACGCAACGGACTCCTATGTGAACAAGCCCTTTTGCTCGCTACGCCACTGCATTTATTTGGCCACATTTAGAATAGTTCATTACAAATATTGATCAAGAATTAATGGACTTCAATTCATCCGCCTAGTTATTGTTACTTTTATGGACAACAATGAGGAATATGTATGCCCTATAAGCTTTCTGCTGGAAACGTCATGAAGTGACGTCACGCTTAAGCACCGCCCCCTGGTAGGCAAAACATTCTGCATTTTGCATCGTGCACACGTTAGCAAAGCTCTACTTAAACATTTACATATCGTTGAAACCGCTTATTGATTTAAATTATCATTATGCTAGCGAGTTATGTAGCTTATGGGTGCACATACAGGCTTTCAAAAGGATATGATGTTGACATGTATCGTTTTCCGAAGGATGAAAAAGATACATATGTGAACAAAACCTAATTAATATAAATATACTCAGTACTTAAATATTGCTTTTATAGCAACATTTTCTTTTTACTTAATTAAAATATATTTAAATTATATTTACAAAAATTTTAACTTAGAGAATATACAAACCTAATTTAGGTACATGACAAAAACTTTCTATAGATTAAGCCCTTTTTAATTAATGAAGAGGAATTAAACTTATGGCACCTGATAGCATACATAGACAACAAATATATAAAACCTCTTTTAAGATATAAAATTTTATTCTTGACAAATAATCTCTCGATAATATTTTTTATAAATTTTTGATAAACCATGGAAATATTAATATTGAAATTTTCCCAAATCTTTTGTACTTTCCCCTTTTTAAAAAAGAGCATTTATTTATCAAAACATTCCGAACAATTAAATATAAATACCTAGAAATTTAAATAACTTAAACGGCAAAATATTTTTAACAAAATATTTTCATCATTAATGCAAGCTATATAATGTTCAGGCAAGCTATAATGTCAGTAAAACAGTTACATCACTGTAAACAATCAACTGAAATGGTGTTATTCGCAGCAATTTTTTTATTTTAATTCACTGTGTATTGTGATGCATTTTATTCCTTTACTCTTTATTCCAGAAGCAAGGATATAACAACTTAAAAAAGAGTGTATCAAGTTAAGAATTTAACTAATTAAATTAATTTTCCAGGTTCAAAACTAATTTTTCAGTAAAATGGAATCGTCATAAATACGTAATAAGAATAAAATAGTTACCACGATACAATTTACACATAATTCAACACATGCGAAGTAAGATCAGCAAAGTTATCGACAGTTTTAAATATTTAGGGAAGGCCATATAAAATTATACAAATCAAACTTACAACAAACAAAGGGATCTAACATTTGTTTTCCTGATGTAAAGTGAAAAAATCGTTTGATGTCGGATTTCTTTACAACTGGCTATAAGGAATGTCATACTTCCAGTCTTCATTTATTTTTAATAAAAAGGGATCTAGAAAGCAAAAGAAACCCCATCTTCTTCTCTAAAGATTATTTTTTCAACGTAAGTTTGTTTGGACTATCTGTCTAAAGTATTCGCATAATTTGATAACTTTATATCGCATTTGTGGTAAGCGTGATCATAGAACGCCATGATAAGTCAACGGATGTTTTGTCAACCAGCGTTCGGCGTCGCAGTGTTTGTTTGTAAACAGGCGCAAAGTCTATAGGGTAATCCGCCTCAGATACTTCTCCCTATTTAAGAGTCTCTCCTGGCATCTTTGGCTCCCGGAATGAAAAAAGTTATACACTGCCATAAACAGCTGCTAAAAAAAAGGGACTTGTTAGAACGAAGCCTCTTGTAAATGAAATGATGAAGTAAGATTCCTGCGACATTTAGCGCATAATCTTGCATGATTCTCATCTCTTGTCCCCGCTAAACTGTTTGAAACTGTGACACAGTAAACAAAGAAAAACCTTACGAAAAAGGGTAAGAATTTTCCATCTGCTATATAGAGGGGTATCGGCAGATGATTTCATATTTCTCTTAACTTTCGAATTCGAACTTGCATTCGAAGGTGCAGATTATTTTCATGAGCTTACTGTACACACAACTCATCGTTTATAAAAACCGATGTTAGCGTCTAATCGAAATTTTTTGAAATCTATCAGAGAACTCAAATCATTAGCGACTAAGGGCCTGTTCACATAGGAGTCTGTTGCGTTTCGTTAAGGAAAAGATGATTTTGAGACGAAAATAAACCAATCATACGCCTCCAAACGAAATTTTTAACGCCTATGATTGGTTTATTTTCGTCTCAACGTCATCTTTTCCTTAATGCAACGCTACGGACTCCTATGTGAACAGGCCCTAACGCTAACGTTACCGGATGTAAAATGAACATCCCTAGAGGGTTCTAACACGTTCACTAATTATTTTCTGTCACCAGATGAACTAGTTTTCGTCACTTAAAGATAAAATTCGAACGAGTTCCAGAAAAATAATAATCATTTAGAGACTGAAAGCGCAGAGGGATATCATTAATGGTTCCCGACAGCAACTGTGATACTTCAAACAAACAGCTTATAAATGTGGATGTAAATAATTTACATTTCATTTGCCATGGGGGATAGATACTCTAAAAATGATACAGAAATTTATAAAGTTTAACAAGTGTACCATTAATTTTAGTTTAACAGGTGGTAAAATATTATAAGTTGGAATAATCTGAATTAAGTGGCAACAGCTTTCATTTTTATATGTTATGTGTACTAGTTTTGTTTTTCTTTTCAAATTTCTTGTCTGCTCCTGTATATACACCATAATGTTTTCTTTATATTTATTTTAAATTTGTGGAGATTTATGAAATTTTGATCTATCAAGAACACGTTTAGGAATTTCTTAATCGTGCATATTTCTGGTTTATGTCTTAAGAGCGTTTCCGGTTCATTTCATATGTAATACATTTGGAGGAGACGTGACCAATTTACCATACGCACATATTGTAAATATTTATTTTGAAGATTTTTATGTAATTAATGTGTATAACTGCTACATTGTAATGACAACACTTTAAACACTCATAAATAGTTGACTGTTTGTTGTTATTCACTGATTTGTTTTACGAGCGTCAACGTATAAATCAGAATGTAATCACAGATTTCTTCTTTAAAATTTTTTTAACGTGACATCAGTGAGTTGTCGTTTCTCAAGTCTTTAGAACTTCATGTTAATCTATTTCTGTTATTCTTACATCCTTACTCAGCGTGAAATTTTAGTGGCAGTTATAAGATCGAATTCATCAGTATATATTGTCACTGAATTTTAATTGATTGGCAAGCTTGTGTTTCAATGCATCAGGTTTAAACACATATCTAATTCTGCAGTGCACGTTAATCGTTATAGGCTATCATAATACTATTTTAAAACTTATTTATGCATTTAGAATTAGATAAATGAGAAACAGTTTAATAATATTTTTTTATAACTAAAATAGTCATCTTAAAATTGATATTTTTTAGTTTCTAAAATGACTATAGTCGCAAAGAAGTATTTCTAAAATATTTAAATGTCATATCTCCATTGTTTTAAAAGTTATATCTTATTTCTTAGGATAGTTAAAGCTGCATTTACACTGAAAAACTGTAGTTAAGCTGTTTATAATGTTTACATTAAGTTTTATCAATATCAGTGTTTATTTTCTGTAAGTTTCTATATGTGTATAATCTAAAATCATCATTATAACTTGAAAATGTTTGAATACTTATTAAGCTGTTAAAAAAGAATATTAATTTTTATACTAAAAAACTTAAATTATATATATATATATATATATATATATATATATATATATATATATATATATATATATATAGATATATATATATATATATATAAGTCATGAAATTTAGAAAATAAAGCCATAACTTCTAAGATATAGGTTTATAAAATTTGGATCATTTAAGAGCAGACTGTTAAATGTTTTAATATTTGCAGTAGTTTTGGTGTAAATAAACTTCAACCCATCCAAATTCAAAGTACAGGCTATGCAGCTGATTTGTTAGAATAAATATTTTGCCTAGCATCTCATAATCTGTTTACAGCACTGGTCTTAAAATAAATATGTATGACATCTTGAATTAAAATTCTAGTATATATGTAGGTGTGTATTAGAACTGTAGGTACTTGAGAAGTGTAAATTATAAAATACATTCTTTGCTTTTAATTTTCAGTTCTGTAAGTATTATAATTTTTTTAGTGTGAACATTTCGATGTTCCTAGTCTCTGATTTTAAAATTTATTATTTTAATTAATTTGATTATCAGTACTTTTTTTTAAATCCTATGCCCATCTCTAACCTTTTGACCATGAGTAGACAAGCAGCCCAATACAAACAGGATATATAAAAAAAATACTAAAGCACTGTTAGTAAAATAAAATGAAAATCTGTTATGGACAGCAGGGCATATGAGATACTCCCCAGACCAGTACTTTAGTGGGTCAAGATACTTAAATGACATACTATTGTTATCATATATACCATACATATGCATTTTAGATGTTTTGTATGAAATTAGATGTTTATTTATAAATGAATGTTCTTTTATGATATTGTTTATATATATTAATGTTAATTGTGTTAATCTATTTTCAGTATTAAAGAAACAAAGGAATCATGGATATTAAAAGTACAAATCAACAAAATGAGGGTAAAATTGAGACTAAAGAGACTTCTAGTAAAGAAAAACTGCCTTCATCTTTATATATAATATTTGTTGTACTAATTATTGATTTACTTGGCTTCACAGTAATTTTACCATTAATGCCATCTATTTTTGAATATTATGATTCAAATGAAAATGTAAGTTTAGTTTATTATATTCTTAGTATTCAATACAATGAGTATAATCAGTTAATATTTTGTTCCTGGAATACTGATCTGTAATGTGTACATTATTCTGACATGTTAATATTTTGAACATATTTTCTTCCTCCTATGTATAATAGCATTGTGCTAATTAACTAGTAGTGGAGTTATTGGTAAACCAAAGTTGAAAATAAGTCATCAGATATTGATCATACTAAAAATAATAAGTTTTGAAGATCAATTTAAAAAATATACCTTACTAATAGCTTTTTATCTTGAATTTAATTACATTGTGTACTTATTTAAGTGTTATATACATATTTTCCTAATGTATAGATGTTTTGTAACATTGCATGTAGCTATTTTTTTATTCTTCCAATGATAGCTTTTCTAGTCAATTGATACATTCAGAAATAGAACTGGAATAAATCATTACCTGATAGAAAAAAGAACCAGACATGTGATTTAATGTTTCAGACTAATAATTTTTTTTGCATTTAATAAAATTTTAATATTAGTGATTAAAAATTAAAATAAACTAAAGCAAGTTAAAAACAATAAAAGACTTTTTTTAACATTATAGTATATATGTAGGTAAATTTAATTGAAATTTTTAAAAATAATTAAAAATTAATTATTCAAAAAAATTTAATTAAAATTTTTGATTACATTATAAAATTTGCATTAATTTGGACATTAGTATTATTTATTTTCTTCTCATATACATATTGCATGTTTAATGGAATCACAATAGAAATTTTGCTCCAAATTAATATTGAAACTTATATTTAGTTCAGAAAAGGACGAAATTGATTAGTATTTTTAAAAAATAAATTTTAAGGCTTTCAAAATTGTTATAAATTTAATTAAATCTTCCTGGATGGAACTTTTGTAACTTTTGATTCAAATTCATTTTAGGATCATTTATATCACTGGATGCAAAGGAAAGTAAATTATTTTCAAAATATATTTGGCTCTCCGGCTGAATTTAACAAAGTTTTATTTGGGGGTAAGTGTTTTAGAAAAGGATTTTATTGATTAAAGCTCAGTATGTTTAAATGTGTGTAGCTGTGGTTAAGCATTTTGAATATAATTGTATGTAATGATTATTTAAAAAAAAATTTCTGTGTTTTTTGTGTGTTTAGTAAAATTTTGTCTAATTTGTAAATTCTTTTATCACTTGAAACATTTTCTATAATTGCAGTGAGAAGGAAAAATCTCCTACTTTCTGATGGTTTCTCTAATTTTTTTTTTTTTAAATTTGAAAATTATTATATGTGAATTTAAGAAATTCTTTATTCACTTCTGTTTTTTAGTTTGGGCCATATAGATATATAATTCATTTAAACAATCCTGCTCCCATTCTTTGTAACTTATTAAAATATAGTGTGTAGATAGTTTGTTGTGTGAACCACTTTAGCTCATTCCTATTACAGTTTTAATCTTTAACGGGAATTCATTATAAAATAACACTTCCTTATTACCATTCATGCTGCTTAACACCAAAGAAGTCTAAGTTAGTTTTTTATTAAGAAATTTAACAGAGAATATGTCTACAAAATTCATTGTTATATAAAAATTTTTGTACCATAATTTTTTTTTTTTTACATCCATAAAGATACATATAATTTCCTTTGTATTATCAATAAATAACAATCCTACCCCAGTTTGCCACAAAATATTTCATGTTTTTGACATGTCATTTTTATTTATTAACAGGTTTGCTGGGATCACTGTTTTCAGGGCTTCAGTTTCTTGTTGCACCCATTTTTGGATCAATATCAGATGTCTATGGACGAAAACCTGTAGTAATAATATCAATGGTATATATGAAATTTCATTGTTATCATTGTATTTCATTATTTTAGATTTTCAGATCACTCCTTTCAAGTTTGGGTAAATTCATTAACATCATTTGTGCCTCACATGTACTAAAATTTTGGTGTCCTTTACAGATTCATATACATATAACCAAAACTTTACTTCCTTGAATAAAAAGGGTAAAACATTTTTAATATTTGCTACCCCATGGAAATAGTCTCTAAATCTGGTCCATTGTAAACACATTGCTGTCATATTAATTTTTAATTAATAATAATTTCCATTTCATCATATTTAAGTATTTATGTAGATAATCCATATTAATGATGACGAATCTCCATTATAATGATTTGAGTTACAATCAGATTGTACTTAAAAATTCAAAATATTGTTAAAACCATACTTTCTGATTAAATTGGAAAGTTTCATATTTTTTACCATTTTTTCCAGACTCCCATTTGTAAAATAATTTATTTTAATTTTTTATAATTTTTACAAAAATAGTCAAATGTTGGCTGATGTAACGCAATCTTCCTTCATTTGTTAATTAGTCATACCTTGGTTGAGAAGGAAAGTTCTTCATTGTACAGGTAACACTCCTATAATATTGTAGATAGGTTCCTAGAAAATTCCATATTGTGTGAAACCATGTTATATGAGACCCAGAGACAGTTAAAAAAAGAGGGTTACGTTCTGAAAACTTATTAAAAACAAACATTTTTACAAAAAATTCCATATAAGCAGCTTAATTTTTATTAAAAATATAAATGTATGTATAACACAAAATGAAAAGAAACAAAAATCTATTATTTTCATTTAATGCGACCTTAATTTAATAAATTTCTTCCTCATCACTGCTTAATACAATCAAACAAGAATGTTTTTCGATTGAACGATATCACCTTCACTTTCAGAATCTTTTTCGTCATTTAGATTTTTTGCACCTTCTATCCTCTTTAAAAAATCTGTAATTTTGGTTTATTTGCTGGTTCTTACAAGGTCATTGTAGATTCACGGTATGGAGATAGACAATTTTGCAGCTCCCATTTGAATTTTCAGCTTTTTTCAGTGGGAGGGTCTGCATTCAGGAAAAATTTTTCAAGATTTTCAGCTAAGCTTAGGCCTTCTTGTAATTTTATAGAGTTATAGATGAATAAATTATAATTTGTTTATACACTTTCATGTAAAGCCACTATAGATTATTATTCCTTCCCGTCATTATTTTAAGTTAATTTAGTTTTTAAATGTGTTAAACAAAAATCATGTTATCTAGTGTTATAGAAGTACAGTGTTGTACAAAGGTTTTCCCAATTTTTTATCATGTTAGAGTGAAACCGTGTTACAGGCTGCAGTGTTATATGAGGGTTCCCGCAATTTATCCTATCGTGTTAGAGCGAAACTGTGTTGTAAGATGCCGTGCTGTAGTAGGGCTACCTGTACTTAAATTTCCTTTTTGAGAATGAAATGAGGCAGGGCTGTAGCTCATGTAATGGGAAGGCTGCTGGCTTGTAACCATATTGGATTTGCTCAGCTCAGTGTTAACCTATGGAGAAAATGTTTCCAATGATTGGTGACTTGGATTGATTTAAAGATTTAATGATTACAAGATAAAAATAACTTTTTATGTACCATGTTTTTAAATTTTCTGTTGAATCATATAAACTTGACAATTCTATGTATTAATAAATACTTAAAAAAATTTTTTTTGATGAATTATCCCATCAACTTGAAAGGAAATTAAGTTAATTGGAAGTTATCTTGCTTTTAACTTTTTGTTCCTGTTTCGGCCGATAGATGGCTGCACCAGTCTACAAAACAAAATTAACTGAAAATAACTGAAAATTATTTTTATTCTACTTAAAGATGGCTAAAAGTATTAATAAAATGCATTGTCATTGTGTTCTGAGCTTTTCTAAAAGTTTCAAATGTCTAGCTAGTTGGGAAGTTTGTTAAAAATTGATTGCAAGATTTGTAAGGGACAAACACACAAACAAGAGAGCAAATTAATAAAAACATGGTAAAATATATATATATATATATATATATATATATATATATATATATATATATATATATATATATATATATACTCCATAATAGAGAAAGACTTTTTTTATATTCAGGTCTCTTTTTAATTCTTTAAAAGAAATGCAAATAATTTATCTTTAAATGTAGATTTGTGTTCTTTAAAAACATTTCAAAAGTGCAGAAATAGTATTTTTTGAATTTTACAGGAAGCTATACTAAAATTCCTTTAGATATTATGTCTGCTTTTTGGAGTTAAAGGACAATTCCATCATAGATGCAAATAGTTTGTTTAGGTCACATCCAAAAATATAAGCAATTGGTTTGTGCAAGGGCAAAACCTAGCTCAACAGTATTATTCCCTTGCAAAAATTGTCTATAAATAAAAAAATTCAAATAGTTTTGTTTTACAATTTTTGCTGCTTTTTTTCTTAATTTAGCCATATGAAATTTCTGTTAGTGTAAATTGTTCTGAGGTTTATTATAATTTTTTTTCAGAGATTTTTAGTATGCTGTGAGAACAGAAATAATTATTTTTTAAGAAATAGGATTACCCAATTTGTATGCATTTTGTTAAAATTTGCCTGCTAGTTTATTATATTGCACAGAATAAACATATCTAATTCTCTTTTATTAAAGTTTGTCTGTTAGTTGTTCTATGTTTTGCATTATTAAGTTTCTGAAGGTTGTTTAAAATCCTTTATACTTACAAATTACACACACACATATATATGTATATATATATATATATAATTTGTAAGTATAAGTAAAGTGTCATCTTTATTATTCCCTGTATTTCTTTGCTGTAATCTCTCCCTTCCTCAAGCTATTTAGAATAGATGTTTACCATAGATAGGGCATTATTTTAGGATAATGAATTGTAATCTATAGATTTTCGAACATTTAGATTTTCACCTATGAGTCATTTACTATTTTGATAAATAAATAAATAAATAAATAAATAAATATATATTTATATATATTCTTCTTCTAATTTTCTATTTTCCGAATAAATTTTTTAAAGTTTCCGTAAATGCATTTTCTTATATAATTATGTTCAGTTTCTAAATGTTTATTGTCCATACAATTTGGGGTTAATATAAAGATCACAGTATGCTATCCAAGTAAAGTTCTTGTTTCAATGAATAAAATAACGCTTTAGTTAATTTAATTCTAGGTAGATTGGAATTATGAAATATTTTTCAGTTTTATGTATGAAGAAGATCCTGAAAAGAAAAAAGAAACCTGTAAAAGTTCCAGTTTCTGAATTTCATGGGTCAATGGTTTTTATGGATATACAATTGTGCTTTTTCATTTTAGATTTTATCATAAAATTGCCCCCCCCCATAAACACACACATATAGATAGATATACAGTGCTTTTATTAAAAAAAAAAAAAAAGCAGATGAGTATACTTTGTTTTCATGAGACAATGACTTTCTTTTGTATTTTGTTCTTTGTTTGTGTTGTTATTCATTATGTCAAGTTCTCTGCCATTTCAAATAAAAAAACTTTGTTTTCTTAAATAAAGGTGCATATTTTTAGTACCGTGTTTTCACACATCACTTCACAGGGGAATAAACAACTTACAATAAAAAAATACTTTTTGTTATATTTTAACAGTTGATTCATAAATTTCTTAAAATTTCAGTTAAGTTTAGTCCAAATAATACTTTAAAATAAAAAGGTTGGTATACACCGTATTCCCGCATACCCCCAGAAAAAAAGAACTGTATATATATAAATAAATATATATATATTCAGATTAATTATTGACAGATTTGCTTCCATCCTTCTATCATTATCTTTTTCAATAATATTGTAATACTATGTATTAATTTTCATATGTATATAATTTTATGCACACACATAAAGTATATGGCCATATTTCTGTTAAAATTAACAGTTTTGAATTTTTTGTATTTTAGATTGGAATAGGACTATCTCATGCCGTATGGTGTTTTGCGGACTATTTTTATTTATTTGTGATAGCACGGACAATTGGTGGTTTGAGCAGAGCTAATATTTCATTATCTACTGCTATAGTGACTGATTTGTGTTCAGAAAAAAATAGAGGAAAAGGCATGGTATGTCGAATTCTTAAATGTTCTGTTATATTACAAATGAATTATTTTGTAGACCAATAAAATCCTTTTTTAAATTGTATATATTATTGAAAAATTATTTATCCAAATTTTGCTCATCTGTCTGCACTAAATATGCTTGTATATTTTAATTATCATCTTCTTAAGTGACCTTTCTGAAATTTAAGAGGCTTAGCAATAAAGTCGCCTAAAAAACTTACAGCATAGTTTTTCATCTGTATTTTTAATTTGCATATGGAGATATATTCTTCTGTTTTAATAAAACTTACATTGAGATTTTTATGGTAAATTCCTGCTTTGAATATTTATATTTGCAGAAAATGAATTCATAATATTTGCTGAAAATAAGGAAAATTTAAAATATTAATATCTATGAATTTTGATGTACACATGATTGCCAGTATATCTCTTTTAAAGAGAACATGGCCTCATTTTGTTCACACTCCGATCTTTTTCCTCAGTTACTTTGAATCCAATCGTTTTTGTGTACCACAAAATATTTGAGTATTATTTCTTAATACCATGTCATAATAGAAATGTAAAAAAGGTTATTTTTGATGATTGGAACACAATGCACAAAGGAGAGGCATCGTATCAACATAGAAAAAGGCAAATCAATATTATCAGTAATCTATATATATAAAACAATTCCGTAACTGACTGACTGACATATAACGCACAGACCAAACTGCTGGACCTAAAGGGCTGAAATTTTGCATGGCGATTCTACTTATAGTCTAGGGATGCACTAAGAAAGATTTTTTGAAAAATTGTCCTTAGATTTTTTTAAATTAAATTTTTAAGCTGTTTTTGTAACTTTTTTTAGTTTGCATTTAAAATAATAATCTGAGGGTTATAAAATTTATATCACGAGAAAGATCATAAAAATTCCTTTAAAATGAAATCTTTATCTCCATTTTCTGATTTTTGGGGAATTTTTAAAGATTAATTTTTAGAATTTAATTTATTAAATGCTGAACATGTAGTTTCTTTTCTTTTTGTTATACTTTAAAGTAATTTTGCATCACGTGCATAACAATGAAATATAAAAAAAAAATTTTTTTCTTGTTAATGCGGCAGACAATTGGACATTATATCCAAAAAAATATTAAAATACAGTAAAAGATATGTTCCTCAAACTGCACTATATTCTTTAGTATGTTCTATTAGATTTAATTTGAATATTTTCTTCTACATTATTTTGTCTATAAAAATATCCATTACGATTTTTTTTATAAATATATTTTTTTATTGTTTTTACATCAATTGCATACATTGATCATTGTATTTATTATAAATAAATAAATAAATAAATAAATAAATAAATATATATATATATATATATATATATATATATATATATATATATATATATATTGGCATTAATTGGATACATTGACAGTTGTATTTAATTTGAATGTACTCCGTAGTAAAGTACGGGTATTCAGCTAGTATAATTATATAACAGGTAAGCCATTTAATAATGAAATGAAAAGTGATAACAAATTTCTGTCAGAAGTTATTCGAAAAAAAAAATAGGTGACTGAGAAAACTGTGACTGAGGAAACTTTATTGTGATTTTAAAAATATGACTACTTTTTAAAAAAAAATTACATCCTCCATTAATTCTCTCGAGCATGAAGTGTCTTGCAGTCCAGTATAAAAAAGAGGTATCTCCAGGGGTGGAGAGCATCTTGAAAAAAGAAGATGCACAGGCATTCTGGAGAGATTAAAAGTCCTAGAGATGCTTGCCAGTCAAGTCAACATAGTACAAAATCAGGAGAGTCAGAGTCCAATAAGACATAAATGAGCATGCAGGTAGTCATGCCTAGTCAGTAGTCAAAAAGAAGAGATTTCAATAGCTCTAGGGAGGTCTCTTGGTATATACAGGAAACATAAAGGCCCCCCCCCTCCCCCCAAGATTTTCTGACAGCTTTTTCCCTGTAAGAGGTTACTCATCTTCTGTGGATATTTTACCTGAGGAGCTTTATTATATTTCTTAGTTGAGTAGGAGACTAAGGGGCATTTAAGAGAGAGGCTTCCTTTGCAAGGCTACCTGCACTTTCATTTAAAATTTTAAAATTATGACTGTTGGCATTTGGTATTATGAATTTAAATTTATTTTGTTTTTTATTCATGAATGTTCTGTTTAATTTGAAAGTGAAATATTTTTAAATATAAATGTTTATTTTTTACGGATTGAATTTTTATTTATGTAAATAAATATAAATTATTGTTGATTGGTGTGAATAAATGTTATATTCGCCTATTTTCATACCCATCCTCTTTTTGTTATCTTTTTTCGCGGAAATGTTCTGTTTATAGATTTTCCACTTCTGGCAACTGTAGATGTATGGTGGAATCTTGATCGATCGTTCCCCAAATCATTGTTTTCCCATATGTGTTGTTTATTTCATCCAATCCCAACGATCATATTTCTTTGTTATGTTCCCGCCTCTATCATTTTCCCTCATTTATCGGTCAGTTCAGTCAGTCCCTTGAAAAACGATAGATCAAGATTCCACTGTATATGATATAATGAAGGTTTGGTTTTAAGTTGTCAGAATAAAATTTCAGAAACCTCATTAGGCTAGTGTCTGTCAGTAGTTACATTAAAAATACCAATTTCAATTGGTGTTACACATTTTCCCTTAAAATTGGACACTGAACTAATATTGATTTTACAGGCTGTTATTGGAATTGCTTTTGGAATTGGATTCATCATTGGGCCTGTTATCGGAGCTGCATTTGCATCCCATGCCGTCAAATCTTCTCAGCACTTTTACTTCCATCCTGCATTATTTGCTCTACTAATGTCAGCTTTGGATGTGATAGTTATAATGCTATTTTTTAAAGAATCTCTACCAGAAAATAAAAGGGTAAGTAGCGTTGAAACAGAAATTCAATGTACGTTTAAGTTTAAATTTTACTATACATGACTTTACAGTAGAAAAAGATAAATATTTCCAATTCATAAAATTTTAAAGAAATACTTTTAAATATTTTTAAAAATTAACATCTAGTGTATTTCAGGATGGGTCACTTGGATATTCATGCAGCAGTTTTAGATCTTAGTTTCATTCTTCTACAAGTTCTTTAGCACATTCTAGCCTTTGGATATATGAGAGGAAAGGTCTCATTTATGCAGCAAAACCTAGGGCTATACAACAACTCATTCATAAAAGTAAAACTGAGGTCCATGAATGCTGTCTGAATAAACTAATAATTTATCTTTAAAGCATTGTTCAGCTCCTTCCATGAGAGCATGTCTGACTTGCTTTTTATTATCTATCATATTTGAAGAAAAGCCTAGTTGTGATTTGTTGTTCATAATAATGTTAAATAATTGTTAAATAAGAAGCTTTGTACCTTTTTACATAAAAAACAATGTATTTTGAAAATAAATGTCATACACAAGTAAGAATTTGTGTATGACATTTATTTTTAATAATTATATAATAGTTAATAATAAATTATATAATAGTTTCTAAAACTTTGTTAACTGTAGATTTATGTAGTTTTATTTAAAGAAAATAGTTCTGAAATTCTACAAATTTAATAAATAACAATCAAAAATCATTGCTGAAATAAATGTATTCTTTTATTTTTGGTATGATTTTCGAGTATGCTTAAAACTTAAGATAGGTTAGACACTTTCAAAATGAAATTTATAAAGTGCATTGTATATATACATAATTATTTATTTAAATATTTGCAGATTATATTTCTGATAATTTTTTTAGGCTCCTTCAATAGGGCAGGGACTCAGTGATGCCTATAAATTCATCAGTCCCATTTCTCTGTTTTCATTCAGTCCTGTAACAAACATGAGGCATGCAGGTATCTCAGTTTAAACTGTTTTGTTATGAAAATGAATGTTTTATTATTTTAAAAGAATAAAGGTTGAAATATATTTAAGTATAAAATAAACAGAAATTCTGAAACTAGTATTACAGGGTTGGTTGATTTGTTGGGAGCTCTATGGTCATCTTTTGTTGAACGAAATTTCACTGTTGTAAAAAATTTAATGGGTTTCTGAAAATATATGAATAAATGTGAAGTTTGTTATATAAAAAGAAAATTATTTAACAAGAAATTTATTTTTACTCAACCTTAATATTAATGATGTACAAAGTGTTGAATGTTAAGAAATAATTTGTAACTAAGAGCTAAACAATCAGTTATTATAATTTAAAGTAGTAGCATCAATGGTAATGATCTTTCCACTAACAAAATAGTATAATAGTATTCAAGTGCATGTGGCATAAAGTTGGGAAAAAGAGTCAATCTCAACCAGTGGTGTAGCGAGCATAACTGGCACCTAGGGCACGATACCTTATTGGCACCCCGCCCCCCGAAAAACATATAGTAATATTATATATAGAATTACTGAAAAGTACCATTTGGCACCCCTCTGCGAGTGGCGCCCAGTGCATGATAGACCCCCTTGCCCCCCTCTCGCTACGCCACTGATCTGAACCCCCTGCATACACTCTGTTATTAAGTTATTTAACTAATATTTTTGAATACTGTTTTTCACAAACAAAAATGGATCTTTTAATGCAATGTGCATGTTTTATTAGGTACTTCCAAAAATGATTTTAAATTTGTGGCAATAGGCATCAATCATTTATTATCCTGTGGTCTTCATGTGTACCCTGGACTGGGAGTCAAAGAAGCATGAGCTTCAGGGACCTTCATGATGACAACAACAACAACAACAACAACAACAACAACAACAATCCTGTCAAAAATTGACTGTGGAAATACAGTCGATTCTGGTTAATTGGACCACTGGTTAATCGGACCAGCCGCTTATTCGGACCAAATCCTTTGGACTGAGTCCCATCTTGTTCGTTTAATCGGACCAGCCAGTTATTAGGACCAAAATGATAGTGTCCCGATGTGGTCCGATTAATCAGAATGGACTGTATATAAATTTTAAAAGCGAATTGAATTTTATTTTAACCACTATCTTTATTTTAAAAAAATAGATTAAGATGATATGCATTTTAACAATCTGTCATTAAGAAAATACTGAGAGTAAAATACACTACAGCTTAAGGTTCTTGGGTAGTGGCTATATTCGATTGGCTGAACTCAATGTTACCCTATGGGAGAAAATGTTTCCAATGATTGTCAACCCGCATTTAAAGTTTTTTAGAAAACTGTCATGCATAATAAAGCAAGCCATTTTTAACTGCTATCTCATTCATTTTAGAAATTTTGTTCACTGAAGGAAATGATGTGCATTTAAAATAGAGTACACTGGATTTTCCCCCTGAATCATTCTAGTTTAAAAATATTATTGGCATTTATTTTAAAGAATGAAAAAGATACTTGAGTCAATTTTTTTTCTCTATTATAAAGTACAATTTAAAAAAAATGAAATCTTACCATCCAAGTCGCCAATCATTGGAAAAAATGTTTTCCATAGGTTAATATTGAACAGAGTGAATTCAATAGGGTTGCTAGCCAACAGCCTTAAATCTGTAATTGAAGATCTGCATTGTCAACAGATGCCTTAGAGCAGTGGTGTGCAAACTTTTTTTGTCTGCAACCTATTTTCTTAAAATAAAAAAATCATGCGACCCTAATGAAAATTTATTGGTAATAGCAAATTTTTTATTTTAAATTAAGAAAATGTTAACGAAGGAATAGCAAAATAAAATAACCAAATTATTATATAAACTATTTCAAATATCATATAGAAACTATTTCAAAATCAATGAACCATCGATTTGGGGTACATATTTACTTTGCATAAGAATAACAAAAAAAAATGTCTTCTTGCTATCTACACTTGTTTTTTTGCCAAATCTCATTTGACTAAAACTTAATATTAAAATATTAATATGTATTTGTATTTCATTGAGGTAAAAATAAGCAAAAATTAATACTAAAAAAAGAGCATGATTTTAAAATTATAAGCCTCCTATTAAAACACTAAAAATTATAAACTTTATTTATCTTTATAAAACTAATCTAGAAAAAAAAGGAATGAGAAAGGCGAACCTGGACCTTGGATAGTTTTTTGTTTAATATTTGGTGAAATATTTGAGAATGTTACTCTCATATCATTTTTTGGCTTTTATGGTGAATCATTTTGAAAACCCTGTCTTGCAGATGTAGGTAAAAGTGAATGGAAGCAATGGGGCCTTGTAAGACTGTTTGATGCCTTATTTAACATTATCATATTTTTTAACATGTAAAAAATATAAATAAAAGTATTAAAAATATGCTATTATAGAAAGTTTAATGCATGTTATTTTATTAAATAATTCAGTGATATAAATTGACTCCAGACTACCCCTCACTAGATCACGAACCACAGTTTGTGCATCACTGCCTTAGAGAGTGACCCAATAATATTTTTTATGTTGATTAATTTTATTAACTATGATTTTACTCTTAAATGCTGTTATGCGTTGTATAATATTAGAATCAATTTTATTGAAATGATATGCTTGCACTGATCCATTTTTTTTTTTTTTGGTTTCTTACAGAAAGGAAGTGTCTGCAACAGATAGGACTAACTTATTTCTTATTTTTATTCATTTACTCAGGGTTAGAGTATTCTCTGAGCTTTCTCACGCACATACGTTTTAACTTTTCAAGGTACATTATTTATATAGAGCTTTTACTTCTTTTTTTTATTTTATTGTTTAATATTTAATTACCAGAAATGATTCTGCTTGCATATTTAACTAAGCTAGCATTGTGGAAACGAAGAAGGTGTAGTTATGGGGTTTATTTTAAAGTTTATTATTTTATATTGCTAATTAATAAATTAATTAATGAAGGTAGGAATTACTCTTACTAATTAAGGTGGGCCTCAGTTAAATTTAAATACAACAATATTTGCCATTTGGCCGTTAGTGGTTAGTACATTTTAAGATAGATGGTAAAGTTGCATTGTGTTATTTTTAAATGCAATAACCCATCATAATTAATATTATAATTAACACTGGTTCGCACTGAATGCTTCACTGTGGTGAATAATGAGCCAAAAGAAAAATGAAATTAAATCTAATAAATTTACTTAACCTTGGAGAACACCTAGAAATAAAATTATCTCACCTAAAAGAAAAAGCTTCATATCTGCTGAAATAAAAATAAAACCTAAAGCTGAAAATCAGCAAATTTACTAAAAAGGCAAGGACCGACATGACACCACTTTACAAACTAACATATCAAATTTATTCCTTCCGATTTCATTCACAATATTACACAAATACCTTAACAAAAAAATGTTATAACACTTGAGGATTCCATATCTCCTCCCGATAAACTTATAAATATCACAAAAATCTTGCTTGCTTACAGTACAATTTATTATTAGTTTAACAGTTATTAACATAGTGGCAGGTGAGAAAAAAAACCTTCTAAATGAAAAAGTGATGAAAAAAAAAACAAAAGAAAAACTATAGAAAAATTCAGTAAACAAAAAAGGAAATTAAAATCATATTACCCAGTTAAAATGCTGCAGCACAAAAAAAAACACTATTATTTAAAGAAGTCATGAGGGGAGCCTTAACGCCATTTTCTAAAGCGTGCATGACGCCAAGACATGAACGTCGTCGGACCTTTCCGTACCGCCATCATCTTTTTATCAAGGCACTGGGGTCAGCTCCCAGCCTCTTCGCTCGCCTCTCCCCCTCTGTGTCCACTTGCACCCTCCGCCCCCGAGTTGATGCTCCTTTTTTCACTTTGTATTCCGCGGAAAGTAAGAAGGTCCAATCCGCTCCGTCAATCCCGGACGAGGAAAACGCTGAAATTCGGAATTAGCCGAAGGAATCTCCTCTCCGACTCATTGTTGATTTTTTCATTTTCTTATTTCACATAATTGTTGGTGACTTATTTCCTCCTTGAAAACTTACAGGGCCTCTACGAATCACTGTATTCAACCGCGTAGGGAGCGCATTCGTATCTGCTTGGCTCATCAACATTCCAAACGTCCCGAAGGGGAGGGTGTCCGTGACCAGTCACTATCGGATGTCTCAGTTTACGATCAACTGACAAAAAGGGGTTCTCAAAAGGAAGGATTTAACTTTAAAAGAAAAGGCCACACTATAATTTTGCATTCATTCATTAAATAAAAAAAACCCAAAAACTCACCAGCGTACCAGCCACCTCACAATTATTTCAAAATAAGACTTATTAATTTATCAATATTGACAATAATAAGGTATAACCTGTGATGATCTATTTCAAACTTAATTCTTCTCAATGTCAAAACATTTAGAGAAACTTGCGCACCTTCTCCAAATGCGATGACATTAATCAAATCAATTAATATCTGATCACCACAAGTATAACCCTTACATATATTTAGCAGAGGCTTAATAAATTGATTAAAACAAAGCACAATTGTTACTAAAATTTACTTACTTTACTAATTTAATTATCTGAATACCCGATATTAATATTAACGTTAATTATTTCTAAACTATTAATTATCATCACAACAGCATTAAACTCTTGACAAACCATGCTGACAAAAAAACCCAGAAAACTTAAAAAAGAGTGCTGTATACCAGTGGTGTGCAAATTCTCTTTGATGGCAACCCACTTTCTTTAAATTAAAAACTACTCTACCACCCATTAAAAATTTTTGGTAGAAGCAAAATTAAAAAAATTGGGAAAATGTTAACAAAAAAGAAAAACTATATATAAGCGAATTTTGACAAACTATTTTAAAAATCCAGATTTTTAACACCTATTTTTAACATGTAAAACAATATAATTAAAAATTTGTAATTATAGAAAATTGAAATGATATATTTTTTAGTTAAATAATTCAATAGGTTTCAGACTGCTTGCGCCCCCTCCAATTTTTTGAGTGAACCCCCCTGTGGTTTGTCAACATGTAGTTTGTGCACAATTGCTGTATACCATAAAACTTGATTAGTCAGAGGTTTGAAATGTATTACAATTTATGATTTAAGTATGGTTTAACCCCTTAATGATCGCATAATTTTCAAGAAAATGGTAATAAAAGTGCCTATTTTTCTGGAGGATTCCATTTATTTCTTGATCTGCCCCATCTAGTTTTAGTAAAATCCATCCCCAATTGCATTATAAATAGTCTGGTGCTGCCATCTGGTATGTAAAATAAGAAACAAAAAGTTTTCAGGATAAATGAAGTGTATTGTTTTAATCTTTTTGGTGTGTTACTTTTAAACACTCCAGCCCTAAAATATCATAGGCATGAGAAATAGTAGGTGAAAACTCACCCCGTAATTTTGATGGGTGTGAGAAGGAAGGGGTTAATGATAATGCTTTATAAAATTTTCCTAATGTTTAGGTAATAATATGTCTATGGATAACCTGAGTTTCAATGTTTAGTTGACAGTACTTGTTTCTCTATTACTGAAGTTGCATTTTAAAGATAGCTTATATATTAAGAGAAAAAAGTATTCTTTATAAACCAAATTTTAGTTAAATTGCTTGCTTTGAAAAATTTTAAATGTTTATTGTTTTTTCAGGATGCAACAGGGTAAAATGTATTTATTCAGTGGATTAATAATGATTTTTGTTCATGGTAAGTATAGGAGTTTACTGAATTCACTTATGATTACAATTACTTTACCATTCACTCTTTATTACTTTTATGTGGTGTTTGTGATATGGTATTTTTCATAGTTTTCAAGAATAATTCTTTTAAATGCACAATTGTGTATTTTAAATATTTTACTGTGTTCATAAGGAGCAACATGTAATGTATTTCTATAACTGGAAGCATTAAATAATTATATTTTTGTTTTATACAAATACTTTTTGTGTTATTGATGTATTGAATTTTGTCATGTATTATCAGTCAAAAATTTTATGATTTCTTATCTTTATATGAAGCCATTGTTTTAAGACTTATTGTTAATTAGGACCTATTGTTTATGACACATGAAATTATAACTGCTTTAATCAATACAGGTTGTTACGCTCGAAGAATTCCTCCTGGAAGAGAAATTAGATCTGCAGTGATTGTGAGAATCTTTTTTTGCTTTTACTTATATAATTTAATCCCCCCTCTTATGAAAAGTAATTTGTGAGTTTCGGTATTGTACTTTTGTATTTAAAATTGTAATTAAACATTTTCTGCCATAGTAATTCTGATTTTGTTTTAAATTTGAATCATAACTGTGAAATTCTTTTTCTTTTTGCTATAATCACCCAATTACTATATTTTTATGACGTAAAAGAAAATACCAGGTCCCAATAAACTTTGGTTTATAATCAGGGGTACATAAAAAATATTAAAATTTCGTAAAAAAAAAAAAAAATTTACAATATGTAAAATTTTGCATTTATTTGCAAAAAATTATATAAATTCAAAAATTTTGCATTTATTTAAAAAAATCACGATTTTACTTACTTGGTTAGGTAAGTATCAAAATTCTTAGTTAAAAGTGAACATTGTAGTAGTCTCCACATTCTCTTCTTTAAGTCTTTAGCAATAAGTATTAAGCAAATTTCAAGAGTGAGATCTCTCAGATAAACACCATGGATAGTCTTAGATAAGCAATTATGTTAATAAATTATTAATATTATTACCTAATTTTGCTTAAAAAGATGTTAATTAATGAGATTTCACCAAAAAGTATTAAAAAAATAATTTTTTCATTTATTCACTGATATCAACAAATTTCGCATTTATTTGCATCTTTTTCGAAAATACAAAAATTATATATCCCTATTTATAATAGCAACACAAGGATCAGAGTCTAATTTGACTAGGTGTCATCACCATTTTGACTGAGCAACCCCAGGGGTGACATCTGGGGGAATCCTACTTCCCCCAACCAATGACCTCATAGAAGGACTTTCCGGCCTACAGAATGAACGTGTCCCCATCTGACCTAGACACAAAGATATTTAATGGTGCTTGTTGGGATTCAATTCGAGAACCTTCAGTACTGAAAGCCGATGAGCTATTGATTGGCTACTTCGAGCCAGTAAAATCATGAAATACCTATCATTAATATTTCCAGTCTATGCAGTTAGGATGCTTGATTTCTTTTCATATGAGACTTAACACTTTTCTTATGTCTTTCACATGAGAATTTTTTTAAAACTATCTAATTAAAATAACTTTTACTATTTTGGTGTGGCGTTCAAGTTTGGAATAAAGGGTATTGCTGGATATTGCACAAACAAAGAGCATAAACACTGTCACAAAGCAACTTGAGCCACATTTAGGGTGCACAAGTAATAACTATTACTATATCATTTCATTATATATTGCTACAATTATCAATATATAATGATATATATATACATTTCTGTAACTAGCCATTCCTGTGCCATGGAGAAGAATTTGCATTTGGGCCCCTTAATTAATTAGGTTTGGGAAAATAATAAAACAAATACAGCATTTTGGGCCCTCCCCTTCCAAGTGGGCCCTATGTGGGTGCCCCTGTTGCCCCTGCCTAGTTACGGCACTGTATATATATGTATATATACAGTGGAATCTGGATCAATCGTTCCCCGAATCATCTTTTTCCCGTTTGTTTCGTTTATTCCACCCAGTCCCGACTATCATATTTCTTTGTCATGTTCCTGCATTTATAGTTTTCCTACATTTATCGTTCAGTTTAGTCGGTCTCTTGAAAAACGATACATCAAGATTCCACTGTATGTTATCAATATATATCGATATATATATTAATATATATATTTATATTTATTTATTTATATTATTTATTACAATTATCACAAATAATAGTTGTTACTATAGTCTTCAATAGTAGTTTGATTGGAAAATGGTCAAATGGAATTTGAGTGCATGTGGCATGGGGTTAACAGAAGGGTAAGATAGATCTAAGTAGAGTTAAAATTAAGTTTAGTTATAACTACAATAATGATTAGAGATAATTAAAATGTCACCTCTTTTCTTCAGACGAATCAGTCCCATTCATACTTTTTTATGTTCTGACTAGCAAAGAATTTTGTTGGCTTTGGATGACAAACTTCTTTCTTTCAAAACCCATTTAAAAAAATTAAATTTACATTTAATTTACATGCATTAAATACTAAATGAACATGCATGTTTAAAATTAAATATACATTCATATAAATGAAATTTACATGTATGTGTGTTAAAAAAAGCTGCATGTTTTTTTTTTTATGGATGAGTTCTCTTATGTTTTATAACATTATTTTACAAAGTGATGTGAAATATTTAGTATTTTAAATAATTTATTATTATCATTATTATTATTATGAAAAAATTCTTATTTTTTGGTGATCTTTGTTTTAGGGTGCCACGTTAATCATTCCATCCTTCATTCTGATTGGAATATCCAATAGTATATACGTCTTGTACACTGGACTTGCATTATATGCATACGGTAAAGAGAAGTCCCTTTTCTGCCTTTCTTTTTCAAGCACAATCATTAATATGTGTTTACATTTCCTTTTCATTGAAATTTATGTGCTGAAAAAGAAATGTTGAGTCATATGTATAAAGTTTTAATATTTTGGTATATTTGCATCCACAATATGTCGATAATGTTTGCTGTTAGAAAAAAAGTTTTGTTTGGTAAATATGTGAATATATTTGTCTCTTTATTATTAATTTTATTTCAGCATGATAATCTATAGCTATATTTTTACAGTATATTAATATTGTGTATTTATGAGTCAAAATTATTGCATTATCAATGGTACCTGATATAAAATGCAAGTTTTTTTTTATGTAAGATATTCAAGTGCAGTCAATTGTGGTTAATTGGACTATCGGTTAATTGGACCACTGGTTAATCAGACCAGCCACTTATTCGGACCAAATCCTGTCTTGTAACATAAGGAATGTTCGTTTAATCAGACCAGCCACTTATTCGGACCAAAATGACCGCGTCCTGATGTGGTCTGATTAACCAGAATCGACTGTATATTTAAAAAAAAAGTTAAATATAGACTTTTACATTTCATAAATATATATTTTAAAGAATATTTAAATTTTTTAATTAGACATTGTATTAAATATGAATTCAATTTATAAAATCTCTCTCTTTGAGAGGCTTACTATTACTAGTATGTTTAATTTATTTAAAAACTCTTCATAATTATATTAATTTTTAAAAATCAAATTAATTAGACTGAATTGGTGATAAATTAATGCACTGAATAATTAAATATTGGGTCATCCCATAAATAATATTTTATTTATGGGAGGTATTTTAGAGGTATTTTTGAAATGAAACAAAAAAAAAATTGATTGTTTAACTTTTATCTGAAACATATTTATCATTATTATTGACTACTTCTTTCCATCTTAATTTTAAATTTTGGATTCCCTGGTGATAAAAATCTTTAGGTTTCGAGCTGCAGATTCAATCTTATTCTCTTTGAACACAATCTTGTGTAAAAAAACGTTTCCGATTAATCAGGTTCTGGAGATCCTGAAAAAGATGGTAATGTGAAGGAGCCAGATTGTGAGAATATGGACGATATGTCAAAATTTCCCATTCACACTGCCTCTGTTTTGGATGTGTTTCTTACACGTATAGGGTCTAAAACAGAGATTCCGAACGGGGTCCAAGTGGACCCCTTGGGGGCCCAATGGAAGTTTAAAAAGGGTCTATAGTATTCCAGGGGTCTATTGGGGGTCAATGATAAATTTTTCTGTTTTAAAATTTAATTTAATTTTTTAGGAATGTAATTATTAGATAATATTCATTTTAATATGTATAAATACAGATTTGCATAGGGCGGAGTGATCCACGCATCTGAAGTTGTATGTCATGATGCTTTTGTATGTGTGTCGAATGCCACCATCGGCTTTTATTTGTGTACCAACACTAGGTAGAACTGGGACCATCCACTGGACCTTAAGGGGGAAATCACTTTTAAAACCTTCAAAAAACTTAATTTTTTATTTTGATTTAATTTTAAAGAATGGAATGTAAGGAATGTTTAATAAAAGTTGATACTACAATTAGAACCGTTTTTAATGGCCAAATGTGTAAAGCTAATAGTAAAGTAATTATATTGTATGCTGTATATTAAAGAGAAAAATGTGAGGGGGTCGATGAAAAAAATCATTCTTTTAAAAGGGGTCAATGCAGGAAAAAGGTTGGGAACCCCTGGTCTGAACCATAATTCTTGCGCAGTTTATTTACTATTGATATTACATCACAGCCTTGTCATAATTCCCAAAGCAAAACGTGTCATATATGAAGTGCTTTACACTTTCACGATAAGGGGTTAATAATTTTATGAAACTCACGTCTGCACCACATGAATCTTACTTCAATGCTATGAAAACAATAAATTGTAGAGAAGTCAACATGCCTCCCTATATGCCATGATAATGCAATATTGTGTCATTCATTTTAGCCAAATTCAAAATACTGCATTATTTATGGGATGACCCAATATTAATGACTATGTTAATATATTTACATGAATGCAATATGAACATCCAATTTATAGGTTTATATTATAACTCTATGCATATACATTTATTGACTTTGCAATTAAAGTAATTTGAATTCTCATTAATGTACTAATGTATATAGAAAGTTTAAATTTAATGTTACATAAATAAATGTATTTTCTTTCCATCTATTTAGCTTCTGCCACAGTCGTTCCTTGTCTTACCACCATCGCCTCTAAATTTGGCTCCCATAGTCAAAAAGGAATCGTTTTAGGCATCTTTAGGTCTCTCGGTTCTCTAGCCAGGGCATTTGGACCTTTGGTATTTGCTGTTGGTAAGCACATATATTCATTTGTTGATGGTTTTATTTTGTGAATATACTATGCTATTGTAAACCTAAATTTTACATTTGGCTAGCTGGTAAGATACATTTTAATACTTCTGTCATGTGGGTCTGTTACACACAAAATATTTTTCGTAGAGATCAGATAAATTGGAGCACACAACAATATATATTCAATACTTAGTCTTTTAAATTTTTTGAAAAATTTTTGAGAATTCATTTGATAAAAAAACTTATCTTAAAAGGTATTACTTGCATATGTTTGAACCATGCCAAAAATCTATATGCATAGCAAAATTATTTTGTTTGTTGTCTTTATGTATACGAGTATATAACTGCAGAATAACCAGTTATATTATCCTATACATAAAATGAGGTATAAGTGAATTTCTCTGTAATGTAAACTTAAGATTTCATCATAAAATAGCAGTACTCAAAGAATACTCCATTCAAAGGTATGCATGGGCCATTACAAAGCTCTATACCCATGGCAAAATCATTTTGTTTATTAATTTCACTGCTGATTAATCAGCTATATACTCCTATTCATAAAATAAAGTATAAGTGAATTTCTATGTACTGTGACAAATCACTTAATTCCATTTAATTTACATGATGTCCAGACTTTGAAATGCTACAGTACAGAGTACTACACTGAAGTGCCACTGAATTAGGGATACCTACCTAGTAACGAGTTGGGCCTCCTATGGCCTTGATAACGGCTGCCACACAACGAGGCATAGATTCAACAAGTTTCTGGAAATGTTCCACGGGAATGGCTTGCCAAATATTGGCTAAAGCTGTCCATAATGCAGTAAGGTTCTTTGGTGCTGTGTGATGGCCTTTCACGCCTTGTTCCAAAACATCCCAAAGATGCCCAATAGGATTTAAGTCTGGGCTTCTAGGTGGCCAATTCTTGAGAGAGAAGTCAGAGGAATGCTCATCCAACCAGCCAGTAGCCAACCGGGACTTGTGAGAGGTACAGTTGTCTTGCTGGAAAACTCCATTACCGTGCGGATAACAGAACAGCATAAACAGATGGAGGTGATCACCCAGCAACTCTACGTACCGAATTGCATTGAGGGAGGTTGGTACACGCACCAAAGGTCCCAAACCGTGCCACGAAAAAACACCCCAGACCATGATTGACCACCATGCCCTTGTACAGTTCCAGCCAGGCATGCAGGATCCATGGCTTCATGAGCCTGACGCTATATTCTCTGCCTCTCGTCGGTGTTAAGTAGTCGGAATCGAGACTCATCACTCCATGCTACTCATTTCCAGTCCTCTACACTCCAGTCTCTGTGCTCTCTTGCCCAGGCAAGACGTGCAGCCCGATGGCGAGTATAGAGCAATGGTACTCTCGTAGGTCGACGGCTCCCAAAACCCATACGGTGAAGCAAGCGTTGCACAGTCTATTTACTGACTGTACGACTGGCACCATCATTAAACTGGGTGGTAATTTGAGCTAATGTTTGGCTTCACTGGCTACGTACAATACGCCTAAGCTGTCTCTCACCACGCACTGTCAAGGCTAATTGTCCTTTGCAGTTTGCCCGATCGCTAGTTTTTTTTCCACCATCCATGTATTCTTGGTATACTCTTGACACTGTCAACCTAGAAAATCCTAGCTGTCTAACAATTTCGGAAATTGAATGGCCCATGCGTCGCGCACCTACGATTTGTCCGCGATCGAAGGCGTCTAAATCAGGCAGTTTACCCATACTGGCAATTCCAACAACTAATTCAGAACAACCACAGTACGCGCTGTATATGCAGTTACCACAGCACGCTCACTTGCGCATACAGGATGCGCAGCACTACACAATTTGCATAGGCTTTGCTATCCCTAATTCAGTGGCACTTCAGTGTATATACCCCAGGGCATATTTTAAGGAATTTTCACTGGTGGGGCAAATATTTTACTATGTTTTGTGTCAGGTAGTCTTTTAAAGTTGATCTTTATATGGTGTTTAAAGTCTCAAAAACATCTTTAAACATATTGAATTATTGTTATTTATTCATTTATTATAATACAAATGATTTTCATTAACTAAAAGAAAAATGTAGTTTTGCAATAAGTAGACATTTCCATCAGATTCTATAGAAAATGATTATCTTTATGGAAACAAGTCACAAACATTACAAAGATCAAATTTTGTGAGAAATGTAAAATTGATACATAAAATTTCCATACTGTTTTATAATAATGATTTTTATTTTTTTTTTAATTTACAAATATTTTTTAAACACATACTATGGGCAATTTCTTTTCACTGGTAGGGTTATTTTCCCCACCAACTCTTTGTTAAAATATGCTTTGATATACCCTGTATGTTTTTGTGATCATTATGTTGGACAGTCATTATTCCATTTAACATTTTGAGTTGAAATGTAAATATATCAGAGCCTTAAAATATTTTCAGTATGAAAATTTGTACTTTTGTAATTGACGACTTCTCAATGTAGAAAGGAACATATATAAATTGTTTTCCTTTGATTGTTGGAGGTCATGAAAAATAATTACAAGATAAAAAGAACTTTTTATATACCATGTTTTTAAATTTTCTGTTGAATCATATAAACTTGACAATTCTATGTATTAATAAATACTTTTTTAAAATTTTTTTGATGAATTATCCCATCAACTTGAAAGAAAATGAAGTTAATTGGAAGTTAACTTGTGTTTAACTTTTTGTTCCCCTCCCGGCCGATAGATGGCTGCACCAGTCTACGAAACAAAATTAACTGAAAATGATTTCAATTCTGCTTAAAGATGTCTAAAAGTATCAAAAGAATGTATTGTCATCGTGTTCTGAGCTATTCTAAAAGTTTCAAATGTCTAGCTAGTATGGAAGTTAGTTAAAAATCGATTGCAAGATTTGTACTCGGCAAACACACACACAAACAAACAAGAAAGCGAGTTAATAAAAACATAGTAAAAAGGCTCTTGCATTTAATTTATTCTTCCTCCTATAATAAATAGTGATAAAAATAGTGAAAAGGTTCTTACATCATCTTTACTTTTTAAAAATTTTTCAGATGAATTATCCTATCCACTTGAAAGAAAATGAAGTTAATTGGAAGTTAACTTGTTTAACTTTTCGTTCCCATCCCGGCTGATATATGGCTGCACCAGTCTACAAAACAAAATTAACTGAAAATAACTGAAAATGAATTTTAATTCTGCTTAAAGATGGCTAAAAGTATCTTCTAGATGGCTAGAATGCATTGTCATTGTGTTCTGAGCTATTCTAAAAGTTTCAAATGTCTAGCTAGTCGAGAAGTTAGTTTAAAATCGATTGCAAGATTTGTACTTGACAAACACACAAACAAACAAGAAAGCGAGTTAATAAAAACATGTAAACTAGTGAAGTTATAGTTTTGTTAAATGACATTAGCAAGTGAATTACATCATCAAACTAAGTGAATTTTCAAAGTTTATTTCATGAGATTTACTGTGAGCTAGGTAAATTTTCAGTGACTGATCTAAATGGTAGCTTCTGCATGTAACAAACTATTGTTTGTGACACAGGGGCATGTGCAGTGTAATATTTGAGAAGGAACATTACCTAAAATGCAGATGGCGTACCCCGTGACTCTCCCCTTTCCAATCAGAGTGATTGGCTGGCGTGGGAGTCCAAACCCGAGGGAGTGAAGAGATAGTTAGAGAGAGAGGGTCTCTGTGAGGAAAAAAGGATGACCAGATTCCAAGTAAAGCACACACAGCCATCTTCATCCTGGTTAATATTTATTCATTATCCAATTGTCCATTAAGCGGATGCCATGCTCGGTGGTTCTAACAAAGAGCACTGAACACTGCTAGAAAATTGCATAAGGCAAAGCAATGTTGAAAATTCACCAATACATGGCCGACTAACACCCTCTACACATGAAAAACACAACCAATTTCCCTTACACTCTGGTAACGAGCGTGATCAGAGGTCTGGCAAGATGCTGTAGGCTTGTCCACCTCAGGTGTATTAATTATTCTTTAATCAGAATCGAGAGTATATGAGCGGAGGTCTGGCGAGATAACAGCAGGCTTGTCCACCTGTTGCTGAGTGTCCTGTAATTTTATTTTAACTTGTAAATAAATTTTTTGTTTGTGTCGTAAAGAGATGATGCGTTTCCTCTACCTCATTGTCCCTATGCCATAGAAAGAACCTCGGTGAAGAGACACAGCATGTAACAAACATTTGTTTGTTATATACTGTTGTTACATACTGTTTGTTACATGCTTCTGTAAATAAGAAAATTTCTCAGTAATCAGTATCCATATAGTATTTAAGGAGCTATTTTAAGTGCACTAAAAAAGAAGCCTGGTTTTTTTGCTTGATGCATTTATTTGCTATTTTTGGAATCTTTTAAGGCTGCTTAAACAAATTATGAGAAATAACGTTAATTCATGTCTGTGTTGCTTTTATGCTCACTTGATTTTTTTTCCAGCTTATTGGAGTCTGACACCGACGATTTCTTACTGCGTGGGGGCCATTTTGCTCATCATTCCACTTCTCATGATCATGAATCTGAGTGAACAACTACCAAAACTAAATCTCAAGGAGGAGTAAAGATCTGAATTATTTTTGAAAAAAGGTTTACAATTTGGTACTTTTATATACTCTCTACACGCTACACAGGAAAATAAAGGAAGACTATTTTTCTAATTCTGCTTCTTGTATCAATTATTTCACTTAGGCCGTTTCTTAAGATCAATTAATACAAGTGTTATGAATGCGATCTGTCGTATTGTGAAGTTTTTGGGAAATGCAAGGCAGTTGATTAGGATTCGATCTACTACAGTTGAAAGGGGTATATTCTGCGAAGATTTTGTTGTTGTTTCTAAAGCTCCCTGGCCGGCAGTATTCCAGACCAGCATAGGCGTAGAGTGCTTCTAACTTATTTTGGGGGGCTGGGGGTGGGTGGAGGGGCGCGCGAATTGAATTCATTAAGGGTCCTCCTCTGCGCATTGACTGCCAGACAGTCCATAAAATATGAAATATTATGCTATTTTTGAAACTGAATAACAATAGCATTGATGTTTGAGTAGTATTCAAACGTTATACAATGAGAAAAATAAATTATACATAAAATGAGAAAAAAATAAAATATCGAAGTTTTGTTATGGATCATATCATTGTTAAAAACTATGTTAAGGATAAAGACATAATCGGAATCTTCAGTTTCACAATTTGAAAAAAGCGGGAAAAAAACAATTTTCTTAAAAGTTTTCTACAATTTTCCAATTTTAGCTGAACTTCTATTAACGAGGGTTAATTATGCAAACCAGGTCGCTATAGACTAGCGGCCCGAGGGATGCGGCACCAGTGTATAATATCACTACGAGGGTCGGAGTCTGATGCAGCCAGGTGACACCTCTAATTTGACCGACATCTGCGGGGGTCGTGCTTCTCCCACCGTCTCTGACTTCATAGAAGGACACTAAGGCTTTTCTAATGGGTAGTATGTGCTAAACATGTTAAGGCTGTTGGATAGTAGTCCTATTGGATTCACTCAGCTCCATGTTAACCTATGGTGAAAGAATTTCCAGTGATGGTCAATATGGACTGAGAGGTTTTTAAAACTGTAATCCATAGTAGAGAAAGATATTATTGACTCTGCTATCTCACTCATTTAAGAAATGTCGTGTGTCCGAGGAAAGGATGCGCTTTTAAAATACTGTATACCCCATTTTTCTCCTCCGAATGATTCCAATTCAAAAATTTTACGAGCATTTCTTTGGAAGAATGAAAAAAATATCCGAGTCCAAAATGTCCAAACTCTCTATGACGGAGTACAATTTAAAAAGAAATATCTTTCCATCCTAGTCGACCGTCACTGGAAGAATTTTCTCTATGGGTTAACATGGAGCGGAGTTTATCCAATAGGGCTGCTCCCATTCACTAGAAAGAGACCCCGAATATTCTGCAATAACTCTCGCTAGGAGGAAGCAATCTGAATCGCAAAAATTCGCTCCATACCTCGACGTATGTGTATTCGATTGCATTTCATGCGATGCTGGAAGTGATCTGCGTTTTCTGCCAGACGCGGCGCTCCATATTCCTGAATGTATTGGCAAGGATATCGGGGGGGGGGGATAGCAGCAATATCACTTTGGATGTTTTCCTCCAATTCATCCACAGTGCGAGGCTCGTTCTGATAGACTTTTCCCAAAGGAAGAAGTCTGGTGGTGTCAGATCCGGCGACTACGGTGGCCAAAGCCCCTTTCAGAGGACCCTGTTGCCGATGAAAGACTCGATTTCCGCCGTGCTCCTTGCCGGTGGGGGACACGTTGCTCCACGGTCCTTGAAAAAACCTTCCATTAATTCACAATCATCCACTGAATCCACGAATCGTTCAAAAATGTCCAGGTCCACGTCGGCGTCAAGGAAAAGGGGGTCTATGATTCGCAACCACACATCCACTTTTTGGTCATCGAGTGGCGTTTAATGAGTTGCAAAGGGATTCTCAGCGACACATATACGGGTGTTTTGCGAGTTAACATAACCCGACACATGGAACCACGCCTTATCGGAGAACCATGTGATGTGATGTGATGTGCCATCTGTTCAGGAGCACATTGTACTTTTTCGTTCAGATTGCTTCTTCCTAGCGAGAATAATTACAGAATAGTCGGGGCCTCTGCCGCAGGCCCTGATTTTCCATTAGGCCCAGGCCTAAGGGCCCCCGAATGTTGGGTCCCCCCAAAAAAATTATAATTTTAAAAGGAAAAAAAGAAAAAATCCCAATTCAATTTTTTTTTTATTATTTTACCTTTTTTATAGCATTTTTTTATATATATATCCTTTCAAATTTGATTGATTGGTTCGTCATATGTTTAGTTATATGTATAGTTCATCATATGTATGTTATAGTGTATATAAGGGATTAATAAGTTTTTCTGGTTGCATTGTATTGGTGTTTTAATGATGAAGTTAATATTTTATGTTTTTTGTTATTTGATAATGTTCTAGGCTCCTACGCTTCAAATCGCCAATTCTTGGTAAAATGGTACTTTCACAGTGATTCACGATTATCTTTTTTTTGTGTGTCAATTTTGGAAATTTTACGCCCACATCAGTGTTAGCCCCCCCTCCCCCCCATTCCGAGTTGTGCCTATAGTCAAGAATTTTCTAAATCGGGTCCTGCTCTCTCGAATGAATCGCATTTTAGTTCACTACAATTAACAGAGAAAATACATTTGATTTTCCAAAGCAAATAAAGCTATCTTCCTTAAGAGAAAGGCAGCAGAATCACTACACAGAAAGCTAAAGCTGGTAAATAGCTTCCTTACCTTACCTTGTAAAATTTTCTTCTCAAACTAGACCCCACGAGACTTGCTTGATCTTCCACTATTCACAGGTGAACAAATTCATAAAAATACATTTCCATTATTCACCATAATGTAATGAAATTCATGATGAATATAAATAAATAGTTTTTAACATTTCTCACATTTATATATATAAATATATATATATATATATATATATATATATATATATATATATATATACACTCAAGAGCCAAAACATTATGACCACTTGTCAATAACGAGTTGGCCCACCTTTGGCGCGCAACACAAGTTTCAACCCGCCTTGGCATGGATGCCACAAGTTCTTGGTAGATGGCCGGAGACAGATTGTATCAGATGTTTAAGCAACGGTCACGCAAATCCGAGATATTGCGAATTGGTGGTCTTTGAACTCTGAGCTGCCGTCCCATGACATCCCAAATGTGTTCTATCGGATTGAGATCCGGTGAGTTAGGCGGCCAGGACATTAACTGGAATTCAGCATCATGTTCCTGGAACCACTCCAACACAATTTTAGCCTTGTGACACGGGACGTTGTCCTGTTAGAACATTCCATTTCCAGCTGGAAAAACAGAGGCCATGTAAGGGTGCAACTGGTCCGCAATGATGTTCAGATACCCTGTAGCATTCATGGTCTGCTCTACCACAACCACGGGTCCCAGAGACGCCCAAGAGAACGTCCCCCAAAGCATAATACCGCCACCACCGGCCTGTGTATGACCTACTGTACATTGAGGGAGCAACAGTTCGCCTGGAAGACGGCGTATCCTGACACGGCCATCGGCGTGATGAATGACAAACCGTGATTCATCTGACCAGGCAACTCTCTCCCACTGATCCATGGACCAGTCGCGATGTTCCCGGGCCCAGCGCAGGCGCAGTTGGCGATGACGCTTGGTCAGCAAAGGCACACGAGTGGGACGTTTCCTGCGTAGCCCCATATCCAACAGTGTCCGCTGAACAGTGTGCTGCGATACTATTCTACTTGGCCCTGCATTGTATTGGGCTGTCAGCTGAGCCACTGTCTGGCTCCGGTTTTGCTTCACCATGCGAGACAGTCTCCGACGACCTTTTTCTTTGATAGCGTGTGGACGTCCAACACCATGTCGTCTACTGCTGGTTTCACCGTCATTCATAGACTTTGCATTAGTACTAACAACTGTAGGTCGCGAACAACCCACGAGTCGTGCAGTTTCGGAAATACTTGTTCCGAGCCTTCGAGCCGTTACAATCTGCCCTCTATCAAAGTCGCTTAGATCCGCAGCCTTTCCCATCACACACAGAAGTAAGTGAAAGAATGGTTCTTCAGACTCTCCAGCAGCAGTTAAATACCACTTCCACCTGACCACGTGCCTTCCACGTCATCCAGGCGAATTCATTGCAAAATGTAGGGGTGGTCATAATGTTTTGGCTCTTGAGTGTGTGTATATATATATATATATATATATATATATATATATATATATATATATATATATATATATATATATATATATGTATATATATATATATATATATATATATATGTATATATATATATATATATATATATATATATGTATATATATATATATATATATATATATATACATACAATTATATATATACAATCAATTCTTCTGTTAATAATGGATTGTACGGTGTCTGAGTGTGTTTATTTAATAGATCATACTCATCAGAAACAATCCATTGGTTTTTAGACAGTATTGACACCACTGATGAAGAAATGCTGTCAAAACCTTATTCATACTTTTATTTACTTGTTTGTTCCTCGCTGCAAGTAGCTTTAGAGCTATTACTGGTTTTCTCTTTCATCTTATTCTTATTTATATATATACATATATATATATATATATATATATATATATATATACATACATATATATATATATATATATATATATATATATATATATATATATATATATATATTTATATATATATATATATATATATATATATATATATATTATATATATATATATATATATATATATATATATATATATATATATATATATATATATATATATATATATTATATATATATATATATATATATACATATATATATATATATATACATATATATATATATATATATATATATATATATATATATATATATATATATATATATATATATATATATATATACTAGCTGAAAACCCGCACTTCGCTACGGAGAACATTCAAATTAAATACAGCGGTCAATGTATGCAATTAATGCCAAAAAAATAAATATATATATATTTATTTATAATAAATACGACGATCAATGTATACAATTGATATAAAAAAACAAAAGAATATATTTATAAAAAAATCGTAAGGGATGATTTTATAGACAAAATAATGTACAAGAAAATATTCAAATTAAATGTAATAGGACATACTAAAGAATATAGTACAGTTAATATAGTACAGTTTGAGGAACATAATATCTTTTATTGTATTTTAATATTTTTTTGGATAATGTCCAATCGTCTGCCGCATTAGCAAAAAAAAAATATTTTTTTTGTCTATTTAGTTGTTATGCACGTGACGATAAATTTAGTTAAAGTACCAGAAAAACAATTCACGTGATCATTATTTAATAAATTAAATTCTAAAAATTAATCTTTAAAAATTCACCAAAAATCAGAAAAGGGAAGTAAAGATTCGAAAAAGATCTCATGTTAAAGGAATTTTTATCATCTTCTCTCGTGATATAAATTTTATAACCCTCAAATTATTATTTTAAATGCAAATTTTAAAAAAGCTACTAAAACAGCTTAAAAATTAAATTTTAAAAAATCTAAGGAGAATTTTTCAAAAATCTTTCTTAGTGCACCATTACACTATAAGAAAAATCGCCATGCAAAATTTCAGCCCTTTAGGTCCAGCGGTTTGGTCTGTGCGTTGTATGTCAGTCAGTGAGTCGGTCAGTTACAGAACTATTATATATATATATATATATATATATATATATATATATATATATAAATATCCCTTACGATTTTTTTTATTAATATATTTTTTTGTTTTTTTTTAATCCATCGTATACATTGATCGTCGTATTTATTATATATATATATACATATATATATATATATATATATATATATATATATATATATATATATATATATATTGGCATTAATTGTATACAGTGACATTGTATTTAATTTGAATGTACCGTTCGTTTAGGAACACGTTTAGGAGGTGTTGGTTTATAGAATACTAAAAGTTTAAAATAGTGGCGCCATCTATTGCACATCTGTGAATCGAAAATCGCATCCTTCAAAAATTGTTAGTTATCCTAATTGTTAGCAATACAATGCCCAGAAATAAATTATTGATGAATGTTTGTTAATCAAAATCAATTTTAAAACTAAACACAGTATAAATAACATAGAAAAGATTTAGCCCTTATCAGTGGAGCAAAAAATCCTGGAAAGTAAAACATAAAATATATAAATTTATAATAAACCTACCAAAATCCATTAAAAAACTAAACACAGTATAAATAACATAGAAAAAAAAGCATACGAAATGTTATACACATTAATAATATGATAACCAATTAAAAATATATAAATGTATAATAAACTCCTCAGATTTCAGCTATATTCGGTCTTTCATCATAAAAAAGCTGAAAAAAAATAAAATAAAAATAATTAAAAAAAATAATAAAATAAAATAAAAATAATAATTTAAAAAATAATAAAATAAAATAAAGATAATAATTAAAAAAATAATAAAATAAAAGCTCAAATAAAAAAGCCTTCATAAAAAAGCTGAAAATACAGGTTTAGCAAAATTTGAACGATCCCAACTCGAACCCGAGTCTTACGGGGTACCAAATGAAGCGTTTTAACGACTACGCCACAATTATACACAAAACTGGTGAGTAAAGTAAAAAATATACGCAATGAGTTTTTTGGATTGTTGCTATGGATTGGTGAATATACATACATTTATGGAGTAAGAGGAGTTTTAAGTGAGAAATAAGTTAGCAGGATAGAAGCTTAGTCTTTAACTCTTCAATAGACATAAAGACATAAGCTAGGGGGATTGCAGTAGCGATTAAAAAAGATCGTGACACTTAGCGTGGTTGATTCGAATTTTCCATCGCGTGTGAGAGTGTCAATATGCCGTTGGATCCGATTTATTTTAGAGTATAAAATCTGACTTGAAAGATTATTATTTTCATTTATTATTCTGGTTTAATATATAACTTGAAACTTTTTGATTTTATTTATTTTTATCTTTTCGCTCGCTGTTTGCCCGCTATCCCTAACGTGGACGCCATATTCAGAGGGGTGATTCCACAAAGTGTAACAGCTTACAAATTGTTGTTTTTTATTAATTAAAAATCAACGGTAATTAATTTCGATTTTTGAAGTTCTTCAGACCCTCGGCTGTTTTTAAAGACGTCTGTATGTAAAATTTCACGATCGTTGCTCCTAAACTGTGGATTTCTATACAATTACAGAGATACAAATATTCATTTATATATATATATATATATATATATATATATATATATATATATATATATATATATATATATATATATATACAGTTGGTTCTCTGTTTAACGACGCTCTACTTAACGACGATCTCTATTAAAGACGATATTTCCCGGTCCCGGTCCCCCCGACGTAAAAAAATTCTATTTTAAGACGATTTTGTTTCTATTTAACGACGATTTTTTCTTACATGGTAAACTTTTTCTTCAACATTTTATCTACTGGAGGGTTACTTTCTGTGGGGGAGTTTGGTTTAAAAAACAGACCCGGAATTTCCTTTATGTTTGTTGCAATCATATGGTGCATATATATTGGTACAGAGTTCTCTGCCTGCAGATCCGCGACTCCTGTCATCACATTAGTCACGGTAACATTAGACACGGTATTTAGAACCACCCCCTTTCCAATGAACACGTGTCTTCCAGATATTCCCCCATTTAGAACCCCCCCATTCAAGCCCCCAAGGTCCCTCGTGTTTCTTGATCTAGTGTCCCCCGCCCCCACTGTCACCATTTGAGCCCCGGGACCTCGGGTTCTCCTTTGATGCTATGTATCGGACCGCTAGAGGAGGAGATCCACGCATATACAGAGTACAGAGAGAACATAAATCATTGGCAGATGCAGAGAACTCTGTACCAATCTGTATGCGCTATATGCGTAATATTCTTGTTGCAGTGGAAAATACCGGGGGAGGGGGGGATTACTGTTTCTCGGAAGATCGAATATTCTTCCCTGGTGGATCGAATTTCTTAGTGCGGGTGTGGAATCACTCTATTGTACCTACCATGTTGTCATGTGATTTACGAACTGTCCAAAAGCACCCCTCTCTCACTCCTTCTGGGAAGCACGTGTTCATGTTTAGAGAATTGAGGCAGTGAAAGGCAAAGTGGTGTAAATCACATTTTCAACTTTTTTTATTTGAGGGCAAATATGTAATCTCCATGTTCAATTTACAGTGGAATTGCAAATAATTATTGTTTGCAATATTATAGTAATTATTATGAATAATAATTTGTTCAATTTATAGTGGAATTTTTGTAGTTTTTGCAGTAAAACGCTTTTGACTTACACCACTTTACTTAGTGACTTACACCACTTTGCTTTTCACAGCCTCAATTCATGGTTGGGTGTAGGAGCTCATTCCAGTACGAATACGAGGTGAGCAGAGCAAAATGGCATCAAAGCGAAAGCATCTTATGCTACACGAAAAAGGGAAAATTATTGAAAACTGGGAAGAAAGTGTTGGAATAACAAAAGTCCAATTCGCAAGACAATTTCAGCTACCCGAGTCTACTCTCAAAGGCATTTTAGCAAGCAAAGAGAAATTCTTGAAGAAGCACAAAAATTTGGTTTGAGATCCAAATCCAAACGGCAGAAAATTCAATGTGGCCGATCAGAAGAGTTTGAGAAGGCAGTCCTGCAATTGTTTCATCAAGCAAGAGCATCTAACATTCCAATTTCCGGAGTGATATTTAAAGAAAATGCTATTATTCTGGCAGAAAAGTTTGGAATGCAAAATTTTCAGGCTTCGGCTGGTTGGCTAACAAAGTTCAAAGAAAGATACGGGCTTAACGGATACGGTAAAGATACGGTATTTACAAAGAAAGATACGGTATTTAAAAGCATATCTGGCGAAAGTGGCTCCGTAGATGAAAAAATAGTGGATGAATGGAAAATAGTGCTGAAGGGGAAATTAGATGGATATGATGAGAAGAACATATTCAATGCAGATGAGACGGGCCTATTCTACAATATGGTGCTTAATAAAACCTAACGTATATGGGCGAAAAGTGTTTTGGTAGAAAACACAGTAAGGAACGAATGACTGTTTTACTGTGCACTAATTCGGATGGATCTGAGAAATTTCCACCACTAGTTATAGGCAAATCAAAGCAACCAAGGTGTTTTAAGAATATCACCAGGAAACCTTGTGAGTACCGCAATAACAATAAAGCGTGGATGACATCACAAATTTTTATTGACTGGATTAGAAAATTTGATGCAAAAATGCATCGAGAAAAGTGAAAAGTTTTACTTTTAATCGACCGATGCACTGCACATACTCCAAATATCCCTGGACTTACAAATTTGACTATCCATTTCTTACCAGCTAATTGCACTAGTAAGTTGTAGCCATTAGACCTGGGTATCATTCGCAGTGTGAAAGCATACTACAGAAAGTCTTTAATTAGGAAATTAATAAACAATTCGGCTGACAGTATCAGGTTCTTTTTATCGCATGGGCAAATCGGGACTTTGTCCAGGGCCCCCTGATGCTAGGGGGCCCCCAAACCTCCCTGGTGTATGCACCTAGTACTTCTAATAGTATGTATAGCCCATGGATAGTTCTTATTTTTATAAATGTTCGTAAGGGGGGCCCCCAAATAACATCTGCCCAGGGGCCCCCAGCGTTCATAATCGGGCCCTGGACAGTATAAAAATTAGAAAATTTACAATCTTGGAAACAATGCACATGATAACAGCATGGAAAGAAGTTTCTTCATCCACAATAAAAAACTGCTTTTGAGTTGCTGGAATTCACAAATACCTTGTAATGGAACTGCAAAGTACGGATGTAGAAATCAACGAAGATGACATTACCCCTGAAGAATGGAGAAGTCTTGTTGAAGATGAGGATGTTTCAATTCAAGATTTCTACAATTGTGATAAATATGTTTTAACAACAGATTTCAGAAATGTAGAACAAATTTATTAAGATATTGTAAACGAAAACGCGGTGTCAGACGAAGAAGGTGAAGTTGAAGACACGGAAAACGAGACACTGCCACCGTCTTACACAGATGCAATTTCTGCTCTAGATGTTCTCCGACTCTATATTACATCGAAAATGGAAGGTGACTCATTTAACGTTTTAGAAAATCTGGAAAAGAGAATAACGAAAACAAGGCGAATGAAGCAATCAACAGTTTTTGAATTTTTTAAAACGAAATTTATTGTATTGTTTGTACTCTTTTTTTTTCAATGTAATTTAAAATAACTTTTTGTGAATAAAATAATGATGATGATAATAAAAATAACATTTTTAAACGCGCCAATATATTAAGAAATATATTGACAGTCCTAAACCTGTAAAGTGTGAAGGGAAATGTTATTTTTTCACAAATTCTGTTTAAGGACGATCTCTACTTAAGGACGATTTTTCACGGTCCCTTGAAAGTCGTTAAACAGAGAACCAACTGTATATATATATATATATATATATATATATATATATATATATATATATATATATATATATATATATATATATATATATATATATATATATATATATGTGTGTGTGTGTGTGTGTGTGATAATAATCACATTTGTAAAATTTAGCACAAGGGGATTGACGCGTAGAACTTATGGGAGATGCAGTCGTCACGAGGGTGTTGATCATACAGTAAATCGCTGCGCACAACTTGGAGAAATGCAGTCGGGCGTAGTGTTCATCCAGGAAAACACTGATGATATTTAGGAGCTTAACACACGCGGAGCCATAGAAGAGGAACACAGATTTCAGACGATATCCAGGAAGTCACCTTTATTCAATTATGAAGCATCGCGAAGGCTGCAGCGGCCACTGGACTTGACCGGCGTCCATGCCAGGACGGGACGTGTTAACAGCAGTGTTTACATGCCAGAGTTAAGAGAAGAGTGTTGTAACGACCGGACTGTGGACAGCAGGTCCGACAGCAACGAGAGTTAGAAACGAAGAGAGAGAAAAGTCTTCTGTTCATGCAATATTAAATGGGTGTTTTGCGATATTTACGCCAGAGGGCCTAAACTACTTTATATTTTAATTGGGCGTCTTTAGGTTCGTGGCGTTCACGTGTCCACTTCAGTTTCCCGGGGATTGATAGATCCCGCGCTTGTTAGATCTGCGACCTATTCACTTGGGAGCAGGGTAAGTGGCCATAAAGTTCTTGTAAAGTGTAGTTTTGACGTTACAGCAGGCATAAATCCAGAGTGGTTCGAGGGCTCTTCAAGAATTTTGACATTACACTGACATTCGGAATCTCATAAACTTCTAACACTCATATCTGGGGATGTTATTGAGTTTAGATACTTCACATGCCTGATCTTCAGGGCTACGATAAATTATCTTATTTTACTTTTAGGTTGCAAATTTGGAAAAGGGGACATGCTTTATTAACAGGATAATTTAGAATACGCGGTAAATGTAAATTTAGAGAAGGCCGGGATTTCTTGTTACTTACACGCACACACACACACACACACTAGCTGAAAACCCGCACTTCGCTACGGAGTACATTGAAATTAAATACAACGGTCAATGTATGCAATTAATACCAAAAATGTGTTTAAATATATTTATAATAAATACAACGATCAATGTATGCAATTGATGTAAAAAAAAACAAAAAACGAAAAAATATATTTATAAAAAAAACGCAACGGATATTTTTGTAGACAATATAATGTAGAAGAAAATATTCAAATTAAATCTAATAGAACATACTAAAGAATATAGTACAGTTAATATAGTACAGTTTGAGGAACATATCTTTTACTGTATTTTAATATTTTTTTGGATAATTTCCAATCGTCTGCCACATTAGCAAGAAAAAAAATATTTTTTTCTCTATTTCGTTGCTATGAATGTGACGATAAATTAATTTTAAGTACCAGAAAAAGAAATCACGTGATCAGCATTTAATAAATTAAATTCTACAAATTTACCTTTAAAAATTCACCAAAAATCAGAAAATGGAGGTAAAGATTCGAAAATGATTTCATTCTAAAAGGAATTTTTATGATCTTTCTCGTGATATAAATTTTATAACCCTCAAATTATTATTTAAAATGCAAACTTAAAAAAAGTTACAAAAACATTTAAAAAATTTAATTTAAAAAAAATCTAAGAAGAATTTTTCAAAAATCTTTCTTAGTGCACCCTTACACTATAAGAAGAATCGCCATGCAAAATTTCAGCTCTTTAGGTTCAGCGGTTTGGTCTGTGCGTTGTATGTCAGTCAGTGAGTCAGACAGTTACGGAATTGTTTTATATATATATATATATATATATATATATATATATATAGTGGAGCCTCGATCGATCGTTCCCCGAATCATCGTTTTCCCGTACGTGTAGTTTATTTTATTCAGTCCCGACGATAAATTTCTTTGTTATATTCCCTCATGTATCGTTCAGTGCAATCGTTCCCTTAAAAAACGATACATCGAGGTTCCACTGTACAAAAGATCGTTCGCACTTTATGGAAACGATTTTGTAATTTATTATTGTAGTTTGCATTTTTAGATAAAAATGTGCCAACTTCAGAATAATCGTCTGCTACTGTTTTTGTTTTGATTGGAATGTAAAAAAAAAAAGATTTGTTTTGTAAATGGCTCTTAAAATTGATAGATGGCTGGAAGGTTACGTAACTGCGCTTTCCGAATAGAAATTTTCGTATCAGCAAATTATAAAGCAGTGTAAAAATCGCGGTTATGGCATTTCAAAAAAAGATATTTATAATATATTAAATTTGAAAGCAGTAAAACGTCTAATTGAAAGTAAAAATGACCCTCATCCTAAGACTGTTCGAACGCAGGTAAATATCAAGAAAGTGAAGTTTCTGATCCTAAAAGATTAAAAAGAAAATCCGCCGACTCAAAGATCCATTGCATCGAAACTAGGAATGTTTTCTGGCACTGTAAGTGAAATCATTCATAAAGATTTGAAATTAAAAAATGATGTTTAAATCTAAAGTTCATCTGCTTTTGCTAAAGCATATTGCTGAAAGAAGAACAAATTGTTGAAAATTATATGAAAAACACCTAGCTGCAGAAAAATGGAAATTTGCGGTAACAGTCGATGAGGCAATTAAGTGACTGTAATAAAAAAAGATCAATTTTCTATTGCTCAGCTGACGGGAATAGCCGTACGAAATGTCTTCGTCAATGTACAGAAAAGTTCCCAAAGGGATTCACGATAGTTGCAGGATTTTGTTACAACGGCAAATTAAAAATCAAAAACGTCTCAAGTAAAGCCCAAAATTTATTCACTCTACTATTAGCAGAATATTTTAGAACCAATTTTTGCAGAAGAAATTCCAGCCTTATATAGAAAGGACATTGATAAAGTTGAGCTTCATATGGACAAAGTAAGTCTCTTTCTGTCTCTCTCACTTTCTAACTCTCTAACTCTAACTCTAATAACTTGTAACCAGATCAGCGAGAAGAGCAATATTTCAGGAGACACAAAACGGCACAAAAGGATGATTTAAGATTTACCGGAGGAAGATTAAATGGTAATAGCAGTCACCTGGCCGGCTGCGGAAACACAGAATGTCACATCGGACAGCAGCGGAGATAGAACAAGAGTAAAAAGAGAGAAGCGTGCGAAAATCTCTGTTCAATATTTTTATACTAGGTGTTAACTGATTTTGTCGCTAGGCTTAGAATTGTTTTAATTGAAACCAGCGGAATATGATAAAACCACATGGGACATATAGTAAAAGTCTCATGGTTATGAGTCAAAAAGAACACGCGCGTTGTATGACGAAAAGAACGGACGTTCCAAAGTGGCGGAATAATAGAGACGCCTCTGTATTTAGTGGAAAAAGGAGCTAGATTTTGAAAGGCAAAAAACTAGGTGAACGGAACAAGGGGATTGGAATTGCATGGATGGATTAAGTTTGTTTGGTCCACAGCGATCGAAGATTATGGATCTGTCTTAAACGAAGTTGAGCGTATACGAAAGAATAGCTAGATTAAGCAAAAGAAAGTCGTGGAAGGCGTTTTATTGGCCTTATGAGCACGTAAAGGAAGTTATGTTTGATATTGGAATTAAGTTTCTAATCTCGACTTACCGCGGAGAGTGGAAAAACACTACTTTCATGGCAAAATGCAGGGGCGAATAAGGTAGAGAGGCCCAAGTATATATTTTTTTTGCTTATTTGTTAGCTGATTAAACAAAAAACAATGTTCAGATGTTATAATTTTTCGGAATTTTTTATTTCATTTTATCAAAGGTAATTCAAGGCAGGTGCATAACTGTCCAGGTTGGAAATTTGATTAATTTAAGAAAGATTATTATTATTATCATTAAAATGTATCGCACAAAAACTGAGGACTCAACTGCCCCCCTTCCCCCGGACTGTGAAAAATAAAATAAAAAATAAAACATGGAAAACAATGTTTTTAGAAAACTTCTATTTCTTTCGAAATAACGTTTGATGAACACTCTGACATTAACCGTCTATTTTTAAATTTATAAATCAGAATTCAAAAATATGAGTTTTTTGACGTATGAGGGATAGAAAAAGGAATCCTCGGGGATTTTAGCGTCTACGTTGGCAACTGAAATTTCGAAGTCCCACCCATTCTCGCTCCTGTTGAAAGGGAACAACTCAGTTGATATCTTAATTTTCCCCTCAATCAGCGTTACTTTTTCCCTCCGCCCGGTCCTTAAGTGAAATAAATATCCGGTAATGATTGCGGAGGTCCACGTTTTTGGACCGTAATCGCACAATTCATTTCTTTCGTTTCTCGGCGTGTACCGAACAAGCGGGAGGTACATCGATGTTGCATTATGTCGGATTAAAAGAGTGTGTTCACCGTAAGAGACGGACTTCCATTTCGAATTAAGACGTAGAAAGTGGGGGTCTTTTGCTTTTAGTTATTATTTTTTGTTGCTGTTCTTCAGTCGAAGAATTAAAGCTCTGAATCTGAAATGGCCGACTGTATGTGTCTCTATTAAAGGAAGTCGTTGTCGTCAAATACTATAGAAATCTCCTACGTGAATAACAGTAGGAATGTTTTAAAATTATTTTATGACAACACACACACAGATATATATATATATATATATATATATATATATATATATATATATATATATATATATATATATATATATGTGTGTGTGTGTGTGTACTTTTTTAACGTATATAATTCATATGTACACATAAATCTATGTATATATATATAAATATATAAACATACATGCCCGCACTAACAAACACACACACACACATATATATATATATATATACATATATATATATATACAAACACACTGAAGAGACACAAAAAAACTGGTACAGGCGTGCGTATGCAAATAACGGAGAAATGAAACCAATCTGCGAAATGCGATGCGGAAGGCAGTGCCTATGTAAGACATCAGGTGTCTGGCGAAGCTGTTAGATCGGTTCCTGCTGCTACAAAGGAATTGATTTATGCGACTTTGAACGTGGCATTATAGTCGGCGCACAAGAGAAGGGACATAGAATCTCCGGGGTAGCGATGCAATTTGGATTTTCGCGCACGACCATTTCACGAGTGTACCGTGAATATCAGGTATCCGGTAAAACATGAAATCTCCGAGAGCAGGCGGCCGGAAAAAGACCTTGAAAAAACTGGACCTGTCAACGACTGACGAGCATCCTTAAACGAGATAGACCAGCAACACTTCCTCAAATTGCTGCGGATTTCAATGCTGGGGCTTCAAGAAGGGTTAGTATGCGAACTGTTCAACGCACCGTTTTTGATATGGGCTTTTGGAGCCGCAGCCCACTCTTGTATCGTTGTTGACTGCACGGCACAAAGCTTTACGCCTCGCCTGTGTCCTCCAACACCTCCCATTGAACTGTTGATGACTGGAAACACGTTGCCTGGATTGACGAGTCTCGTTTCCAATTGTATCGGGCGGATGGACGTGTACAGGTATGGAGACAACCTCATGAATCCATGGACCGTACGCCTCAATGAATGTTCAAGGTGGTGGAGCCTCTGTGATGGTATGGAGCGTGTGCATTTGGCGTGATATGGGACCCTTATACATCTAGAGCAGGGGTTTCCAACTGGCGGCCCGAGGGCCGCATGCGGCCCGCGGTGCCTTTTTTTGCGGCCCGCGAAGACTTCTAGGAAAATAATTTGCAGCATCAGTTTAGATATTCTTAGTTAACGAAAAATGTTTTTGTAAAAATCCATATTGTTTTCAAATGCTGTTCATTTACAAAAAAGATTGATTTTCCTCGAATTCCATGAAAAGTAGGGTGTCCACTCATGTTCTATTTTATACCCCCTCCTCCCTTTCCCCGTTGTTACACGTCCCAGAATTCGTCCGATGACTTATTTTTAACCCAGGGCCATAACCAATTTTCTTTCACCCCTGCTGACTCAATTGTTCCCACCAGGAGAAGAGACTTGACCCTGCTATGTGATCACCGCCCATTTCTGCATCGACTGTCCATTTCCTCGGCTTTAGGGGGGCACGGGTTTTTTCAAGGATACTAAGCTGAACTAAAGCAGCCCCAGGATACCTACCCCATATCGCTGCATTCCAACCTTCAAATAAAATAAACTCGTCCTGTGAGGGGTTCTCCTGAAAGGAAAAGATAGGCGTGTATTTCTTTTGTGACGAGTTACGGGATAGGGTTTTCTTTAAAAATGTTACTGTGCGTATGTTCTCTAATTATTAATTTTATAAGTATGGGTGGAATTTCAAAGAAACGAAAGATTGAAAATGAAAAAAGAGCTTACAATGATCGTTGGGTAAGTAATTACTTAATTACGAATAATAATGGGAAGTTCCAATGTTTGGTTTGCATGAAAGTGGTATCAGTGCCTAAAGAATACAATATGAAAAGACATTATTCAATCCATGAAGAAAAGTATAGAAGATATGGAGGAGATGATCGAAATATCTTCGGAGCTGATTCAGAGCTGAAGAAGAAAGTGAAACAACAGACAGGTTTTTTCCCCAAAATATCGCACGGTCAATCATCTACTTTGTATGCTTCTTATGCCGTTTCTCTTGAGCTTGCTAAAGCAAAAAAAGCCATTTACTGATGGCAATTTAGTAAAATAATGTGCTATTGAACTGGCAATGGCTTTTGGGGATGTTAAATTAGCCGAGAAATTTGATTCAGTGCCGCTTTCTAACCAAACTTTACAGAGAAGAGTTATTGATATGGGAAAGCAGGTAGAAAAATGATTAATTGGTTTAGTTGAAAAAAGTACCTATTTCTCACTTTGCGTCGATGAAAGCACTGACGAAACAGATGTAAGTCAGTTGTTAATATTTATACGTGTAACTCAAGAAGATTTTGCTACCAAGGAAGAATTATTGGAAATATGTCCAATGACAGAAACCACGAAAGAAAAGGACATCTATGAAGCCGTGAAAAAAGCAGTTAACAAAATCGGAGGTTTTGATAAATGTTCAGCATTTGTGACGGATGGTGCACCAGCAATGGTAGGAGGAAAATGTGGATAGGTTGGATTAGTAAGAGAAAATTGAGTAACTTGTCCGACAATCCATTGTATTATTCATCGGAGAGCTTTGTGTGGAAAGTCAGTGAAACCAAATCAAGTTTTCAAACTTATGATAAAAGTTATCAATATGATAAGAGATGTAAATCGCACAATTTTACATAGGCAGCTAAAGCAGTTTTTTGGAGGAAATGGAAGCAGATATGGGGATTTGCTGCTCTACAATCATGTAAGATGGTTGAGTGCTCGAAAGTGTCTCAAGAGACTCTTTGGCATAAGAAAACACATCTCTGAATTCCTGAACAAGTTTGTTTCAACAGACATTACACAACTGGAAGAAGAGCTCCAAAGTGTAAATTTCTTAAAAGAATTGGCTTTCCTCACCGACATCACCACTCATCTTAATGGACTGAATCTAATCTCCAGGGAAGAAACAAGCTGATGTCAGATTTGATGGGCCACGTAAATGGGTTTCAAAATAAATCAAAAATTTTCAAAGTTACCTTAAATAAAAACGATTTGGTCCATTTTACAAGCTGTCGGAAGTTAGCTGAAGAAATTTAAGATGATGACACACTTGATTTCTCTGAATTTTCTGCAAATGTCCAAGAAATCATAGAGGAGTTTGGCAGTAGATTTAAAGATTTTGAGTCGTTAAAAAATATCATGCTACCATTTAGTAATCCTATTCAAGCAAGGATTGAAGATCAACCAACTCATCTTCAACTTGAACTATGCGACCTACAAGCGGATACATTTTTTCAAACGAGGGAAGAAAGGGGAGCAGACTTCTTTAAATTATTAACAAAAGAAAGATTTCCAAATCTGCGAGACTTTGGGCAGAAAATTACATCAATGTTCGGGAGAACGTACTTATGCGAAAGTGTATTTTCTGCGTTGAAATTTATTAAGAACAACAATAGAAGCCGCCTAACATATTCTTTTCTACTCCATCTCCTGAGACTCTCCACAACAGAGCTTGAGGTGGACATACGTGCTTTGGTGGCTGCAGCAGACAGACCTCAATTCTCTCACTGAACATTTTGCGTACTTTTATGTAAGTTTTTTTCTCTTTTCGAAATTTTTAAGATTTATGTAAATGTCTGTACACTTGATACAAAATTAAAACCATTTTAGTATGGAAGTTTTTTAAATATGCAATTAATGATGTTAAAATACCCACTTCTATTTTTTTGTGTGTCTGTGTAATTTAACGAAAGTTGGCCAGTTATAATCAAGGTCGTTGTTGGAGGTTCATCCTCGAATTTTTAAAAATTTCATAGTACATACTATACACATATCCTCCAAATCCCCCCCCCCCCCTTCAAGAAAAAAGTCCTGGGTATGGTCCTGATTAAATTGCGGCCCGCCACTGGACAGGTGTTTTCGATTGCGGCCCTTGGACACTTGTAAGTTGGAAACCCCTGATCTAGAGACTACTCAGACAGGTGACGGGTACATAAGCATACTGTCCGATCATCTACACCCATAAATGTCCATTCTGACGGATTCGGACAATTCCAGCAGGACAGTGCAATACCCCACACCTCGAGAGTTGCTACCAAGTGGCTACAGGATAACTCTTCTGACTTTAGACACTTCCATTGGCCCCCTAAATCCACAGAGATGAACATTATTGAGCATATTTGGGATGCCTTGCACCGTGCTGTTCAGAGGAGATCTCCACTCCCTCCCACTCCTCTGGATTTGTGGATTGCCCTGCAGGATTCATGGCGTGCATTGCCTCTAAGATACCTTCAGACTTTAGTCGAGTCCATGCAACGACGTATTGCGACACTTCTACGGGCGAATGGAGGTGTAACATATTCCCGTGCTTGGTGTCAAAGCCGATACGCTAAGAAACGCACACCGGTAATGTATATTGATCAAACAACTAACTAATTAGAACTTTGTTACACTTATAACAATTTATTTGGAATATTCTGGATTAAAATATTTCACGATTAGGTCGTGTTCTGGAACATCAATTATACACTAGTAATGTCCGTTGAAGTCTGTAAACGCACGTTGAGGATAGTTCACTCTGCTGGATGGATGCACTGTCACTGCAGATCGTCGATCAGGCCTTCAGGGAATTAGGCTCTAATCGCTGAAGTATCACTGTTGTAGGAAACGGATTCCGCTCGTCAGAACCGGCTGAATTGAGGAAAACTCGAACTCCAAGCGTAATCGCTCTATTTATCACATAGTAGTGGACGGCTCGTCCTGCCCACTCTCACTAAAGAAGATAGCTGCTTCGAAACTATAGAAGATCAAGCTTTGATCTTTAAAACGACCCTCCTCAGCGAGAAAGAGGTCTTCACACTTCAGAGGTCTCAACCTCAGAAACAGAATTGGGATCGGCCTAGGATCTGGATCAGATCCAGCATCAAAATCAGTCTCCGACTCTCCGACTCCGTCAAAAAAATCTCCTGCATCGGCTTTTAAAACTTTTTTCCCTGGCGGGATCTCTAACATCCCCGCTCCTTGAATCTGGGCTCTGATAGGCCCTTCTTTTTGGCCCGTGTGCAAAACGATACCTGCTTTCATATCGTAATCGCACCGGTGGATCATTAGCATCCTCGAAGTTCGCCGGTCGGCTTACTATGTTTCAAGTCGCGGTTAATAAATTTTCTGGATCTTAAGGAGGGAAAATGTCACAGGGGCAAGAATACCAGTTTTTCTGGCTCTTCAGTGTATATATATATATATATATATATATATATATATACCAGGTGATCATAATTAAACTTGGCCTATTCAGAGTCCTCTAGCTGTATCTAAAAGGCAGATTGAGCTTCAATTTTTAAGATAGACAATTCTAAGGATGCGCTCAAAGATTCCGAGAAAAAAAAGTCCGCTAGGGAGCGCATTATAGACTAAATGCTTGAAAAGTCATGTAATAAATAACTGTGTTCAGTAAAAAAATCATTTAAAACTGTCATTTTTACATTCTCAAGCATTATGATGTTTAAAACTGTTATTTTTACATTTTGAAGCATTATGACAGTACAAAAGTTGATAAATGAGGCACTGCAAATAAAGAAGAAAACAATCTGATTTGCATAAGCATAGGAATTCAAAGTGAATTCTCGGTATAAAAAGGATGAGATCGTGTGAGTATCATTCTTTCAGTTTTGATGGCAATTAAATTACAAGAATGTGCGTTAATCGTAAAACTTTTTTTTATCAAAAGAATGGAAATGCCGTTGCAGCTCTTCTCGAATTTCGACGTCAAAAGAAATTGCGTCGGGGTCCAATGTCTCCACAAAGTGTGAGAGACATGATATCTCGATTTGAAAACATTGGGTGTTTAAGCGTTCAACGTGGCAGAGGGCGAAAGCTTATCAGCGAAGAAGTCGTTTCAGAAGTAGCAACGGCAGTTGTCGAGCAGTCACTGACAAATGATCATGGAGTCAGCAGTGCGCGTGCAGTGTCAAGACAATTAGACGTACCGTATAGCACAGTGCAGAAGATCCTGAGAAAAATAGTGAAAAATTTTCCGTATAAGATCAGCCACAACCAGCAACTGCTTCTTACCAACAATGACCGTCGCTTATCTTTTGCCCAGACTTTTCTTGTCCGAATGGAAGTCGATGACTCCTGGCTGTGGAACATTTTCTGGAGTGACGAGGCTCATTTTTATCTGAACGGAACAGTGAACACCCAGAATTGTCGAATTTGGGCCTTGGAAAATCCACGTGCCTACTACACAATTCCGCAACACTCGCCTAAAGTTACCGTCTGGTGTGGATTCACTTCCCAATTTATCCCTGGGCCATTCTTTTTCGAAGAACTTAAAGATAATGGCCCTGTCACATGTTCTGTAATAGCTCTCAGATATCGTGACATGCTCAGCAGTTTCGTTTTACCCCAACTCCAGCAGCGACAATGCCTTGAGTCTATTACTTTTATGCAGGAGGGTGCCCCTCCACATAATGGACTCTGTGTGCGGAGGTTTTTGGGACAACATTTTACGGATGACAGGGTGATTTGCCGATCGTTTCCTATTCCTTGGCCGGCCCGTTCTCCCGATCTCACTCCGTGTGATTTTTGGTTATGGGGCCATTTAAAGAACGTTGTTTATATGGGGAATATTACAACTTTGGCTGAACTGAAGGACCGCATAACATTGTATGTTCGGCAGATTACTGGCGACCAGCTGCGGTTCGCTCTTGAACACGCTGTTCATCGCCTGCACATTTTACATACTAATGAGGGAGCACACATTGAACATTTTTCTTTACATCGCTAGACAGTGTGTAGCAAATAAATTATGCTTGAATTGGAATTAGTAGCTTGTTTAAATTATATCCATGTAATGCGCCCCCTAGCGAAAATTTCTTGAACTTTTTTTTTGGCGGAATCTTTCAGCGCATCCTTTGAATTGTCTATCTGCAAAATTTCAGCTCAATCCACCTTTTAGTTACAGCTACAGAGGGCTCTGAATAGGCCAAGTTTAATTATGATCACCTGGTATATTAATATTATAATTAATGTATATTTATAATCTTTCAGTTCATCTGTTTCCGCAGCGCAACTTAGCAATCCCTACTCTACCCACTAAGGAGACGTGGCTAAGCGCAACACGTGTTCGGCGGGCAACCATTTGTATCCATCGAAACATTTTACGGCATATCGTATCCCCGATGATCGATGGACCAAAGATCGATGCTGCTGATTCTCATCAGATGCGGGGCTCCCACTCGCGGGCCGGTTTGGCCCCAAATCCCCCACCGCGTGAACGCAACGTAAGACAAGTAAGTCTGAGGGGGAAATAAAATTCCACCGCTGCCAAAAGACGTTTCAAAATTTCGATGATTTATCTTTTTTCTGTCCGGGGATGTACCGTGACGTGCTCTTTAACGAATTTTCCCTGCGCGGTGGAGTGTGTGTGTGTGCTCTTGCTTTTTATGTAAAAGCTCTAAACAAACGAAACAGTATAATAAATGATATTACAAAAATATTGTTATTGCTTATAGACAGATAAATTTTGGAGTTTATTTTGTTAAAGGAGGTGAAATGATAATCTTCTTAGACAGTAAATTCTGTCTTTATAGAATTGGGACTCTGGGTTGGGAACGTCCAAAGATGTGGTGCCAGAAAGCATTTCGTACTATTTCAAAAGTCAAAGATGATATAGTTTACATTTACTATTTTATAAACTATGAAATTTGGATTCAAGTGAACTCAAAACTTTATATTTTAATGACCAAAATGTTTACTTTATATATATATATATATATATAAGATCCATTTTAATTGCACTTTCGGCCAGAGAAATTCATTATAATAGTATACACTATCTACCAATAAGTATTTGGACACTTGTAATAGAAAGAAAAACATAATTTATTCATATTCAATAGTTGGTAGAGCCTCCACGAGAGGGAATTACAGCCTCAAATCTCCGGGACATGCTTTCCACAAGTCCTTGTATGTCGACTAGTGGTATTTTCTTCCATTTATATATATATATATATATATATCTTCTGTCAGTGTGTATGTCACTGAACTTCTCCTAAACGGCTGGACTGATTTTTATGAAATTTTATGTGTGTTATTAAGTTGATTCGAGAATGGTGTAGATTCACAATAAGACATCCCTAGCACTTCTAGGGGGGGCAGGGGGCACATGTAAAAATAATCGGAAACGACTGATATCACTGTCGAATCCATAGTTTTCGGGGTCGTTGAGATTAATAGTGGCACTTCTGATGTCGTTTAAGTGCAAGTTCAGCTCCACCCATTAGCATAGGGGGGCAAGGGGGGGAAGAAGGGGGAAATATAAAATCTCCAAAATGACCGAGAGTAGTGTCGAATCCATAGTTTTCGGGGTTGTTGAGATCAATAGTGACACTCCCGATGTCGTTTAAGTGCAAGTTAAGCCCCCCCCCATTACCATAGGGGGGTGACGGGGGAAGAAGAGTGGAATATAAAATCTCCAAAATGACCAAGAATAGTATCGAATCCATAGTTTTCGGGGTCGCTGAGATTATTAGTGACACTCCCGATGTTGTTTAAGTGAAATTTCAGCCCCCCCATTACTATAGGGGGGTGAGGGGGGAAGAAGGGGGAATATAAAATCTCCAAAATGACAGAGAGTAGTGTTGAATCCACAGTTTTCGGGGTCGCTGAGAGGAACAGTGGCAATCCCAATGCCGTTTAAGTGTGAGTTCAGCACCCCCCCCCCAATCAATGTTAGTGGGGGGAGGCGGTAGCGAGAGAAGATAAAATGTCCAAAATGACCGAGAATAGTGTCGAATCCATTGTTTTCGGAGTCACTGAGAGGAATATAGGAAACTAAAAGTGTTGTTTATGATCAAGTTTTGAGTTAAATAATAAGAGTGAATTTGTAATTTTATTTTATCATTTGTGTACTGTACATATACTTTTAAATACCCGTAAATAAAATTACTTAGATTTTACACTATAGGTAGAATTCATTCCTTTTCCAGTGTAGTAAAAAATTGAAATTAATAAATACCTGGGCAACGCCGGGTAAACAGCTAGTATATATATATATATATATATATATATATATATATATATATATATATATATATATATATATATATATATATATATATATATATATATATATACTGCTCAAAACAATTAGGGGAACACATGGTTTTAACGAAATTACGCAAATACTTACACCGATAAGTAACATAAAATAAATCATCAATAATTTAAAACCTAGCAGGAAACAGAAGAAGAAAACTTCATATGCAAATCAAAGTTCATGACGTCAAAAACCAGAAAAAGCACATAAGGGCGGAAATCGGGATGTTGCAGAAACGTCTGTTTCACTACCTTAACTGTGAAATTCGATTGCTCAGTTATTCTTTTTGAGAAAAGGTGACCTTGAAAATGTCTCAACAACGTGATTTACCGGAATCCATGACATGGCGTATTATAGGCATACTTGAATCCGGGCAAACACAACGTAGTGTCGCGGACGCTGTTGGAGTCTCCAGAAGTGTCGTTGCAAGGCTGTGGAATCGATTCCAAGAAACAGGGAATGTTAGACGTCGACCAGGGCAAGGTCGGCCACGCGCCACTACAGCAACTGATGACCGGTATATACTGTTAACAGCTCGTCTAAACAAAACAGACAATGCTACTCAGCTGCAAAGACAGTTGCTCTTGGCAACAGGACGAAGGGTATCTAGCCAAACAGTAGGTCATAGGCTTCATGAGGGAGGTCGCTATGCACGTAGGCCAATGGTCTGCATTCCGTTGACCTCACGCCACCGTGCGTCCCGAAGAAGATGGGCTGCTGAACATCGAGATTGGGAGCAACATGTTGGAGCCAAGTGCTGTTTACAGACGAGTCCCGATTCAGTCTGGAGTGTGACACCCGACGTGTTTTGGTATGGAGGGAAAGAGGCACTCGAAATAATCCCACATTCGTTCATGAAAGGTCACAATACAGACGAGCTAGTTTTATGGTATGGGGTGGAATCTGCATAGGTGGACGTACGAACCTGCATATCATTCGGAATGGTACTTTGATGGCCCGAAGGTATGCAGACGAGATACTGAGACCTCATGTCATAACTTAGACCTCATGTCATAACGCTGCAGTCATTGGAGATTCCTTTGTTTTCCAGCATGATAATGCCAGACCACATACAGCTCATCTTGTGGAGAACATGCTTGAAGCTGAAACAATACAGCGTATGGAATGGCCAGCGTGCTCTCCTGACCTGAATCCAATCGAGCATGTTTGGGACATGTTCGGACGACGCATTGCTGCGAGACCAAGGCCTCCTTTTACTCTCCGAGACTTGGAGATTGCACTTCTTGAGGAGTGGAACAGTATTCCCCAAAGTCTTATCGATAACATCATCGCATCCATGGAAAACAGGTGTGCAGAAGTCTTAGCTGTTCGAAGAGACCACACGCCATATTAAAAACTAGCTCAGTGGCAACTCGATGTGTTGCATTTTCGATTTAAAATGAAATGGTGTTATTTCTTAAAGACTGAAAACTGTTTAATCACTTTTAAAAATACATTAGAATTTTTTAAAAACGAAATAAGGATTTAAAATTCCCTTTTTCAAATTTTGGTTTTTGGCTTTTGAAATAATTCTTTCAAATTTCCGTTTTCAAATTTTGCTTTTTAAACAAAAAAAGAAGCTCATTCAATTAGCAAAAAATTCTAAAGGTTTTAACTTCTCCTTTCCTGAAACTAAAATTATTTCTGGTGCTTTAAAATTATTTCTGGATTTCAATTATTAAATGACTCGTTCTCAACTAATAATTTTTCATTTTGGCAACATGGCCGAATGTAAATAGAAAATCTCATGGACGAAAAAATGCTTAAAAAAATAGAAAGACAGTTCTCAGGAATTCAAAATTGGTGGCGGAAGAATCCTCATCAGTTGCTCATTAATTAGAAAAAAATTTCACGAACTTGCTGGAATTATTAGTGAGTAAAATAATAAGTCGAAAAATTACGAACTCCCCATTCAGTTACATTATGGCGATCAGCGCGGGAAATTTCAAAAGAGAGTTTTGTAAATACGCTTTTTTAGAATGATAACATTTATTTTATTAATTGTATTTGGTATATTTTGGAAGCTGAACATGTAGCAAATGCCGATAAATCGTAAAATTGACATTAATAGGTGCAGAAAACCGAAATATTTGTCCATCAAATTGTCGATTTCGGGAAATTCGGAAAACTGCTTTGGGGAAAAAGCTTCGTTTGCATTGAAAAACATTTTTAACTTTATAAAAATGTGTATATCCTTAAAGATGAAGAGTTGTAAAACATATGGAAATAAAAAAATTGTCGATTGGTGGGTGAAAAAGTTTAATTTTGCATGCATGAAAATAGTGGAAATTTGCGAAACGGAAAGGAGCTGGCCCACCCGGAATGTCATGTGTTTCTGCTGTCCGCTCCTTTTGAGTTCGGCGGTTTTAATTTAATAATTAAAAAAGTGTAAAGTTTTGAAAGTTGAGGGTGACACCAGTGCACGCGTCTCGTCCGTCCGCGTCTATCGGTACCAGTCGCGATATCCTGCTATGCTCGGTTCGCGAGATTATCCCGTCCCCGTGTCTGCTCACTAACAAACATTTGTTTACCTTCAGCTGTTATTATATAGACTAGCTGAGTGGCAACCCGATGTGTTGCATTTTCGATTTAAAACGAAATGGTTTTATTTCTTAAAGATAGAAAACGGTTTAATCACTTTTAAAAATACATTAGAATTTTTAAAAACCGAAATAATGATTTAAAATTCCTTTTTTCAAATTTTGGTTTTTGGCTTTTGAAATAATTCTTTCAAATTTCCGTTTTCAAATTTTGCTTTTTAAACAAAAAAAGAAGCTCATTCAATTAGAAAAAAATTCTAAAGGTTTTATCTTCTCCTTTCCTGAAACTAAAATTATTTCTAGTGCTTTAAAATTATTTCTGGATTTCATTTACTAAATGACTCGTTCTCAACTAATAATTTTTCATTTTGGCAACATGGCCGAATGTAAATAGAAAATCTCATGGACGAAAAAGTGCTTAAAAAAATAGAAAGACAGTTCTCAGGAATTCAAAATTGGTGGCGGAAGAATCCTCATCAGTTGCTCATTAATTAGAAACAAATCTCACGAACTTGCTGGAATTATTAGTGAGTAAAATAATAAGTCGAAAAATTACGAACTCCCCAATTCAGTTACATTAAGATACTATGGCGATCAGTGCGGGAAATTTCAAAAGTGAGTTTGGTAAGTATGGATTTTTAGAATAACATTTTTTTTTATTAAATGTATTTGTTATACTTTGGAAGCTGAACATCTAGCAAATGCCGATAAATCATAAAATTGACATTAATAGGTGCAGAAACCCGAAATATTTGTCCATCAAAATTGTCGATTTCGGGAAATTCGGAAAACTGCTTTGGGGAAAAAGCTTCGTTTGCAATGAAAAACATTTTTAACCTTATAAAAATGTGTTAACCTTATAAAAAGTATGCTATTTACAGATAAGTTTTTGTTCTTTTATTAATTTTCAAGTGCTATTTTACCATAAAAGACAAAAATAACCTTTAAATTTTTTTTAAATTGCCTCCGAACGTAGAATATTAATCTGAAATTTAGCTAAAACGCCTATCACTCTGCACAAAATCTTGATGGTACTATTTTAATTTCCTTCTCACACATGATACATATGACAGTTATCTTCAAAATGGCCTACAATCTAAGAGAAAATTTTAAAATGCAAAAATTATACACGCACTTTTATGTTCCAATATGAAAATTTTCCCCGATTTGTCATTCCTTTTCTTATGAAAATAGCCCGAAATAAAAAACTATTTACTATACATCAATTATTGTGCTTTTTTTACTGTTTTCACTTTTTATTTATTTTGTATTTGCTAAGGAAATTGTGTTATTATTTGATATTTTTGAAGGGCAGTGAATTTTGTAGTTATTTGGTGTTATTTAAAGTTAATTTTCTAATATTACTCCTTTTGTTTTCTTTTTCTCATTAATCCTTTTTTACTGGGTTAATTCCCAGTATACGGATTACCGTTGAACTCTCTCTTTGGAATATTTCTGTGATATAATTGTGTTAAGCTTTGATTTTAGCTTTGATTACTGCTATTCCATGATTGCTGAAGGGAGCGGGTCCCTAAACCGACCGACTAGACTGACGAAGGACGGCTAAGTAAATTTTACATTTTTACTTTTCAGATTTTAGTGCTACAATGATGAAAGGCTGAAATTCTGAGATGTGTATAACATTTCAGATATATTTTTCCTATGTTATTTATACTGTGGTAAGTTTTAAATTGATTTTGGTTAACAAACATTCTTAAAATCCAGGGTACTTCAGCTAGTATATATACATATATATATATATATATATACTCGTCAAAAATGAAATTGCAACACCATGAAGGAATGCACGTAGCGATGTGAAAATTACAGCATCGGCAGATGACAAAGTTATATGCAAATGATTAAAGGCGCGTGCGCATCTGGTCACATGATACCCAGTGTCTGGCTATAAAAGCCAGTAGCTGGCTCGCTCTGTATATACTATCAATGCCAGATTGTTGTTGTAGCGGAACGTGAAGAAGGGTAGAAAATGCATCGGAGACATCAGCGAGCTGAATACCAGCAGTTATCGTCTGAAGAACGAGAACGTATCCTAGAACTACATGAGCTCGGTTTGTCAATGCGCGAAATTGCCAGTCGTGTTGGACGGGACGTCAGTTCAGTTCAGCGATGTGTGGCATGATGGACATAGGACCATCTGAGAACACGGCAAAGAGGCATTGGATCATCCAGATGCACGTCAGATCGGACTGATAGGCAAATTTGGCGAATGTTTCTTGGGGACCCGTTCGCCATTGCCAAGTCATATTCAAACCTACGTACCATTATCAAATGGGGCATCTGTCTCCTGCCAAACCATCCGTAACAATTTGTATGAGGCAGGGATGCGCGCACTGAGGCCAGCCACTGCGGTTCCTTTAACCACTCGACACAGGGCTGCCCGCCTGGCTTGGTGTCGACATTATCGTCACTGGACGAACAAATGACATCGGGTATTGTTTTCAGACGAATCCCGATTTTGTTTATGGAGGAATGACGATCGTGGACATGTGTGGCGGCTTCCCGGAGAACGTTACCTACCAGCCCATATCGTCCAACGTCACACCGGCCCCACACCGGGCTTCATTGTTTGGGGTGGCATCATGTTCGGACAGCGGACAACCCTTGTGCACATTACTGGCATCTTAACAACTGCCCGGTACGTAACACAAGTTCTTATGCCTGTGGGTCGGCCACTTGTGTAGGCCGTCTCCGGCACGTTATTCCAGCAGGACAATGCCTGGTCTCATGTCGCACGTCACACTCTGAACAGCCTCAATAGAATTCACATCCTTTCCTGGCCGGCGGCCTCACCCGATCTCTCTCCCATCGAGCATGTGTGGGTTGCCATCGGACTTGCGGTGCATAGGGCACCGCAGCCGCATACCGTACATGAACTGGAAGGTGCAGTGGAATCTGCGTGGCAAGGAAAATCTCAGGAGACCAGTAATAGCCTCATAGACACCGTTTAGAGGCCTGTATAGCTGCCCGTGGTAGCCACTTTAGAGACTGAATAAACACTTTAATTTTTCATATCTTTGTTTCTTTAATCATCTGCATATGTGTATTATCTCTGCCGATTCTCTTATTTTCACATCACTACGCGCATTCCTTCGTGGTGTTGCAATTTCACCTTTGACGAGTGTATAAATATATATATACATATACACACACACATATATATACATATATATATATATATATACATATATATACATATATACACACACACACACACACACACACATATATATATATATATATATAAATAAATGGTATTTAGAGAAATGGTATTTTAAGATAACCCAAACTTTTTTGCACCTTGCAACAGGATTCATTTTATAAATTGCTTCCACCAAAAGAATGGAGGATGGTTTCAAACACTCTAAAACAGATTCCCCCCCCCCCCATAATGATTGAAATTTTAAAATATTATTTTCATTTAAAGAAAAACATTAAAAAATTCCCAGAGGTATCAAATTTCTTACTCTATTACGGAGTAAAATAAAAAAAAAAGAACTTTTCCATCCAAATTGGCCATCATTGGATACATTTTCTCCATAGGTTAACATGGAGGTGAGCAAATTCATTAGGGTTAGTACACATCAGCCTCAATAGACTTAAAGTCACATAGCATTTGAAGAAGAATTTTATAAAATTTTCTTTTATTCATGCTCACTGTTATCAGCAATTTTAATTTATTGGCACCATCACTTATAAAATATTTTTAATTGGACATGAAAACAGAACAACAAAAAAAAAAACCCCAAAAAATGTCAATAACTGCGGGCAACGGAATGGTCCGTTGCCTGCAGGTAATCGTTGCAAATCGAGGAATATTCAGTCTTGCGAACTTATAGAATTAATTCACCTTTAAAGGGGCATTCATGTACGGATTACTAGTTCGAAACTCTGCATAATCGACACTGTCCTCATTTTTAAGAAAATAATTTCCAAGTTTATTGGCTAGTTGGAGGCTTTCTAGAATTGTACTTGCAGGTAGTGGAACCACACTGTTATGAGGGATACCAGAGATACCCCACTGCGTTGTGTGAAAAACTGGGAGATGAACTCTAATGGTAACTAACCAGTCGATACGATTTACTATTAAAAAAAAAAGCATTTATTTACAATTATTTTTACAGTGATTATTTTACATAGTATAATTGATTTCTTAGCTATATATATATTATATGTATAAAAGAGACCAAGTCCGCTCTCTGTGGGAGAAACATTACGGTGCGGGCGAAATAAAATAAACTACCAATTGGTCTATGTGAACACTATTATAGGGGGTATTGATCAACCTGGGTTATTGCGGTTGCAGCAGCTCTCGGTGCAGGTAATGACGAGGCACATCTGATTTTTGCGGTTGCGGCATCGAGAAAGTTGCGGTCAAGTAGTGACGTAGATCTGAGGGGCTTCCGTGCTGACGGGGCTTTATCGGGGACGCATCAGCCCTCTCCTGGTCAATGCGCATCCGTCAGGGATTTTCGCTACAGCTCACGAACATCGAATCTCTCTACCTGAGGTCTCGTCGTCGATTCTCCTCTACTCTCTCCCGTCGACCCTTCTCTCGAAGAAAAAATCTCTTTTCCCCCTTTTAGTATTGGCTCCTCCCCAGGTAGGTCTCCCCGTAAATTTATTGCTGTTCCATGCATTTAATTCGTGGGCAGGATGATGCGACATCTTGACACACGTGGTAATATTTCCGCAAAACTGGAGAACCTTTCTAACTTCGTGGAATTTTGCTTCCTCCTTTCTAAGGAATGTTGGGGTGTGTTGATTCCTAGAAAAAGATAGGGTACCAGCCCATCCCTTTTGGGTGCAGGTTACGGGCTACAGGCCCCTTCCACTATATACGTTTTACGACTTTTAAATGCGTTGACGGAAAAAATGGCGATGTCGCATACTGTTGGAAGGAATTGAAAAGTCCTTCACTAGACACACCTTCATTGTTACTACTATAAACAATCGTGGAATGATATACATTCTCTGAAATACTCTTTGATAACATTGCACTCAATATATTTTATTCTTTTTAGATTTTTAAACCGTGTTAAAGTAAAGAAAACAGTGTAAAAAAATAATCATTATTTTTTTCTTGGACCGTGTTATTTCAGAACCATGTGAAATGAGAATCGGATATATATATATATATATATATATATATATATATATATATATATATATATATATATATATATATGATATAACCTAGCTTTGTACACACACATACACATGACTCTTTGTAAATTTTGCAAGCATTTATTATAATCTATTTTTACGTGTTTGTTACCTGATATTTTTTACCGAAATTTATTCAATGTGTAAAGATCCTCAAAAACTAAGTTGAAAGCATTAGATGATAGTCCTGATTTTTCCGTTGATAATTTATTTACGTTATCCGTTGATAATTTATGTTGATAAACTGACTAGTCCGATTTCCATAATAGTTGTAAATCAGAATTGTCGGGAAATTTAACCAACTCGAAGAAAAAATAATAGTTCTTATTTGTCAAAGAAATACCAACCAAATATCCACACACACACACACACACACACACACACATATATATATAAATTATTTATCTATATGTACTCATTTCTTACTAAGAATATTGTAAATTTTTCATTCGGTTAATTTTCTTGTGAGAAAGATTGCATATTAGAGCAATGCTGACGATGAAAACAGTTGATTACAACTGAAGTTTCATGAGTAAGAATGATTCATATTACTAACGATGTATTAATGAAGGGAGAAGTTGATAATCATTTCATTTATAGCACAGATTAATATAAAAATCAGTATTGAACATCACTTGCTCAACAGATCGATTTGTGATGTGTGCTGATGATGAAGAAACATTTTGCAAAATTTATTTGCGAATACGGTATAAAAGATTTTATTTATCAGTATGTACTGAGTACTTACTGATGTATTTCTACACGTGTTTCATAGAACCAGATAATTTTTTTCCCATTTTCTTGTGAGAGAGATTTTATATTAGAGCATTGTTGACGATGGAAACAATTAATTACAATTGAAGTATCGTGAAAAAGAATGATTAATAATCGTAAATTACGTATTGATGAAGTGAGGAAAGTCATTTTTATATTTTCTAGCATTGAAGAGATGTAAAACATCAGTACTGAATAGAAAATACTCAACCAGTCGATTCCGATCAGTGTTGATAGTGAATAAATATTTTCAAAATTTACGTACGTAGTTGATCAGTTTGTATATCTCGGATTCTATCAAAAACTCATCCGTCGAGGTGATATGTTGCATCAGTAAATATATACACGCATCTTTAAAACGATAGGCAAACGTTAAAAATAACTGCGCCATCAGTTCATGTTCTGACCGGCGGAATACTTCATCCTCTTCTGCTTCTGCCTCTGGTTGCAAAACCACACGCGCACCACGCTCTTCTTCAGGTCCAGCTTCTCGGCGATGGACGCGATCTTCTCGCCGCTCGGCCGCTGCTGGACCGCGAAGTAGGCCTCGAGCGACCTCTTCTCGACAGCCGCGATGGAGGTCCGCTTCCTCTTCTTCTCGCCCGGTGGCAACACGAGCGGAGCGTCTCTCCTCCTGCCTCGCGCCTGGCACTCGGCGGCCTCCAGCCACGACTGCAGGACCGGCCGGAGAGCCGCCATGTTGTTGCGAGACAGCGTGAGTGACTCGAACCGGCAAATGGTGGACTGCGACAGCGTGCCGACACCGGGGATCTTCAGGTGTACCAGCGCTCTGCCGACGTCGGCCTGCGTCACGCCCAGCTTGATCCGACGCTGCTTGAAGCGTTCCGCGAAAGCCTCCAGGTCTGAGTCCTCGCCGCCCTGGTGGAGCCTGTCGAAGCCGCGGTAGGCGTGGTGACTGTGATGGTGGATGTTGGTGGTGCCGTGGTGGGGCTGGCCGGGGGTCATGGGGTGGGGATAGAGGCCGCCCCTGATCTGCCCCGCGTCCGAGGCGAGCGGGGGGAGGGAGGACGAACAGAGAGGTTCCATGAGCTCGAGAGTGTCCATGTGGGTGGGGTGGGTCATGGTGGGGTGGGCGCCGTACATCATCTCGTGCTTGAGTGCGGCGGGGCCGGCACCTGGAGGGGCGTGCTTGCCCAGGGGTTCCGACGGCCTCGTCATGAGATTGTCCTCCAAGGTTGGGAAGAGGTTGCTCTGAAAGATACCAACACAAATCTTCTTGAAATCAGCAGTGAAAATTAAGAATTGGAAAAAAATGAAGGCTATAACTACAAATATATACAGGGTGGCTAATAAATACTGTAACACTCCAAAAAATAAGAGTAAATTTTAATCGTTTGGAAAAACAATTTATCTATCTATTTGTGTGATTGGCAACTTTTTGTAAACGCAACGATTTTTGTTTAAGTAAAATATGTAGAATATTTTTAAAGATGGAAGCCAAAAGGTTAATGGTTAAACAGCTTTTTGATCGCGGATTTTCTGCAGGTAAAATATTTAAGCAATTAAAATGCCTTGGTTTTAATAGGACGTTTATATATAGGACTATAAATCGATTATTGGATACCAATAGCTGTAAAGATCGACCAAGGTCCGGTTGTCCACGCACTGTTCGTACAAAAGAACGTATCAAAAGAATTCGTGAAAAGATACGAAGAAATCCACAACGTTCTGCAAATAAAATGGCTGCAGAAGAGAACATCAGTCGCAGAACTATGCAACTTATCATAAATGAAGACCTGGGTTTTCGCCCTTATCGCAAAAGAAAAGTTCAAGGTTTGACTACTGCACAAATAGTAAAAAGGTTACAAAGATGTAAGAAATTGCTGAACCGGCACGGTAGCAAAAGTGTTGAAAAAATAATTTTCTCTGATGAGAAGCTGTTTCGTACAGAACAAAGTTATAATGCTAAAAATGATGTTGTATATTCAGCAACCTTCGAGGATATAACTGAAAATCTTCGAACTGTTAAACGCTTTCAGAACAAGAATTCTGTTATGGTTTGGGCTGCAGTGTCACACAATGGAAAACTGCCTCTGAAATTCATCGATAAAGGGGTAAAAATCAATGCTGAATATTACAAACAGGAAGTATTGGCTACACGTTTATTACCACATGCTAACAGATTGTATCCCAAAAAGAATTGGATATTTCAGCAAGATTCTGCACCGTCCCACCGATCCAAAACAACACAGGAATGGCTCCATGCCAATTGCCCGAAGTTTATCAAGCAAGAAGATTGGCCACCTTCTTCACCAGGTCTAAATCCTTTAGAGTATTGCATTTGGGGGATTTTAGAGTCTAAAGTAAATGCTAAGCAGCACAGAATTTTGGACTCCCTCAAAGCTTCCATACGGAGTGAATGGGACAAATTACCTCATAAAATGATTCGTGCCGCAATAGGACAGTGGCGTAAGAGATTATCTTTAGTAATCGATAAAGATGGCGGTCGATTCGAGTAAAATTATTTCATGGTAAACTTTCATGTATAATGTTCATAATATTGTTGTATTTTCCATTTTCTATTTCATCTGTGTGTAATTAAATGATTCGATATTTGTCACAGTATTTATTAGCCACCCTGTATAGTAGGGGAGTCAAAAATGATCCGCACTTTCGCTGTAGTCATTTGTCTGGTGGTTTTACTGCTTCCTGAGTGTAGGTCGAGAGTACCAGCCTTTGTCGTCGTATATAGAAAGTTTGACCTTCATCAGTAAGTTCAATTTGCTACTGTTGCCAAGTGAACATGGCCGCGCCACTCTTCCTTTCCACCAAAGAAGATCAGTGATGTGTGATCCGGTTTTTATGGTTTGAAGCTGTAGCAGGAGCCAAACTCCATCGAAGAATTTCCTCAGCAAAACATGGAGACTGTGCTTTACGACGACAACATTCCTAAACACGTAACGTGTTTAGGAATGGATTGAGAAGTTGAAAAATGGTCGGACAACCGTGAAGGGAGGTGGAAGATCAGGACGTTGATTCACATCCACGTTTACGTTTGTGCACGTCCACGTTTGTCACATACACGTTTGCGTGTATATATATATATATATATATATATATATATATATATATATATATATATATATATATATATAATCCTAATCTTCGGGGGAACTTTTTCGGAACCATCGTGCCCAGACTGTCAGAAAACCAAGCCGGTTATTAAAGGCGGAAACTCTCGACCTGTGCGGACAGGAAGCAGTACAGCCAACCGACAGATGAATACAGCAAAAGTGTGGATCCTTTTAAACTTACCTAGTACATATATACACACACACACACACATATATATATATATATATATATATATACATACATACACACACACACATACATGTTAATAATTACATTTCTTAAACGTAACGTTACGTTTCTTTAAATGTTTGTAATTTTGATTTTATTTTCTGTTACTTTTTTACGTTAAAAACATTTATGCTAAAAATTACACGTAAAAGTACGTTTTTATAATCAATTCAGTTTATAAAGACTATTAAATTAAAACTAAATAAAAATTTAAAAAAGTAAAGGTTAACAAACTTTAACAGTAAAAAATAATTTAAAAGTTAACAATCAAACGTTTCGACTTATGAATCTAAAAAAGCTCTTTTTATTATTACTTTTTAATCCATTCATTTACTTTAATTTTCATTGTTTTATTACACAACACTCTGTTGTCTCCCTACCCCTTCTCTGGCCTCCACTGTGTCATCGATGTCATCTCTGTGCATGTCGATGACACTAGATTCGCGTACATTACTTCCGCTCAATGCACGTTATTTATTTATTTCATCATTCCTGCTTGTATAATATGCCATTATGAGTTACAGATGAACTAGAAATTATGTTACTAGATTATTATGAGTTACTAGATAAATACCCATGCTGAGTGACGGCATACCATCCATTGTGTCATTTGGTTCATTTCATTTTAACTAACTTTAGCAGTAAAGTGTTGTCTTTCCCCAGAGTTCACTCTATAATTGAACGACCGTGATCTGGCATTAAATATGAGTTCAAGGTTATCTGCCTATGTTCGGAGCACTTTTAACGTAGGATTACGTTCCTCCATAACGGTCCTCCGGAAAGCAAAATTTCAGACGCTAAAATCGTCCGTCGTCGCGAGTTGTAATTTTGGCAGTACGCCAAATCCAGTCTGTATCGCTTCGACAAGCAGTAAACAGTTAAATAGAAAAGTACCAAAATGCGTCAAAATTCTGACATACATACACACACACACACACACACACACACACATATATATATATATATATATATACATAACACACACACATATATATATATATATATATATATATATATATATATACATAACACACATACATATATATAGTCGAACCCCGTTATAGCGAACCCGGTATATAACAAACTCACGAATATAACGAACAAAAGTTTTGGTCCCTCCGTTTTCCTATTGTACTTACTGCTAATTTATCCTTTTATAGCGAACCTCCGAAATCTTAAGAATTGGCTATAACGAACCTTTTTTTTAGTCGACTACTGCATTTTTTAAAAAAACTTTTTAAGACTGTTAAAGAAGCAAAGAATTATGAAGCAAAAGATGATGAAGATTTACCTATCGCGATATGGATAGAAAAGCACAAAATCTCATCATTCTCAGATTGTGACATGCAATTGTTCGAAACATGGGATGATGAAGTTATTACATGTGAAAATCCTACCGATGAAGATATTGTGGAAGAAATTAAAATGAATCATTCTGAAATCGAAGATTCTGCATCTGATGCTGATGAAGAGCAGCACATAAATGACGAAATCCCCATCATCTCAGATGCTACATCAGCAATGTGTGTAATTAATAAGTTTTTCTCAACACAAAGAGTGGAAGAAAGAGTGTTGGAGTCATTTAATGTATTGGACAAAGAAGTTCATAAATTTTTTTTGAAATCGGCATCACGTCAGCACAAGATTACCGATTATTTCTGTATCAAAACAGTGAGCAACAATTAAAGGTAAAATGAATTTATTTCCATTTGTCTTCATTTTTAGTTAATTTAATTAGTATTGTGTCAGTTTAATGTATTAGATTTTAGTCAATTTAATTCATTAATAATTATTTTTAATAGATTTTATCACTTTTTTTAATACATCATTATTGAATACGCATAGCAATTAATGAGTTATACATTTGGTGAACTCTAACATTTTTCTTCATGGTTCGGATATAGCGAACAAAATCTTTTGTCCCTTGAAGTTTGCTATAACGGGGTTCAACTGTACATACAAAAAGAGGTAAGCAACGATAAGTAATCCTACGTTAATAACCCGCGGAAGTTTCGTTAGAAGATACTACCTAAAAAATTATTTTTAGAGCTAAAGCCATTTTTGTAAAAATTTGCTTCATTTCGACCCAAACTCATCAATTTTATAAAAAGTTGCCTAGTTAATAAAAAAATCAATTTCGTATTTTGGTGTCATATTCCTTCTAAAAAAGAGATAGAAATTTGCGCAAGTACTGTTTTTGAAAAAAAAATGCTCCGAACGTAATACCTTAAAATACACTCATGGACAAAAAAATTAGCGCACCAAGAAATAATTGCGGGATCGTAACGAAACTTGCAATGAAGGTACATGTCGGGGAGATATGCAAATGATTAGAAATGCAGCGTGATTGCGCATTACGTATAGCCGGTAGAGGGCGTTGAACATCGTACTCTGTGGAGTATAAAACAGGTAACCAAAGCTTGTTTGAGTGTGCTGAATCATTTACAAAGGAAGAGCTGAGATAGACATGCCATTACGCCGTGTTCGAAGACACTATAAGCAGTTGTCGCAGTTTGAGAGGGGGGGAATCGTCGGGATGATGGAAGCTGGGTGGTCAGCTAGGCGAGTAGCTCGTCAATTAGGCCGCTCTGATTGTGTTGTGAGGAGGTGTTGGGACCAGTGGACCCGAGAGATGTCATGTACACGAAGACCAGGCCCAGGACGCCCTCGACATACCAGTCGTCCAGAAGACCGCCACATCGTAAGAAATGCACGCGTACAGCCAACTGCTTCATCGGCCGCCATCCAGGCACAGGTAGCACCTTCACTAGGGGCCTCTGTGTCTTCTCGAACCATACGAAGGCGCCTGGCTGAAGAACAGTTGGTATCGCGGCGCCCATTACGTGTGCTGCTCTTGACGCCCACCCATCGACGCCTCCGTTTGGAGTTTTGCCGCGCACGAGGAAACTGGACTGCAGCGGAATGGAACCAGGTCGTCTTTAGCGACGAATCCAGATTCAATCTCGGCAGTGATGACAATCGTGTTCGTGTGTGGAGAGCCCCTGGTGAACGCTTCAATCCTGCCTTTGCTGTACAGCGACACATCGCTCCCACAGCTGGTGTGATGGTATGGGGTGCCATTGCCTACAATACACGGTCACCCCTAGTATTGTTCCGTGGTACCATGACAGCCCAGCGGTATGTTCATGAAATCCTGCAACTACATGTGTTGCCACTCATGCAACGGCTCCCAGGAGCCATTTTTAAACAAGACAATGCTCGGCCTCATACGGCAAGGGTGTCACAAGACTGTCTCCGCACTGTTACTACTCTTCCTTGGCCTGCCCGATCCCCAGATTTGTCTCCAATCGAGCATATCTGGGATCATTTGGGAAGACGAGTTGGGCATCCCACGAGTTTGAACGAACTAGAGGCAAGGTTACAGCAAATATGGAACGAAATGTCTCAAGACATCATACAGAACTTGTATGACACAATGTCCGATCGTATCGCATCGTGCATTCGCGCTAGAGGGGGTCCAACGGAGTATTAACTTCTCCATTCTTTTGCCTTTTTCTCTGAAATACACTGCTGGCCACCCAAATTGCAACACCAAGAAAGACAAGAGATATCACAACAAAATTTATTTTGTAGATAACATGTTTACCAAGTATCAAATGATTTAATTTATAGACTTCTGTGAAGTGTGGTTACTGCCAAAATCAGTAGCCAGAGTAGCCGCCATTGTTGGAGATCACCGCTGCCACACGCCTCGGCATTGATTCAAAGAGACTTTGGATGAGTTCTTAGGGTACAGCAGACCAAGCAGCTTCCACACGTTGCCAAAGTTGATCTGCTGTGGCAGCTGGGGATGGAATCTGGGTCAATCGTAGAGCAACCATGGACCACATGTTTTCTATCGGCGAAAGATCCGGAGAGTGAGGCGGCCAGGGAAGCAATTCAATCTGGCGATTGACGAAGAACCGTTGGACAATGCGTGCCACGTGTGGTCGCGCATTATCCTGTTGATATATGGCTGTGGGCAAGCCCTGAAGGTAAGGAAGGACAACTGGTTCCAACACCTCGGAGATGTAGCGCTGGCTGTTTAAAGTACCGGCAATGCGTACTAGAGGTGTAAAAGAGTGATATCCAATACCGCCCCATACCATAATACCCGGTCCAGGACCAGTGTGGCGGTGCATAACGCAGCTGTTCAGCATCCTCTCTTCACGGTGTCTCCAGATTCGAATGCGACCATCGTGGTGTTGCAGACAGAAGCGTGACTCGTCAGTAAAGACAATTTCCTTCCATTCTGCCGTCCACATCCTTGTGTCATCGCACCATTGGCGGTGGAGACGTCTGTGGTTCTACGTGAAGGGTAGACAAAGCAATGGACGTCTTGCGGGCAGACCACTCTGCTGTAAACGGCGTCGAATGGTACGCGCAGACACTGGATGATGCGTTACAGACTGCATGTGCTGTTCTATGGTTCGTGATGTGACTCAGTGATCCGTCACTGACATGCGCACAATTTGCCTGTCATCACGTGAAGTGGTGCGCTGAGGTGGATGCGATCGAACACGCCGGTCCGTCGTACCCTCCTGCATCCAACGATCACATATCCGCATTACAGTTGTTTGGTTTCGTCCAACACGACTACCGATTTCCCTGAAAGATAATCCACAGTCTCGGTAGGCCACTATCCTTCCTCTGTCGAACTCGGATACTTGATCGAAAGATGATCGCTGTTTTCGACGAGGCATAATTGATCGTTTTTTTAAAAACCACATGAAAAACACAATTGCCGAAGTTGAAATCGTCGAAATCTCCAAGCCTTAAATAGCGCTTTGAAGTGGCGTCACAGGCGCGCGTGATGTGCGTCTGCGCTGAAATTCTAATCATTTGCATATGTCACCTCCGCTAATGCATGTTGTAAATTTCATGTTATTTGCATGTTTCCTTCAGGGTGTTGCATTTACAGTGGCCAGCAGTGTAAATTATCCTTTTTCTTAGATTTTCTTATCATTTACTTATATCAAAGTAGTCATTACGTATGTAAAATTTTGTTTCATTTTGACGACTCCTTCTTGGTGCGCTAATTTTTTTGTCCATGAGTGTATATCGATTCACTTTTATACAAAATTTTATTACATTGCATTATTGTCCTTTCATTCAATGATCTAACGCAGGGGTGGCCAACTCAAGGCATTCGAGGGGCCACTTGAGAAAAATGACGGCGGGCCAAGTGCGATATCGGAGCGAATTTTGATGTTTGTTATGCGAAAGGAGAAATGATCATCGTCCAATATCAGATTTGCATACTGAATCCAATATTTTAACTTTAAAATAATTTTAAATATTTCACTTTAAATTATTTAAAATACATATAAATACAGGATCCTCGATATAAAGCCGCCTTACAATATAAGAAAAATTGTATTATTAAATTCTTAGAAAATTGCATTCTAGATAATAATTTCTTCTAAGTGAAAAATTAATTTTGGAAAAATCAAAATGTATGCATGTGGCAAAAAATGCCACAAACAAGAAACTTTTGCCAAAAAACTTTTTACACTTCTGGAAAAAAAAATGCGAAAATTGCAAAAACGCAACTTGGTAGAATCAAATATTTCAAAATTATCTACTTCAAAGTAGTCATTTTGATAAGAACTTTAAAAAAATACCTTTGATTTTTTGAAAACAAAACATTTATTTCCAAGAACAAAACAAAATTCACTTTTCTTAACAGTTTTCTTAACAAGATGAAATAAAGTTTGATTTAAAAAATATGTTTATATTACAAAACAAAACATAAAATCGGTTTTCTTAATAATCAAAAAGTAGAATAAATCTAAAGAGCGATGCTTGCGGATGGATATTTGATGCAGCACGGGCAGTAAAATCAAGGTCGATTTCCTTGGATTTTTTTTCTTTCGTGTTGGAAAAGGTGCTTTCGCAAACATAAATGCTGAAGAACACGGAACAAGTGAGTGAAGTATTCCCTTCTACCTATATATATATAAAACAGTTCCGTAGCTGACTGACAGATAGCGCACAGTCCAAACCGCTGGACCTAAAGAGCTGAAATTTTGCATGGCGATTCTTCTTATAGTGTAGGAGAGCTCTAAGAAAGATTTATGAAAAATTCTTAGATTGTTTTAAATTAAATTTTTAAGCTCTTTTGTAACTTTTTTTAAGTTTGCATTTAAAATAATAATTTGAGGGTTATAAAATTTATATCACGAGAGAGATCATAAAAATTCCTTTAAAATGAAATCTTTTACGAATATTTACTTCCCTTTACTGATTTTTGGTGAATTTTTAAAGATTAATTTTTAGAATTTAATTTATTAAATGCTGATTACGTGGTTTCTTTTCTTTTTGTGATACTTGAAACTAATTTTGCATCACGTGCATAACAACGAAGTAAATTGACAAAAAGATATTTTTTTCTTGCTAATTCGGCAGACGATTGGACATTATCCAAAAAAATAATAAAATACAGTAAAAAAATGTTCCTCAAACTGTACTATATTAACTGTACTATATTCTTTAGTATGTTCTATTAGATTTAATTTTAATATTTTCTTCTACATTATTTTGTCTATGAAAATATCCGTTACGATTTTTTTGGCATTAATTGCATATATTTTTTTGCATATATTTTTTTATAATATATTTTTTTGGCATTAATTGCATACATTGACCGTTGTATCTAATTTGAATGTACTCCGTAGCGAAGCACGGGTAATCAGCTAGTCACAAAATATTCCTTTTCGATTGGTTTAGTGCTATCGGTCGGTTAAAAAGTCTTGGCGGGCCGCTAGTTGGTCATCCCTGATCTAAAGCAATGCCTCTCTGCTCAAGGATTGCAGGATTCCTTAAATGTATTAAGAACCCTTTCGGAATATCTACATCAGTGGTTCTCAAACATTTTTCCTTCCCCAGAGTGTCCAAATCAAAAGGTGCGCTCCAAATAATATCGGAAGTCTTTTTTTTCCCTATCTTTATATATAAAACAGTTCCGTAACAGACTGACTCACTGACTGACATACAACACGCAGACCAAATCGCTGGACCTAAAGTGCTGAAATTTTGCACGGCGATTCTTCTTATGGTGTAGGGGTGCACTAAGAAAGATTTTTGAAAAATTCTTCTTAGATTTTTTAAAATTAAATTTTTAAGCTGTTTTTGCAGCAGTTCGGAATCGGCTTGAAGCAGTAAGTCCCGGTTTTAATAGCAAAAAAAAAAAAAAGACCGTAGAGCTCTAATCAGTCAATCCTAATGAGATGTAATCTAGTATGTATATAAAACAGTTCTGTAACTGAATGACTGATATATAACGCACAGACCAAACTGCTGTACCTAAAGGGCTGACATTTTGCATGGCGATTCTTCTTATAGTGTAGGGGTGCACTAAGAAAGATTTTTGAAAAATTCTTCCGAGATTTTTTAAAATTAAATTTTTAAGCTGTTTTAGTAACTTTTTTTAAGTTTGCATTTAAAATAATTATTTGAGGGTTATAAAATTTATATCACGAGAAAGATCCTAAAAATTCCTTTAAAATGAAATATTTTTCGAACCTTTATCTCCTTTCTGATTTTTGGTGAATTTTTAAAGATTAATTTTTATAATTTAATTTATTAAATGCTGATCACGTGATTTCTTTTTCTGGTACATTAAATCAATTTATCGTCACATACATAACAACTAAATAGACAAAATATTTTTCTTTTCTTGCAAATGCGTCAGACGATTGGACATTATCCAAAAAGATATTAAAATACAGTAAAAGATATGTTCCTCAAACTGTACTATATTAACTGTATTATATTCTTTAGTATGTCCTATTAGATTTAATTTGAATATTTTCTTCTACATTATTTTGTTTATAAAAATATTCGTTACGATTTTTAAGAAATATATTTTTTCGTTTTTTTACATCAATTGCATACATTGAATGTTGTATTTAATTTGAATGTACTCCGTAACGAAGTGCGGGTTTTCAGCTAGTATTAGTATACACACATTTATTCGGATTGTTTTTATAGAATAATTTTACAAATTGAATAGCGACAGAAAATGTCAGTAGTTTTCAAAACTTGAATACATTTAGTTTTTTACATTCAGAACTCGTAAGTTAACAGACTAAAGTGAATGACAACAGGCTCAAAATAAAGTTAACATACTCGAAATAATGCTGCATGTTCAAGAACTGATTTTAGTCTGTGACATTCCATGAACTCTGCGGAATCTCGTAGATTCTACAAAAACAAAATATAATTTTACAGATTTTACATAATCTAGGACATCACACTTTTCCGAAGAGAGCGGTCCCAATTCCCATAGGTGAGCGAGTTAAAGAGGCGACAAAATGAAATGTTTAACAAATAACGAATATTTATTAATAGTTTAATCTCATATAGGGTGAAATTCATAAAAATGTACAAATATAAACGAATATTTTAGACTGTTTTTTTTTTATCAACGGCTGAATTGGAGCAATGTAGCAGCAACCGAGTGCAGATTTTCTAAATTGAAAATTTATAAAATTTTCTACGAACAGCAACTACTCAAGAGCTATTGAATTATCTAGCAATCATTTCCACAGAAAAGACGAAATGAAATCCAATAAATTATAGCGATGCCATCCAACAATTTGTTGCCTTGAAGTTTCGAAGAATCATTTAGAAATCGTTTTAACAAATAATAACAAATAATATTCAAATTTATTTACTTACTTTTCTATTTTTTTCTAAGTTTAGTCATTTAAAAATTTTTTATATTTTAAAATAAAAACTTTTTTTTCCCAAAACCGTTATTCTTTTGAGTAGACTAGTTCTAACACAGATACCATTCATTACAAAAAATTTGAAAAGGCGCTATTTTTAAAACTTGCCGCAAACCCTAAAATTCCCCCCTTGTTCTCACATCCCTTTGTCTACATACTCAGATGCACTAAAAACGAATTAAAAAAAGGTTGTAGTAAAGAAGGATAGGAAAGAAATTTCAATCATTGTTAATTCTAATGTTTTAATTAAATGTATCATTCTCCACTAGTTAGGATAGTTAATATTGCTAAATTCTCAAATAGCTTTAAAAGATTAATAGTTATTTTCCCTTTAATTGTTTGGCCCAATGATTCAAATCTGCCCCATTTTGAGTGGTTGCCGTTCGTAGCCGTTCATATACTGAAAAACCGTTAACGTGTCGTGCCGGATATCGTAGTACTCTTCCAAACAGCAGTGATCTTAGATACTCAAAGCTATTCAGATATTTACACGTTTTTACTTTACTGCTAGACTCAATTTTTTTCTACTCCACACCAGGGCCCGATTATGAACGCTGGGGGCCCTTGGGCAGATGCTATTTCCCCCCACCCTTACGAACATTTATAAAAATAAGACCTATCCATGGACTAAACTATTAGAAGTCATCAGGGGGGGTGGAAGTATCTCTGAAGAAGTATCTATCAGAAGTCATCCTAGCATCAGGGGGCCCTGGGCAAAGTCCCGATTTGCCATGCGATAAAAAGGCCCTGCTCCAGGCTGTTGTGTACTAACCCTGCTGGATTCGCTCACCTCAGAGTTTAATTTTTATCGACTTAAGTCTAAAATACAAAAGAAGTCACAGCTATAAGTTGTACCCCAAAATGGTGATTCTACATATCGCTCTTTTGAATGGGCCCGCCGTATCGGAAATAAAATAAAATTACGACCCATTTAACAGTTTCTTTTACAGCTAAAGAAAAAGTGTAGAGTAAAAAAGAAATCAGAATGGAAATTTATGAGACATTTTTGTTTAAATTATTCGAAAAATGACCGAGGGGCATAGAAAAGGGAAAAGAACCGAAAAGAAAGCGCTAAAGGGCCGCAGTTCGGACACCCCCGGAATAGGCCAAGCCATTTCGGCGCTTCCTCGCCTGTAAAAGTATTTTGTCCTTCACAATGAAGTCGACGCAAAGAAGCAAAGTAACGTGGATTCACTTTCAGATTCGTGCATTAAATGCAAGTCGGAAGGTCTGAACCTTTTTCAGCTTTACTGATCTATTTCGACCTTCTCTGACATGCTCCCGACCAAAATGAAACAAAGGACTCTTCAGTTTACATGCATCTCTAATCAAGATGTTATGGGCTAAAGGGGTGGTGCATCCGTTGACATAGTAGAGCTTCCACCTCAAGCTTAAGTTACGGGTAATTTTCTTTACGTATTTTTCTAATCAAAAACTCCCTATTGCACACTTTTGGGCACTCCATATTTTTGTGTGCACAAAGGGAGAAATTTAAATACCGGGTGAGCCGAAAGTTCGTAAAAACTTTAAAAATTCATAAAAAAAGGAAGAAATTATGATAAAGAAGTGCGGTTTGCAAGAAAGGGCTCACAGGGAAGTCGGATTTTTTTAGCAGCAAACTAAAAAATTGGTTAACAAAATTTCCGGTAGAGGGTGCTGACGACCCGAAACACAATGAACAGGACAAGAGTACATTCCAATCATTTATTCTTGCTATAAAAATTGTTCAACTAAAGCGACTCTTAACAGCTTGACAAACAACGCTCGATCGTGTAATGATAACATTCTGAAAGCGAATGAGAAATTCTCGTGTATCACGGTCTTTTATTGCAAAAATGATTTGCATAATTCTGCTGAATCTCTCGCATGTCAGTGCCTTCTACCGGTGACTTTTTAACTAATTTTTTTTGTTGCTGCTAAAAAAAATCCGACTTCCTTGTGAGCTCTTTCTTGCAAACCACCCTTCTTTATCATAATTTCTTCCTTTTTTATGAATTAAAAAAAATTTTACGAACTTTTGGCTCACCCGCTAAATGGCGACTCGGTTTTAAAATTTCAAAATTTACGGTACTTAAGGTTGCTGGGCCCTATTGGATTCTGTCAGCTACATGCTAACCTATGGAGAAATGTTTCCCCCGGGTAGTCGACTGGGCTTTTTGAGAATTTCTTAAAATAGTAGGCTGTAATAGAGAAAGACATTTTTACACCACTATCTTGTTCCTTTTATGAATTGAGTCCACCCAAGGAAATGATGTGCATTTAAAACATAGTATCTATCACAATTTTTCCCGAATAAATCAAATTTTAAAATATTATGGGAGTTACTTTTAAATTCTTTTTCTATTACGGAGTACAATTTTAAAAAAATCTTTCCATCCAAGTCCACAATCCTTAGAAATATTTTCGCCATAGAGGTTTTCATTCCAATTGAGCTACGACCCGGCAACCTTAATTTATTTACAAGGAATTACATTATTAACATATAGATTATATTATTATTATTATTATTATTATTATTATTATTATTATTATTATTTTTAATATTTTTTTATTTTATTATTAATCATATTTTATTTTTTGACGATAGCGTCAAAAAATAAAATTATTTCCTGAAAGGAAAAGATTGATTCTTTGATAATCGTGCTTAATACACAGAAGGATCTATTTACAAATTTTGAAAACATTATTCCAAAATACCCGAGAGATAAATTGTATTCTCATACCCTTACGCAAAAGCGACTCATTTAGCTCTCATTCTTGTTGAGTCAGCGGGATATGAGAAGTGACTATTCGGGCGAGAAGTAATTACATAAAATGCTGTGCTCACGAAGCAAGTGCGAAAATGTAAGCTGACTTTTAAATTCCCATCCATGATTTTAAAATTAAAAAAAAAATACTAGTTCTGTACTTTAACATCTTTGAGTTAACTATTTTTCCTAATAAATAACAAATAGGGTGTTATCGACTGTTATCTAAATGACGGCATCTGCACGGTTTTAAAGCGGGGGTTAAAAATCGTAACCGCGACAAGATGCGAGAAGGGAGCAATGGGAATAAATTTTGTAACTGAGATAACTTAATTGAGATAAAGGATCATATTACCAAATTTAACTCCCCGAATTCAAAGGATTTTTTTACCATTATTTTATTAACTCGCCTTCTTATTGTGTGTGTGTGTCTGTCTAGTACAAATATTGCAATCGATTTTTAACTAACTTCCCGACTAGCTAGACATTTGAAAACTTTTAGAATAGCTCAGAACACGATGACAATGCATTATTTTAATACTTTTAGTCATCTTTAAGCAGGTTTGAATTAATTTTCAGTTAATTTTGTTTTGTAGACTAGTGCAGACATCTATCGACCGAGACGGGAACGAAAAGTTATACGCAAGTTAACTTCCAATTAACTTAATTTTCGTTCAATTGATGGGATAATTCATCAAAATTTTTTTAAAAAAGTATTTATTAATACATAGAATTGTCAAGTTTATATGATTCAACAGAAAATTTAAAAACATGGTATATAAAAAGTTCTTTTTATCTTGTAATTATTAAAGTTTTTAATTTAGTATCATTTACTAAATCAAAAGAAACATCACTTTACCTACTTTTTTTCTTCGAGTAGTTTTTTTTCTTCAAGTATTCCGTAGAGACAATAACGCTTAATGAAGGCATTTTTATGTAACGTCACTCATGAAATAACGTGAAAAACGAAGGGAAGAAAATAGATGCCAAGCGTTTTACAACAAAGTTTTGCTCTTCGCTTTGGCACGAGTCGAGACGCGACATGCTGCTTGTAAGTGCCTTACACTTTCCGACCCGATTAACGACTATAATTAATTATTAGTTTGACACTAAGGGCCTGTTCACATAGGAGTCCGGTAGTGGAAGCGTTAAAGTATTGAAATATATTTATCCAATGACAAACCTCCAAACGATTAGCAACGAAATTTTTCACGCCTATGATTGGTTTATTTCCGTCTCAGCGCCATCCATTTACTCTTCCGCTACCGGACTCCTGTGTGAACAGGTTCTCAGAGTGAACCTGAATTTTCATTCATGATTTTGAAAGGCTTTTATTCCATGGTTTTAAACAATTTTTTTAAATCTTTCTTCGGCAGAACTGGCAGCAAAATAATACTGAAATAAAAAAAGTAAATAATTATCGTTTGTCCCAATCATCTTATTCTGAGTTCTTTTCAGTTTTGTTAGGTAATGTTGTTTTAGGCATAGATTAGTTCCTTATATTTAAACGAAACGCCTGAAAATAAAAGTCAAATCAAATTTATTTGAAAAGTTGAGTTTTGTTCCCCGATTTTGTCGTATTGAAGATATGCTCCAAAATTCACAGGTTATTTATAGTTATCATTATTTATATTTTCATTGTTTTTCACATTTATCTTCTTTAAAAATTCTTTTATGTTACAAGGTACGATACATTATGTATGTACAATTACGAAATAATCTGATATGGTTGATATACAGGGTGGTCATTTACAAACTTTGCCGATATATGGACCTATAGCGGCCGTTTCGTTCAACTTATCGAAATGAGATTTCAGATATAGTTATTCAGATGTATGAGCTCGGGATTCTGAGAACGGCAACACAGTGACGCTCACGGTTACGGTTATAGGTATAGAAAGTCGAAATTTTCGAATAGCAACGCCCGCTTTTTCCCGTCGCAAAATGCTCAGCGCATGCGAAAACCCTAAAAAGCGTTGGAACGGTACGTGTATCACAAAAAACGGACGCGTTATGCACGCACAAAATAACAGCTCTGCGAATGGCTAACAAAAATGCGATCAGAGAGCTTTTTATCGGTTTTCTACGCTGAATATCTGGCGAAGGACTTTCTGTGATTGGTTTCTAGCCTCTGTCATATGTAAATTTTCTCCGTGCGCTCCGATCGTGTCTTTGTTGGCCGTTCGCAGAGCTGTTTTTTGTGCTTGCATAACGCGTCCGTTTTTTGTGATACACGTACTGTTCCAACGTTTTTTAGGGTTTTCGCATGTGCTGAGCATTTTACGATGAGAAAAAGTGGGGAAATTTGGAAATTTCGAGTTTCTATACCAATAACCGTAACCGCGAGCGTCACTGTGTTGCCGTTCTCAGAATCCCGAGCTCTTACCTCGGAATAACTATATCTGAAATCTCATCTCGATAGGTTGAACGGAACAGCCGCTAGAGGTCCATATATCGGCAAAGTTTCTTTATGACCACCCGGTAGTCTATAACACATATTTTTTATTATTTTCGGATGTATGTTTTAGTCTGCTGTGTCTTTAAATTTACGCAACTTGATGCTACATTTGAGCAAAATATCACTTTTCTTCTAAAGTTTGAACAGTTTCTAATAGTAATATCGAAACTTTAAAAATCCATATAAAATTTTGGTTAAGGTATCTGTCTACGTTTGGAGTATATTCTTTTTTCAAAAGTAGACAGCCCTGATTCAATACATCTATTTTTAGTTCAAATTGGATATAAAATCACGAAAACAAATAGAATTTTGTTCAAAAAAATTCCTAACATTTTAAAATTGAGGGAATTTTTTTAATACATTTTTAGTACAATTGAGTGTTTACGCCTCAGACCCCACACTCCATTTGACTCAATATAATTAACCTTTTTCTTACAGATTTGGATAGCATGTATCCCAAGAATACGGGCCCAAGAATGAATATATCTATCTATCTATCTATATAATATAAATATACATTCTCTCTCTCTCTCTCTCTCTCTCTCTCTCTCTCTATATATATATATATATATATATATATATATATATATATATATATATATATATATATTTATATGTATATACATTTATTTAAATAAAGAAAAGGTCCTAGAAATCGAGAGTTTAAACAGACATCAGTATTTGTAACGCAGATTATAATATAAATTTTTAAACTCTAATCAGTTAGGAGGCCGTGCTAACCGATGCCAATGGCAGATGTATTTAGACTTAATGCTGCCATAAATAAAGAATAAAACAAACTCTCTCTCTCTCTCTCCCTCTCTCTCTCTCTCTCTCTCTCTCTCTCTATATATATATATATATATATATATATATATATATATATATATATATATATTAACAACTATATATAAATGATAAAGGTTTATGGTTTATTCCTCATAACTTTCAAAATATTAATTATTTAAATATGATGGTCATTTGTTCATTAAAGCTAAAATGCTAGAAAAAAAAGTGAACTGCTCTTTGATTTCAGTACAAAACAGCGTAACAACGTATGCTCATGTCAACGCATTGATTTGTATTTAACAAAACTTGACACATTTGGATAGAAAATCGGCACATCTCTGTATCACAGGAAATGCTTTGATAGAGCGAAAAATAAATTTTTTTCTTTTGCTTTATTTATTCGTAAAAAAATATTCGGACAATTTTCTGAAAGCTGAGAAAGCTTGTTATGGCTAACTTGAAGTTTAAAATTCAGACACATCACTACAAACGTTAAGGAGTAGACATTTTTACAACACACAAATTTAAATGCTTCCTTTATTTTCTTCAAACCTACTTTTGAAAAACCGAGCTGATTATTTTCAAAACTCTGATATATTTAACATAACATTCGTAACTGAAAATTTCAGGAAATTTTCTTTTTAGTCTAAAACATTGTCTCCTTCCTTATCTACCTAATCCTAACAATCGACCTTTTTATGGCCCCTCTGCAACGTTATTTTACATTTACCGTAAGTATAGTCCCTCAAATAAATAAAAAAAAACAATCGAACTTTTACAGAACTCAAAAAATTTTTGCACTGTAGTTTAAAAAAATACAACATTATAAAAATTATTATTATCGAAATTCATAACTTTTTTTCTCAAATGAATATCTTATTATCGGAACTCGATTTTTTTATGAATGGATATAGTATAAACGGAATTGATAATATTTTTAATCCCACGTGGATATCATATTATTGAAATTGAAAGTATTTCTTCATAAATGGATATCAGACATTTATAACTGTCTTCATAATTTGTATCATACTTTTATGTTTCTTTTTTTAACGTAGGATTACGTTCCTCCATAACGGTCCTCAGGGAAGTAAAATTTCAGACACTAAAACCGTCCGTACGTATCTCGTGAGTTATATTTTTGACAACGCGCCAAACCCAGTCTGTATCGCTGGGACAAGCAGTAAACAGTTAAAGAGAAAAGTACCAAAATGCGCCAAAATTTTGACATACATATAAGTATATATACACACACACACACACACACACACATATATATATATATATATATATATATATATATATATATATATATATATAGATAGATAGATAGATATAGATACATATATACATAACACATACATATACACACAAAAGAGGTAAGCAACGATAAATAATCCTAAGTTAATTCCAGAGGTTTCGTTTGAAGAGACTTTCTGGAATTTTTTTATTCTGCTCTAGAAAGCTGAAATTTGTTTATAATGTTGTATATTTTAGACTATAGGACAAAACATTTTTTGGCTTTGGTAAAGTTCCGTTGTTCATTTATTTTTTATGGGACTGGAAATTACACCTAGTATCGTCTACTTTTCGAACGTATATGTTAAAGTCTGCGATATTACTTGATGTTTAGTAATAAATCTCACATTTTCCACTGTCTAAGTGAGGGATCAAAGGGCCATTGATGCTTCTATTATATATATATATATATATATATATATATATATATATATATATATATATATAAATGTATATATATATATATATATATATATATATATATATATATGTATATATATATATATAAATGTATATATATATATATATATATATATATATATATATATATGTATATATATATATATATATATATATATATATATAAAAATGTATATATATATATATATATATATGTATATATAAATGTATATATATATATATATATGTATATATATATATATATATATATATATATATATATATATATGTATGTATATATAATATATATATATATATATATATATATATATATATATATATATATATATATATATATATATATATATATATATATACATACACACACACACGCACGCACGCACAAATTTAAGGGGGTGGGTGGGCGGAGGAACTCAATAAAAATGCACGCAAACATTTGTAAATCGCTAAATGCTAAAGGACATTCGTAAAAGTGAAACTGTGTCTCACCTATTTCTGCGGCTTCACAAAATAATATGTAATGTGCGAACTCAACATCAATTCACGGCAAAGATATAGAAAACAAGCTTATAAGGAATACAGCTTTGAAATTTAAGATCTCTCCTAAACCGATGCCAGATGTCTTTCTGGAACCATGCACACGTAATTACTCACAAGCGAATTCATATCATCAAAACACGGAACAAAAGGAAAACAAACAAAGGTCCCTAACATGACTTTTCATAAACAGAACGAAAAACATTATCACAAGCATGATGTTCGGTTTATGAAAATCATGACTCACGTTAAAGAAAAATCATATTCTTAAGTAAAACAACTGAATAATTGTCGTATCTTAATTATATGCAAAAAAATGGAATTATCCAATAAGTTGATTTGTTTACAGAATCTTACAAAATTAAAGCTATATCTGTTTGTCTATATGTCTGTACTAGCTGAATACCCGTACTTCGCTACGGATTACATTCAAATTAAATACAACGATCAATGTATGCAATTGATGCCAAAAAAAAATATATTTAAAAAAAATCGTAACGGATATTTTTAATAGACAAAATAACGAGGAAGAAAATTTTCAAATTACATCTAATAGAACATACTAAAGAATATAGTACAGTTAATGTAGTACAGTTTGTGGAACATATCCTTTACTGTACGGTAATATTTTTTTGGATAATATCCAATCGTCTGCCGCATTAGCAAGGAAAAATTTTTTTTTCTATTTCGTTGTTATGCACGTAACGCAAAATTTGTTTAAAGTATCCCAAAAAGAAAAGAAACCACGTGATCAGCATTTAATAAATTAAATTCTAAAAATTATTGTTTAAAAATTCACCAAAAATCAGAAAATGGAGGTAAAGATTCGAAAAAAGATTTCATTTTAAATGAATTTTCACGATCTTTCTCGTGATTTAAATTTTATAACCCTCAGATTATTATTTTAAATGCAAACTTTAAAAAAATTACAAAAACAGCTTAAAAATTTAATTTAAAAAATCTCAGAATTTTTTTCAAAAATCTTTTTTAGTGCATCCCTACACTATAAGAAGAATCGCCATGCAAAATTTCACCCCTTTAGGTCCAGCGGTTTATTTTTTGTGTTATATGTCAGTCAGTCAGTCAGTGAGTGAGCTAGTCAATCAGTTACGGAACTGTTTTATATATAGAGATGATGGCAAGTTAAGTATGTCCTAGATATGTCATTTTTTTAAGGACTTTTCTTTAAATTAAGCCGTTATTAACTTTCAGATTGAGTCGTTATTAACACATATCTTTATATTCAGAAATAGCTTTTAATTTGAATACCTGTATTAATAAATGCTTTTCCGTATAAGATGGTGGTGTTGATGAAATAGCGAGAACCGGTGGATGAACGATAGATTTTCGGGGCGTTTACATTCTTATTCATTTATCGCACCTTAATGAAATTAAAAATTTGGCAGGGCCTTATCCATAGCAGCTTATCTATACACCTCTTTTTAATGTAAGACTCTTGTTTTACTCTTGGTTATTTTCTATAGAAGCGACAATGTATTTTCGTTTGGTACAATTTAGAAGAAGGTAAATGTAACTCATTTTGACCATGTCAAAACGTCTACGCGATTTTTTTTTGTATTACCTTCCGAATTTTTTCAATGATTTGAATATACTTATTTGTTGATTCGGTATTGACTGACTGGATGATTAAAGATGATGCAGTTCAGTGGGAAAATAATATAAACTACATCACCCTTCGAGTCACTTTAACCGTTGAAATATCCCTATTTGTTGATTCGTTATTGATTGGACGATTAAAGATAACGCAGTTCAGTGGGAAAATAACAGGAATTGTATCCCCTTCCGAATCATCTCAATGATTTGAATATCCTTATCTGTTGATTGGATCGGTGTTTATTGTCTTTAATAAGATAATGGAGTTTAGTGATAAAATAATGACAGGGGTAGTAATAATAATAGTGATAGGGGTGTATAATAATAGTGATAGGGGTAGTATTCAATAGTGTATAACTAATGACCCCTTCACTACCTAACAAGAGCTGGTAAATACACAGAGAGTATTTATCAGCGTATTTGCTTAACACGAAGTGTTTTAGAAGAGACTGGAAAAAAATTTCCTATTTTTTCTGAAAATTAGTTACTATAATTAATGAAGTCATAGAGAAAATGTTAAGGATATATAATGTGTTTTATGCCTAATGCGCTGTTTTGAATAAATAAAAAAAATACGCTGCATATTTTTGAAACTATTACGAATGAAGTAAACTAGGTTGAAATAAATGATTCACCAGTTAATAGTTAATACACATTAGAGAATTGTTGATACTCACTGAATAAACAATACAAACTGATATGACACATGAAATGAGCGGTCAATACTTACAGTAGTGTTAACAAAGTGTCTCTTGTATGGGTGGTCAGACCTATAAGTGCTTCTTCCGGTGAAACAGGTGGAATTATTCAAGACTGTTCCCTTGCCATTCAAATTCGACATCCCTCTAAAATTTTGCGAACAAAAGAATAAGAGGATGCTTCCCAGCGATGGAAGATTCGGAACTGAGAGCTCGCTCCCCCTCTCACCTGTTCTCGAGACACGAGGGGAGGAGGGGAAATTTAGAGGGGGTGGATCGTCGTTTAGATCGGGTTAAGAGTTACTTTTGATGACGTCACACAATAGATCTCGGGACATGATCTCCGTGGGATTTTTTGGTTGCGTGACGTTTATCGCTCTTTTGGCGACATTTCTAAAATTGGGACGGGAGAAAGTTTCGTTTTGAGAAATGCATCATCTGATCACTGCACGTGGTATTCAACAAGTTAAAAAAGAGTTTCTGTAGGAGAAGGAACGTCATTTTTGCTTTCAGATTTTATTCCCGAACTGTAAATTTATGTTATTTCGTCTTCGTTGGGAAATAAATATAAGAATAGAGTTTATGGATAAATATATTTCACATTCTTCAGTGGCTTTCTTGAAAATGAGTTTGTCTTTCAAAAAATATGTACTAAAATTGAAAAAAAATCTAGTTGTTTTGTTTTATGAGAACATTACGGTCATATTTTGCTTCAATAGACTTGTACGATTCAGGACCTACAATTTAAAGTGAACTCTGTAGCCAGTGGCGTGCAGGCCCTGATTTTCCATTAGGCCCGGTAGGCACAGGCCTAGGGGCCCCCGAATGTTGGGGGGCCCCAAAAATTTTATTTTAAAAGAAAAAAATTCCCAATTCATTTTTTTTAAAATTTTACCTTTTTAAATAGCAATTTTTTCATATATCCTTTCAAATTTGATTGATTCGTTCATCATATGTATAGTGATATGTATAGTTCATCATATACATGTTATAGTGTATATAAGGGATTAATAAGTTTTTATGGTTGCATTGCATTGGTCTTTTAATGATGAAGTTAATATATTGTATTGCTTTTTGTTATTTGATAATGTTCTAGCCTTCTACGCTTCAAATAGCCACCTCTTGGCAAAATGGTACTTTCACAATGATTTATGATTTTTTTTGTGCGTCAATTTTGGAAATTTTACGCCTACATCAATGTTAGGGGGTCCCCATCCCGAGTTGTGCCTATAGTCAAGAATTTTCTAAATCGGGCCCTGGTGGCGTGTGTGGAACCCGCAGACTTTAGAGCTAGAGGCCGGCGCCATCCCCTTTCGACTATCGTCCTTCGTAAAAGAAATGAGTTTTTTCTTTTTACATAACTATAACTAACTGTTCTTCCATCGATCCTTAGGAAAAACCCAACTATGTATGAAAGACTCGATTATGTATATCCGACTATGTATGAAAAATTCTAGTTTTACGTTAAAGTTGTATTTTCGACAGTGCGTCATGAATCCCAAATCACGTCTCGGTCAAATTCTCAGCCACCAAGGATAGTTTTGTGAGTTCTTGGGTGTCACGCACAGTGTTTCGACGAAAGGTATCGGCTTTCTTCGACCGCGGAAAAATGCGTTTTTCTATTCATCTTCCATGCGATTTTGGTGTTCTAAGTACTCCATCCTAAATTTGAACGGGATATTTTACTCAGGTTTTCTCTAACTAGAAAGTTATGAAGCTTTGCAAAAGTGTTTCGCCAGAATTAAAAAAAATTTTTTTTAGCAGTTTAAAAGAGAAGGCAATGCTCCAAACCTTAAAAATATCAAACGGACATATATCTTCAGACGCTCTGTCACAGCAGTATTTGAAATGTAACTATAATCAGCTTTTGAATAAATATGCGTTTATGTCGACAAATATTCCTTAGAAAGATATCAAATCTATTCCTAGAAGACTGAAGACAACTTCCTGAAATTTCCTAATGAGAGGAGCGCTGGCATTCGGTACCTCTCTTGGCATGGGTGTTTGCAGCATTTCGGAATTGGCTTGAAGCAGTAGGTCCCGGTTTTAGTAGCAAAAAAAAAAAAAAAAGACCGTAGAGCTCTAATCAGTCAATCCTAATGAGAGGTAATCTAGTATGTATATAAAACAGTTCTGTAACTGACTGACTGATATATAACCCACATACCAAACCGCTGTACCTAAAGGGCTGACATTTTGCATGACGATTCTTCTTATATTGTAGGAGTGTACTAAGAAAGATTTTTGAAAAGTTCTACTTAGATTTTTTTAAATTAAATATTTAAGCTGTTTTTCTAACATTTTTTAACATTTATTTTCTAACATTTGTTTGTAACTTTTTTCAAGTTTGCATTTAAAATAACAATCCGAGGGTTATAAAATTTATATTACGAGAAAGATCATAAAAATTCCTTTAAAATGAAATATTTTTCGAATCTTTACCACCATTTTCTGATTTTTATTTTTAAAGATTAATTTTTAGAATTTATTAAATGCTGATTACGCTGTTTCTTTTATTTTTGTGATACTTTAAACTAATTTTGCGTCATGTGCATAACAATGAAATAGACAAAAAAATATATTTTTTTTCTTGCTAATGCGGCAGACGATTGGACATTATCCAAAAAAATATTAAAATACAGTAAAAGATATGTTCCTCAAACTGTACTATATTAACTGTACTATATTCTTTAGTATGTTCTATTAGATTTAGCTTGAATATTTTCTTCTACATTATTCTGTCTATAAAAATATCCCTTGCGATTTTTTTTTATAAATATATTTTTTTTGTTTTTTTTACACTAATTGCATACATTGATCGTTGTATTTATTATATATATATATATATATATATATATATATATATATATATATATATATATATATATATATATATATATATATATGTGTAGTATATATATATATATAGGCATTCATCGCATACATTGACCGTTGTATTTAATTTGAATGTATTCCATTGCGAAGTACGGGTATTCAGCTGGTTAAAGTTATATACAATCATTTTTTCCTTACCATTAAATCTTATCGGGATTAGCGTTTGGTTTTCTGAAAGTGAATTGCATTGTTTACATTGAATTTAGGTGGTCCCAACTCAGAGGTCATACCTTATGAATTTTTTTCATCAACTCTTGGCGTAGCATCTAATGAAGTGGTTCTCGGTATTTTGTGGATCAGGGACCACTTGTTCAAAAAATAAAATCTTCGGGGACCCTTTCCCAACCAATACCTTTTGGGTTTCGTTTTCTGAATAAATTTACAAATAAATTTGACAACAATAACAAAACTAACGTAAAAGTAAACGTAATAGAAAACGTAAAAGCCTGTGAAAAATTAAAAATGAATGCCATTTTTTGGTCTTGCACTGGCTTCACTAGCCGTAAAATGGCTGCGACTCTGCACCACAGAAACTATGTTAGGAATTTTTCAGAAGATTATTTTTGTACTCAAAACATCAGGCAACGGAAGAAATACAGGTATTTTTACCATGTTTTTATTAACTCGCTTTCTTGTTTGTTTGTTTGTGTGTGTGTTTGTCCAATACAAATCTTGCAATCGATTTTTAACTAACTTCCCGATTAGCTAGACATTTGAAACTTTTAGAATAGCTCAGAACATGATGACAATACATTCTTTCAATACTTTTAGCCGAAAAAATTCGCAAGGTGGCGCTTCGATCGAATTCAATGCTTGCACTTTTGCGAAACGGCTTTTGACGATTTTGAAAGCAGAATACATGTGAATTTAGTTTGTTTACAAAAATATTGTGTGAAAATTTTTTAAAAAAGATTATAAAAATTAAAGTTTATAAAGTCTGTAGATAGTGGAAAAGACTAAAAAGTGATTAAAATTAAATAAAAGAAAGTGAAAAAGAATAATTAAGTGAAGGTTTGTGCAATTAAGAGAGAATTGTCAAGTTTATATGATTCAAAAGAAAATTTAAAAACGTGGTATAAAAAAGTTCTTTTTATCTTGTAATTATTTGTTGTTGTTTTTAATGCCCCGTGACCGGAATTCATTCCAGACCAGATCTATATAGGCTAGCGGGCTGAGGTTTGCGGCTCCTATTTATAACGGCATTACAAGTGTAGGAGTCCGATTGAGCCAGGTACCACTTCCCTTTTGACCGAGCACCCCCAGTTGCGGCATCTGGGGGGATCGTACCCTTTCCCACCCTCTCTGACCTCATAGAGGGACTTTCCGGTCTACGGATTGAACATGACCATATCCGGCCTAGACACGGAGGTATTTAACGGATCTTGTCGGGAATCGATCCAAGCATCTACAGCACCGAAAGGCGGCACGCTACCGCTAGGCTACCTCGAGCCCATGCATGTATTTTTTTAAATCTGAACAATGAAATCTGTGAAAAAGTATTTTGTTGTTCCTAGTATTATAAAACTGTAAATTCGTGTTCGTTTGGAAACGATAAAACCTTAAAAAATAAATAAAAATCACTTCTAACTTTGTGGATTACTTCTTGGGTTCCCCGGACCACCGGTTAAGAATTAATGCTATAAAACTATACACTCTTTCCCTCTCAATTACTTTGTGAACCCCTAGAGAGAAATAAATAAATAACTTAATTTTAAAATGATTTTTTATCAATAATAATTATTATTAATTAATAATGAATAATTAAACAAATAATTATTAATAAATAATAAATTAATTGTTAAATTATTATTTATTAATAATTAGTTAACTAATAATTAATTACTAATAAATCATAAGAAATTTGTAAATAATAAATAAATATTAAATATTAAATGATTAATTATTAATCTCTCTATTCTAAGAGAAAGTAACTCCCTCTGCCGCCGCCGCTGTCAAAAGCTCGTCACGCTATTTCCTCCGAAACCGCTGGGGATATGGGGTCTAGAGCAATACCAATGGATGCAGAAAAATGCGGAGACCAAAGTAATACATGTCTCATCTTCGTCGGACTTTAAGTTTTTTTTAAGTTTTATGTTTTGACCTTTTCATCTTCAGATTACGATAACTCCCCAAAATTTATCGTAGAATTTTGATCTTTTTAAAGTCTAAGACTACAGACATTTCTCTTTCAAACTAAACCTCATTTGTTTAAAAATATTTTAAAACAGACTAATAATTTCATCAAAAAATGAAACACAGTTTTTCGAGAAATATCGTCCCATATGTGGATGTAATATCGATGGTCCTCGAGTTTTTATCTTACAAAGAAAATATTTACATCATCTGGAAGCTGAAAGCTTTCTTATTCATATAAACCTCATTTCAAGTCTCTATCTTAAAATTTCGATTTTTAATTGAATTTTAAAGCTGATAATTCAACAGTGATGACCCCACAGCTGATGATTCAACAGCTGATGATTCAACAGTGACGTTGTCACCCTTCGCATAAGGGTGACAACGTAAAGGTTTTCAACGTAGTCGGTCATGTTAATATCACATTGCAGTACAAATATTTTTTTACGAGCCTTATTAGGGGCCTTTTTGAGTAAAATATTCCCGTTTACGCCTTATTAAGCCTTTTTACGAGTAAGCCTTATTAGGGGCCGAAGGCCCCGTATGAAAAGCGAGCGTAGCGAGTCTAGGGGCGAAGCCCCTAGTTTATAATAAGTAAATAATAAAGTATTAATTATTCATTAATAATAAATAAATAACAATTAATTACTAATAAATAATAACTTCTCTTTCGTTTAATGTTGGTTGGTCGAGAGCACCGCTGCCACCTCTTGCTTCTCGGGCGCTCATCAGATGGCGACCTACACACATCGAAGCCAACTGCGAAAGGGTCCAAACATCCATGCCCACCGTGGAACTAGAACCCACGGGTTCTGCCACAATTTTCGACCACAGGCGTTTAAGCCAGGCCTTTATTTGCGACACTAAGGCCTCGTCTTCACTGTCTTTAGAGTGTCAGCGATAAAACTTTTACCCAATGACAGAGCTCGATGCAAGGACCGCGTAATTCGTCAAACTCATCACAGGTCATGGCAACCCTCTCGGCACCTACGCTCCGAAAGCAGTGCGAACGAGGTCTTACTGCTGTAGCTTTACAAAATAACTAATCACTGAAATTAGAACCACTGCGAGGTATGCAGAGACGACCATAGGCACTAGTTAGTTTCATAGCGACCCGTTACACTCCATAAACTCGAATCTGTTCATTGCTAATGCATGCGACTAGGTATTTTGATTGCATATGTCATGAGATACTCTCACTCAAACCCTCACTCTAACAGTCGTTCAGTTAAAAATTCACATAAATGGATAGCGAAGAAATGATTGTTATGAGAAAACGAAATAGAAAGCGAGTTTGTTAATCTCATGCCCGAAAGAAGGCACAATTTACACTGCACTGCCCTACCATAACAATCTCGACGCTCATAACCTCTGTTATACGTCACGTTATTAACTAAAGCTTCCAAATATCCAGACTGACTTAGCCTCCATTTTGTTTCCAAATCTTCCCCCAGCCGCACTTCACACAATATCTTTTTTGCTGTTCAATTGCCAGTAAAGTTGCCAATATCTCGATATAAAAACTATCGTACTCGGCTACTTTTTAAAATTCGATTATTCTTTGCTGCAAGCTTTGCATTCGTACTTGCGAGTCATAATTCAAAGTTAAAGGTGTTTCAAGCTTACTCATTGTGTGTTTAAAAAAAAAACTCTATTGGACGTGAAATTAGAATTCAAGGATGTGAAACGGCATATAGTTTTTAAATTTGTGTCCAGTGAGCTTCAAGGTCTCGATATCGTAGTTCCGACAAAAACGGGTCATTTGAAAAAAACATTCCAAAAGAAAAGAATCTGATCGAAAAGGCAATTTCCCTAGGCGATGATGGGGCTAGCAAAAAATACTAAAAAGCATCAGCTCGAATATCTAAGTGCTTTAGTATTAGCTACGGCTAAATTCTTCTAAATCTTAATTTTTTCTAAGAATCCTAAAATCTCCTAAAGCCTCCCAAGGATCATGAACATAAAAGTAACTCGTTTTCTTTTGGCGAATCCCGTAGGACTTCTACTCAGCAGCCTTTTATGTAGATTAAGAATAAAACTTTTGTGATGACTATGAGATAGAGTATAATAAGCTAAAATATCCCGGTGAACAACTCTTTATAAAAATAATACTGATTTCGCCTTTAAGTGGTGAATAAGTTGGCCTCGTAGATCTTCAATCTATGTTTATCAAAGGAGAATTTTCCTCTAAATTTTTTTTCATCTTTTAACAGATTAGTAAACACATGTCTTTTAAATTTCTATTGACTGCCTTCAAAAACGAACCTTCCAATTCAACGCGCGTGGTCTTCAAAAATCAATTAATTTTTCATTTTTAAAAAAAAAAGACTATGAATTTTGTAGCACAACAGGTATCTTTAATTTAATGCCTTGCGAAAATATGAACTGCTGAACAATTTAAATTTTCAGAAATTACTATCTCTTTATTTAAAAGGTCGAGAGGAAAGTTACCCATAACTTAAGAACGGAAATTGAAATCTACGATGTCAACTGAAGCCCTAATGAATGCAAAAGTTGAACGGACCCAATTTTTCCGCCATCCTAACTTTAAAAACTAGTAGGTTTAAAACTGATTCTTTCCTCCCGCTTCTGTAACCGCCAAGCTTCCGGCAACCCGGCCCGGTCACAGGGGACCTCCCGTGTTAAACGGGAGGAAAGACGCTGTTAATGGCGATTCCTTGTTTGGCCGATTCGGCTCTCAATTAGGGCGTGAGCGCACACCTCCCTAAGTTTTTTTTCTTCATTTGCGCCACAACTTTTGCAGGGATTTTTTTTTTCTACATTGCTAGAGGCCCCCTGCCCTCTCCTGTTTTTTCTCTCTCTCTTTTAGGCGAAGACGCTAGTTGACGCGTCGCTAATTTGAGACCATGATACCTGATCGAGTGAAGTTTATAAGTGGCGAAAGCAGTGTGTATTAGACTGAAGAAAAATTGCCCTGCAGTTTTATATAAATGACCGATGTAGCTGCCGTTTCATGGCTAAAAGAGAAAGATTTTCGAGCGAAGTTGGGATTGTGAGAAACAGTTAATTGTGGGCGAAGGAAAAGTGATAATATAAGTAATGGTTTGTATGTAATGACGTTAATTTGATGTCATGCGAAGAGAGGTTTAGGTATTTGCATTTATAAGTAAATCAAGTTTTAACAACGTTAATATAAATAATCTCTATATATAAAACAGTTCCGTAACTGACTGACTGACTGACTGACTGACTGACATACAACGCACAGGCCAAACCGCTGGACCTAAAGGGCTGAAATTTTGCATGGCGATTCTTCTTATGATGTAGAGGTGCACTAAGAAAGATTTTTGAAAAATTCTTTTTAGATTTTTAAAATTAAATTTTTAAGCTGTTTTTGTAACTTTTTTTAAGTTTGCATTTAAAATAATAATTTGAGAGTTATAAAATTTATATCACGAGAAAGATCATGAAAATTCCTTCAAAATGAAATCTTTTTTGAATCTTTACGTCGATTTTCTGATTTTTGGTGAATTTTTAAAGATTAAATTTTAGAATTGAATTTATTAAATGCTGATCACGTGATTTCTTTTTCTGGTACTTTAAATAAATTTATCGTCACGTGCATAACAACTAAATAGACAAAAAAAATCTTTTTCTTTCTAATGCAGCAGACAATTGGATATTATCAAAAAAAAAAATAAATATCCCTTGCGATTTTTTTATAAATATATATATATATATATATATATATATATATATATATATATATATATATATATATATATATATATATATATATATATATATATATATATATATATATATATATTGGCATTAATTAAACATTGGCCATTGTATTTAATTTGAAGGTACTCCGTAGCGAAGTGCGGGTTTTCAGCTAGTTTTAGTATAAGTACAAATATCTCTTCAATCTTTAAATGACGTTCATTTGACGTCCTGCAACGATAAGTTCGGGTATTTGTAATTAAAGGTAACTGAAGGGTAGACAACATAAATATAATTCATTTTAGTATAAATACTTGAAGTATATATATACTATATATATATACTTTAGTATAAGTACTTGAAATGATGATAACTTGTCAGGCGAAGAGAAGCTTGGCTATTTGTAATTACCAGTAACTGAATTAAAGGGCGTTAATTTGACGTCATATAAAGGAAAGTTCTGGTTGAATTATAGGTAACTAGAGGGCGAACAAGATATATGTAATTCCTCTTAGTATAAACACATTAACTCCCTTGAACTTTTAAATAGTTTTTTTTCAATTTTTAAAAAATTATGATTTTTTTAAATAAATGCATTGCCTGCAATAAATTAAAATGCAGAAATTTGTAGATTGATACGTTTGTGAAATAAAAGTCTTTGCGACATGAAGAACCTAAAATAATTTAAAATTTGAATTAATATGAAATAAGAACTAAATTTTTAATATTTGACTTTGTGGAATAAATTATCTTGTTTATCATAGGACGGAATATATATCTAAAACAATAAATATCTAAATTTGAAACAACGCAACAATGAAAAATCAATATATCTTTGCAGACATATCCCACTATTCAATATTTCATATTAAGTCTGTCAAAATCGACATGCGTTTGGGGAATCCGTCTGACTATGAGTTGCGTAGTCAGAATTTGGCAGCCAACTGCATTTTAGGATGAAGAACAGACTGCAGGCTTCTAAAAAGACAACTTTTACCATCTATAAACGGTAAATTAGATGGTCTTGCTGTTCATTGTAAAATATCCTCATTCAGTCGTCAGATAACATTTGTGGAATTCGGATGAACCCAACTTTTGTATTAACTTAATGATGACTAGATATGAAACAGGATTATACAGGGCTTAGTTCCGATTAGTTTCAGTTCGTGCTTTTATCGCTGTTTTCGTAGGGGGGTTTCTCCCCAAATCTTGCAAAACTCTGAATTTTATTTTAGATAAATGGTAAATAAATTACGTCGACCAAAAATTATCTCATATGTAAAAAGTCGGGGAGGATGGGGATTAGGAACTAGAACTTTAAACATTCTTATGGTTGTCTTATCTATATCTATGATTTTAAAAGAGCTGTCCCGCTTATTTTCTACTTTTACCACGAGAACTGCGTTCTTACAGGTATGGCGTTATTTCTGGTGTACTGATTTCTAGCAAACAGACTCAGATATTTTGTATAATGTAGATAAAGTATTTTCTAAGCCCACGAAGATCCTAATAAATATTTTCGTGGCTAGTTAATAGAAAACACTGCTTATCAATTGTAAAATATCCACAGAGACATCACACTTTTAATAAAACGTAACACGCTATTTCAATTTAAACAGCTTTATTATTTCTGCCAAGTAAAAAATTCTCGCCAAATTTCGAGCCATTCATTTCAATTGCCGCCGTAAACAAACAAACAAACAAACAAACAAGCAAACACACACACACACGCGCACGTATATATATATATATATATATATATATATATATATATATATATATATATATATATATATATATATATATATATATATATATATATATATATATATATATATATATATCTGCATCTTTATAAATACACACACACATACATATATGTGTATTTATTTGATTTAACATGTCTTCAGTCAAAGTATTTGATGAGGACGCAGAAAGTGTCATGATGCTATCAGTGCAGCATGGGTTATTGACGTGATCAAAAATATGTATAGATTAATATTAACAACTTTCTCTAATAACCTTAAAATTTTTTCGCATCGCGAATGGGCCGACCAAAGCCCGTTGGCGTGAATTCTCGATCATTTCGGACTTTGCCCAAGCGACTTCGCTGATGTAAGAAGTGGTCGGCCATTTCGAGAATTGGCCAACTTTGGATTTTTAGCCGTAACATATATCACAACATAGGGTTTTATTTAGCGAAAAGAATACACATCGTACACTAAAGTGCCACTGAATTAGGGATACCTACCTAGTTACGGGTTGGGCCTCCTCTGGCCTTGATAACGGCTGCCACACGACGAGGCATAGATTCAACAAGTTTCTGGAAACGTTCCACGGGAATGGCTTGCCAAATATTGGCTAAAGCTGTCCATAATTCAGTAAGGTTCTTTGGTGCTATGTGATGGCCTTTCACGCCTTGTTCCAAAACATCCCAAAGATGCTCAATAGGATTTAAGACTGGGCTTCTAGGTGGCCAATTCATGACAGAGAAGTCAGAGGAATGCTCATCCAACCAGCCAGTAGCCAACCGGGACTTGTGAGAGGTACAGTTGTCTTGCTGGAAAACTCCATTACCGTGCGGATAACAGAACAGCATAAACGGATGGAGGTGATCACTCAGCAACTCTACGTACAGAATTGAATTGAGGGAGGTTGGTACACGCACCAAAGATCCCAAACCACGAAAAAACACCCCAGACCATGATTGAGCCATCATGCCCTTGTACAGTTCCAGCCATGCATGCAGGATCCATGGCTTCATGAGCCTGACGCCATATTCTCAGCCTCCCGTCGGCGTTAAGTAGTCGGAATCGAGACTCATCACTCCATGCTACTCGTTTCCAGTCCTCTACACTCCAATCTCTGTGCTCTCTTGCCCAGCAAGATGTGCAGCCCGATGGCGAGTATAGAGCAATGGTACTCTCGTAGGTCGACGGCTCCCGAAACCCATACGGTGAAGCGAGCGTTGCACAGTCCGTTTACTGACTGTACGACTGGCACCGTCATTAAACTGGGTGGTAATTGGAGCTAATGTTTGGCTTCGCTGGCTACGTACAATACGCCTGAGCCGTCTCTCACCACGCACTGTCAAGGCTAATTGTCCTTTGCAGTTTGCCCGATCGCTATTTTTTTTCCACCATCCATGTATTCTTGGTATACTCTTGACACTGTCCACCTTGAAAATCCTAGCTGTCTGACGATTTCGGAAATTGAATGGCCCATGCGTCGCGCACCTACGATTTATCCACGATCGAAGGCGTCTAAATCAGGCAGTTTACCCATACTGGCAATTCCAACAACTAATTCAGAACAACCACAGTACGCGCTATATATGCAGTTATCACAGCGCCCTCACTTGCGCATACATGATGCGCAGCGCTACACAATTTGCATAGGCTTTGCCATCCCTAATTCAGTGGCACTTCAGTGTATTTCTTTATCAATGGCTCTTAGGTCCGGAAGAACCCAAGAAGTGGTTCGAAGTCAACCGCGATATATACATTATAAAAATGGTTTCATCTTTTCAAACGACCGCGAATTTAGCAATTTTATAAAATGGGGAACCAAAGAAGTTTGTTGCTCAAACCGGCTGTCCGCAAAATCAACAGTGATTTTTAAAAAAAATCGGATTCATCGTTTTAAAACGAACTCCAATTTAGAATAAATTATATAGGACAGGGAACAACAAAAAAATGTTTGTACCAATTTTATAGTTCAAATTCCGAAAATTCCCGTATTCCTTCTGCTTCCTGACGCATTGACTACGAAAAAAACTCCTGTTCTAAATGAAGATCCCCGATATATTTTTTGTGGCGCGGAGACGCAGCTTCACAGCCATTTCGCAGGTCGTACAGAACACGCCAGCCCCAAAATCTCATGCATTTTTAAGTTTTCATAGCTGTTGTCTTTCCTATTCAGTTCAATTACTTTTATGTTCAATTTGAGTCCCTGATCACCAATACTAGTTGAGTACAATCTAGTTGAGTACCACTGCTTTAGATAAGCACTTTAACCCTGTTTAACCCTCATTTACGGCTTGAATCAACATGTTAACTAGAAATATATATATATATATATATATATATATATATGTAATAAATTAAATATTAGGCCCTCCATTCTATCATTTAAATTCCCTTTCCTAAATCCAATCCCCAGTAACATTACTTTAGCGCTTTAAAAACCCATAGCAACAGAACTTCCCATAAAACAGCAAACGTTGCATTTCTACACGTGTATACGTCTCGAGAAAGGCGTGGGTTCGCATCGCCAGACCCAAATTTCGCTGACATTTCAAAACAACAGGCACATGTACCTCGCTTCTAGCGCGTAAGGTTGGAAGGTGATATTACACTTCGCTCCGAGCTGTCGTCTGAGATGGACAGATGTTACTATCGCTCTGATAAAACTATTCGACACGACTGCTTCAAAATTTTAATTCCTTTCAGGCTGAGTCTAGCTCCAGCCATGTAAAATTGAGCTAGTTTTCCTTTTCAGGTTGCATTTTAAGAACGATATGTAATGGATATATTACATATATATATATATATATATATATATATATATATATATATATATATATATATATATATATATATATATATATACATACACTACTCTACAATAATAGACCAAACGCCAACGGATTTGCATAAAATCTGACTGCATGTCGGATTTTATGCAAATCCAGTGCTCGCACGTGACCTGTTAAGGTGAAATACGATACGCGAAGTGGTATCGTCGTTAGTTCTGTGCGAAATTGGGACAATATGCCGATACGAAAAGAACTTAGTGACTTTGAAAGAGGTGTTATAGTTGGTTGTCACATTAGTGGCAAGTCTATTCGCGCAGTTGCGGTAGAATTATCACAGCCACGATCAACTGTTTGTGATGTCACGAAGAAGTTACTACGGGAATTGGGATACGAACTGCACACGTTGGTCTTCCCCGTAAACTGACCGAACGGGATCGGAGTGTCCTGAAGCGTGAGGTTTATAGGAATCGCAAGGAACTACTCCAAATCATCAACAGTGAGTTTCAACAGGCAGCTGGGGTTACGGTGCACCCCAATATTTTGCGGAAAGAATTGCAAGTCCTCAATATCCACAGATGTGTTGCCGCACACAAACCAAACATCATCCCATCCAACAAAGCCGTCAGACTTGCTTGATGTTTGCAACGTCACAACTGGACTGTGGACACTGGAAATCTGTTTTATGGAGCGATGAGTCACGCTACATGCTCTTCCAGTTGAATAGGCGTGCTGGGTTTAGCGAATGCTAGGAGAACGTCTGTTACCCGAGTGCATCGTTCCAACTCTCAAGTTCGGTGGTGGTGGTGGTGGTGGTGAACTTGTTTGGGGGTGTTTTTCGTGGTATGGCCTGGGACCTTTGCATGTTGTTCCTGGTAAATTGAACGCCTACGCCTACAGGAACATTTTGGACAATCAGGTTCTTCCTACGCTCTGGCAATTTTATGGAACGGACGAATGTTACTTCCAGGACGATAACGTTCCATGTCATGTTGCAGCCTCTGTCAAGAAGTGGTATCAAGATATGGATGTAAGACGTATTTCCTGGCCTGATCAGAGTCTCGACCTAAACCCCATACAACATTTATGGAACGAGTTAGAACGACGCTTACGGATCAGGGAAATCAAGTCTACAGCTGAGCTGGTGACATTCTTGCAGCAGGAATGGACACAAATACCTATATCTGTGTATCAAAACCTTGTTGAAAGTATGCCCAGAAGGGTTGCTAGTGTGTAATTGCAGCACGTGGGGGACCATCCCCCTATTAAAGCATGTAATCTTTCCCTTAAACCATCACATCTTGCTGTCCGGTCTATTATTGTAGGGTAGTGGGATATATATATATATATATATATATATATATATATATATATATATATATATATATAAGGAAACTTCTTTAGCTGACCACCCCTCAAAACGGTCACTTTTTTTCGGAGACAAGACATAGCCAGATGATGGCCGAATAGCTAAGACGCTGTAATTCGATTCACATTCTGTGGGTTCGAATCCCACTGTTGGCATGTATGTTTGTAGCCGTTCGGAATCGGCTTTCAACTGTAGGTCCAGGTCTTATTAGCCCTCGTGTAGCAAAAAGTTGACCGTAGCGCTTTAAACCAAACCAAATCGGAGCCATGACTGGTCGCCATAGAAGTTATATATATAAATATATATATATATATATATATATATATATATATATATATATATATATATATATATATATATATATACAGTGGTACCTCGACTTACGAGTTTAATTCGTTCCACGACGGAGCTCGTAACTCGAAACACTCGTATCTCGAATCAATTTTCCCCTCTGAAATGAATGGAAATGCCATTAATTCGTTCCGGGCTCCCCCAAGACACCGCAATTTTTTCTTGCATGTTTATAAATAAGAAAAGTGTGCTTAACAGCGAACATTGTATAAAAGCGCAATACAATAGAATGTACTGTAATAAATTTGTTTTATTAAGTGTAATGTACAACATTTACCTTGGAGATCAGACTTGAAGATGCTGATGGAAGAGGAGGAGAAATGCTAAACTGACAAATTAAATCTTATTCGTTGATTTTTGACCTTTTCGGCCCGCTTTCCTCACTTTCGCTTTTATTACCAGCTACTCCATTAAAGTGAACGAGTGAGACACGGAAGCTGGACGATTGTTGCATCGTTCACTGTGGCTGTAATGTCCAGATTCTTCTTTCAGAATGCGAAGAACGTTTTCTCAGAATGTGTAGAAAGGGGAGAGCTTGTGATCCTAGGACCAAGGTCATCCCATACCCTAGACCCCATGGGGAGTTCTAGTGTGGGGGAGGGAATTGAAGCTATCTCTCTGCGAGAGAGATTGGGCGCTGTTCGGTTTCAAAGGGCGACTCAAGTTTGGGAAGAGCAAGCTGCCCCGGGTGGTAATTGTTCAGTGTTAATCTCTAGGTTTAAGACTGGATAGTAGTTTCAGAATAATATGTATATAATTGTATAATAATTGTACATAAAGGTTGTAAATATTATATGCTTCTTCTGCTCTCATTTGATGAGCACGTAACATGGCATTCGCTGCTCAAACTACCGGTGGAATATCTGAAGTTTGCTCGTAACCCGAATTTTAGCTCGTAACTCGAAGCAAAAAATCTGCCTAGAGAATGCTCGTATATCGAAAACTCGAGACCCTCGTAAGTCGAGGTACTACTGTATATATATATATATATATATATATATATATATATATATATATATATATATATATATATATAGTGGAACCTCGATCTATCGTTTTTCAAGGGATCGATTGCACTGTACTATAAATACTGGAAACTATGGATGTGGGAACATAAGAAAGAAATGTTACCATCGGGACTGTATGAAATAAACGACACATACGGGAAAATGATGGTACGGGGAACGATCGATTGAGGTTCCACTGTATATATATATATATATATATATATATATATATATATATATATATATATATATATATATATATTTGATACAAATAAATATGAGTCATTTCATATTTTGATGTTTTTTCATCTGATAGCATTCTGTCTATCTGTGCCCATTTCTATTTCATTATGACCTCCTCAAATGATGACTCATGGAAGTGAACGAGAAATAGATTTTTTGTAAACTGATGGATAACTTTAATGATAAATATTTGCAGTGAGAAGGTGCATGAACAATGGACTTGCAAACAAGGTGCATGCAAACATTTATATGAGTTACTATCTAAGGACATCTGGATTTAACCTCGTGATATTTGAAAAAAGTAAAATAACCATAAAGAGACTCGGCTCAAGATTTGAAAGACGCGCAAAGGTGTTACTGATAAAATTCCTTATTTTTGGTTTCTTTTCAACACGGAATTGCGTTATTGGTATGAGGTGATTCACTCGAAAGAGGTCCCAAATATTCTGTAATAACTCTCGCTAGGACGAAGCAATCTGAACCAAACAAATATGTTACATACCTTGACGTATCAGTAACCAATTACATTGCATGCGATTCTATAAAAGACCTCCGTTTTCTGCCAGACACGTTACGAAGCGGCGCTCCATGTTCCTGGACGTATTGGCAAGGATATCGATAGAAATAGCAATAATATCACGTTGGATGTTTTCGTCCAAATCTTCCTCACGGCGAGGTTTGTTTCGATTGACTTTTCCCAGAGGATTAAGTCTGGGGGTGTCAGATCCGGCAACCGTAGGGGCCAAAGCCCCTTTGAACTGACTCTCTTGCCGATGAAGTCCCGATTTTCGCCATGCTCCTTGCCGATGTGGGACACGTTGCTCTGTCTTGCTGGGAGTAATCTCCGTTAAGGGTACTGTGTACTAAACCTATTGGATTCGCTCACCTCATTGTTAACCAATGGTGAAAATTTGTCTACTATTTACAGCTACATAAATGCTGATAATCCAATAATAATTACAAGATAAAAAGAACTTTTTATATACCATGTTTTTAAATTTTAATAATAAAATTGTCATATAAACTTGACAATTCTATGTATTAATAAATACTTTTTTAAAAATTATTTGATGAATTATCCCAACAACTTGAAAGAAAATGAAATTAATTGGAAGTTAACTTGCGTTTAACTTTTCGTTCCCGTTCCGTCACGATAGAGGGCTGAACCAGTCTACAAAACAAAATTAACTAAAAATAGCTGAAAATTAATTTAATTCTGCTTAAAGATGGCCAAAAGTATCAAAAGAATGCATTGTGAAAAAACATGGTAAAAATTGTATTTTCATACAGCCCGAACTTCTCTGCACCTTGCAATAGGATTCATTTTATAAACTGCGTCCACCAAAGTAATTTAAGAGAGTTTAAAACACACTAGACCAGATTTTTCCTGGAATAATTAAAATTTTAAAATATCATTTGCATTTTTTTTAAAACGAAAAATGCCCCGAGGTGTCATATTTATTTCTCTACTATGGAATACAATTTTTCGAAAAAATCTTTGAATTCAAGTCGTTAATCCTTGGACACATTTTCTCCATAGGTTAACATTGAGGTGAGCGAACCCAATAGGGTTAGTACACAGCAGACGTAACCTACGGTCATCCAGTAGATTCACGAACTGGTCAAAAATGTCCATTGACTCATCGGTGTCGAAGTAAATGGGACCTATGATGCGCAACCGACACATCGTGCCCCACACGCTAACTTTTTGATCACGGGGCGGTGTTTTGTGAGAGGCAAAGCGATTTCTACGAGTCCAATACTCCGGTGTTTTGCTAGTTAACATAACCCGGCACATGCCTCATCCGGGAACATTGTAATGTGGGATGTGCCATCTACTGAGGATCACATTACACGTTGTTTCGTCCCGATTGCTTCGTCCTAGCGAGAGTCATAACAGAATATTCGGGGCCTCTCTCGATTGAATCAACCTGTAGTTCACTCTTGCTATCCCCACCACCTTTGCCTTTGGCCATGAAGCTTTGACCAACATCTAATTCGTAAGATCTATGATGCTGCCATCTATATCCAGAAATTTGAACGATTTGTATAATGCAATTTATACGTGTATATATATATATATATATATATATATATATATATATATATATATATATATATATATATATATATATATATATATATATGACAGGCGTGAGGTTTGCATGTTCTCAGGTTAATTCACAGTCATCATGTTAATACTGGTGGCGAGTGGTAAGTAGTCTAAATCCAATAAATAAACATAGTTCTAGCTCAATCCAATTTATTTCACCTTCCAGCAACCACTGATCCAAGTAGCGCATATTTGAGCTCTCGCCACTTTCAAATTAGGGACCCAGCTGACACGCGTCCACTAGCAATGAATTAAATCCCGCCGTCTGATTACACGCTATTGTTTTTCTCCATCCAAAGCCACCGCGCATGCCTACATGGTCTCTGTGACGCATACACCGGCGATGAACCATGGGTGGAGCTACAGATGTCAATCAATCCAAAGGGAATGTCCCCGATATCTCCCGATGTATTTCGAACCAAGATATGAGAATAGTGGCGAATTACGCCACAACAATAAATTAATTACTAAGCCCCCTTTAAATTTAGAATAATTATTTCGTTCCCGCTTAAGTCCGACAACTTTCCCCCCTCCCCTTGAAGGCGTGCACACAAGGAGTAGCTAATTCCCGGTGGCAACAACCCCTACGATAAAAAAAAAACATTACATCAGTAGACTGGAAAACATGCTGAGTAGGGACGTCTCTCTACACAACAGGTTCCAGTGAAAACCCCCTTAATTAAAAATCAACCGTTCCCTTAACAACCCCTGGATTGACTCTTTCTGTTCTGTAAGACTTGGAGCAGTGGTTTAAAAATACACAGTTTACAATTTTTCAAGTTACACAAAAATTCTTGAGTTGTACAATATTATATCACTGATGACTTGAGGCAAAAAAGGAAAATATTACAGCATTATCTCAAAATATATCACTATAAATTCAAAATATCACTTTAATTATACCAATATATAATCTCAATAGGACATTACCTGAAAAACAATGTCACTTCAAAAACTCACCTAGGAACAAATTAATTGAAATTCCCAAAATAACTATTACCCATTAACGTGGAATGTTAGTAGCATTTTACAATCTAAAGTCCTGGCTTTAATACTTTCATCAGCCTCGTTGAGTGGTAATGTAATCAACAGTCCTGTAGGCTGTCCACTCATCTTATAATTTTATAACAGTTCCAGTTTAAAATTCTACAAGTATGACTTTATTTACACAGATTATGGTAATGTGAAAATGGAGGTACATGAAAAAAAATATTTAAATATATGAAAGACAAAACTAAATGCGGTCGACCGGCTTGTTTGGAGGCCTCCTTGACATGGTTGACCCTGTAAAATACTCAGAGACACAACATATTAATAATTGAAAAAAAAAATATAAATATTGATCATTTTCCCATGGGATTATTTTTTCTCGTATCTTGTACTTGCCGAACGACACAAATGTATTTTGACATCAATTACAATACAGTTTATCCCTTTAGAGCTCTTTTATACCTTCGACTTACTTATGAAATACAAACATATGAAATTACACATGAAAATCAAAATTCTCTACATATTATTTACACTTCAAAATTTTTCCATAACACAAAAATCTGATTCAAATTTATCACAATTCAAAGTTATCAAACATTTTATAATTTACACTTCATTCACCTTAATATTTCACAATGATAGATTCATTATGTAAAACAATTCACTTTTGGTACTGGTGTACCATTCCTTCATCTGTGTACATTCTGTTTAATTCAAGGTGTATGTTTTTTGTTTGTGTGTGTTTGTGTAGTTGAGTGAACAAGTGCATGGTTGGGTCAGAGGAGAGCAGGTTCAACAATTTCCCACCGTCTTAACCACAACCGACAACTCTAAACAAAATTCAGAGTGAAAAATTGGTGCGTATAGTGCAAGACACTGAAACTCTAGGTTGGGAAAGGCTCAAAAGAGATCAGTACCCAACGTTTAACCACATAAGTGGAGTCAAGAGGGTGTTAGGCACCCAACATATAAAATCAATTAAGAGATGGATCTCTGGGATAGGCAATTTTGTCATATTCGGGAAAATGTAGATACAGCTCAACACATTAATGTAACAAAACATTGCAAAGATGGTAACAAAATTTTCAAAATAATTTAGGTTTAGCCAAAGTTCTTTCATAAGTTATTAAATTTCAATTCAAAAATACATAATTATTAACATCCAATAAATTCAATACAAATCATCTTCTAGTTTACTTTCACAATATTACTTCATCAGTTCCAATGTTATTATTTTATTTACTCATTAACAATCATAACTTTATAATTTCAAATTTTTACTTGTAACTCGTATCAACATTTTATCTTAATTTCCCCCCCCCTCCCCAAAATTGTGCATGAAACAACATTATTGTAATTTAAACTCACTATATGGATGAAAATGCCTTAATCTAGTTGAGTGCACAATTTCACTCTTTTTTCTAGTGTATTGGTTTGGTTTATCAATTTCGAAATTAACATTAGAAATCTGGCTTAAAATTTTATAAGGGCCTGAATAGGGTGGATCTAATTTTCTTGAATTTGGGTATTTGAATTCTTCGTACATCACTAAGTCACCAATTTTGAAGTTTGACTGTATAAAATTTCTATCATATCTTTGTTTATTAATTTTATGGTGCTGAATTGTTCTTTGCACTGCAATCTTTCTTGCTTCTTCAACTGGCGGATAATGTAATGAAGTTATTTTAGGTAATGGTGAGTTATATGGCAAATTTCCAAATAGGAGGTAATTCGGGGAAAATCCAGTTACTCTATGGGGTTGATTATTATATTCGGAAGTCACTTGTTCTAAAATTTTTGTCCATGGAATTTTTTTCGAAGAAGTATTAACTTTACACCTTAATTTGGATACAATCGTTTGATTACATCTCTCATTTTTGCCATTACACTGGGGTCTGTGGGCTGAAGTAAGTAATTGTCTCGTATTGTGGTGTTTTAGGAATTTCTTAAACCTTGAGGAAGTAAATGCAGCATTTCTGTCACTTAATATTTGTTTCGGAACTTTAATTTTGAAAATTTGTTTTAAACAGTTTGTGTATGTCTCACTTGTCACACTTTTTGAAGGAAAAGTCCAAATATATCTTGTTGCATGATCAATCACCAGATGAAGATATTTTTTTGTCGAATTATAATAGTTAAAACCTCCAACTGTATCAACTGAGATTAGGTCAAATGGTTCATAAGCAATTGGCACTTGTTCCATCAGTCCATACTTTCTCTGAGTCGATTTCTTGTTTTTCTGACATGTTTCACAACAACGAACAAAATTTGAAATGTCTAATATTATGTCTTGCCAATAGTAAATAGGGGAAATTAATTGTAACATCTTTCTCACACCTGGGTGGCCAAATTTTTCATGTGCAGCGGTTATTAATTTTAGTCTTAATGATGGCGGGACTACAATTTTGATTAGATTTTTCTTTTTTACTGTTAGAACTCCACTATATTTTTTGTACTTTACATTATTAACATTATCGTTTAATTGTGCCTGAATAATTTCATCTGTGGTTAGAAAATAAGAATATTGTGATACAAAGTGGCTTATTGGGTTCCTTGATAGCATATCAGCTTCATAATTATATTTACCTTTAATGTGCACTATTTCATAATCATACATGGAAAGTTTTAAAGACCATCTAAACAGTCGTCCAGTTAAATGTTTAATATTTTTGAGCCATTGTAAGGCTGAATGATCCGAATGTATTGTGAATTTTTTCCCATGTAAGTAACAATGGAAACGGTCAATAGAATCAACAATCGCCAAGCATTCAAGCTCTGTGCAGCCTGGTATGATTTTTAAGATAGGTTTCTTGTCATCATTCGCTTGATCGACATTTTCATTTCCGGTGTTCATTTGTTCTTGAATCCAATTGTCATCGAGTAGGATTTCGTGGAATTCCTTTTTCACTTCAGTCTTCGATGCCATGGTGTATTATTATTATTATTATTTTTTTTTAATTTATCGTCGTTTCATAAATTTTCGCACTGTCGTGCTAATCCAAAAGTGAGGCAGGTTTTTTTTTTTTGCGTAGTTCTTTTTAATCCTGCGCGGCTCTTGACAGGCGTGAGGTTTGCATGTTCTCAGGTTAATTCACAGTCATCATGTTAATACTGGTGGCGAGTGGTAAGTAGTCTAAATCCAATAAATAAACATAGTTCTAGCTCAATCCAATTTATTTCACCTTCCAGCAACCACTGATCCAAGTAGCGCATATTTGAGCTCTCGCCACTTTCAAATTAGGGACCCAGCTGACACGCGTCCACTAGCAATGAATTAAATCCCGCCGTCTGATTACACGCTATTGTTTTTCTCCATCCAAAGCCACCGCGCATGCCTACATGGTCTCTGTGACGCATACACCGGCGATGAACCATGGGTGGAGCTACAGATGTCAATCAATCCAAAGGGAATGTCCCCGATATCTCCCGATGTATTTCGAACCAAGATATGAGAATAGTGGCGAATTACGCCACAACAATAAATTAATTACTAAGCCCCCTTTAAATTTAGAATAATTATTTCGTTCCCGCTTAAGTCCGACATATATATATATATATACATATATATATATATATACATATATATGTATATATATGTATATTTATATATATAATATATATATATATACATATATATTACATTATACAAATCGTTCAAATTTCTGGATATAGATGGCAGCATAATAGATCTTACGTAGGTTGTGCCTTTAGCCAATACGCTAATCCCACAATGTGTGGGAATAGAAGCAGCCCCTGTAGTTTTACTAGAAATTTTGGCCGACTTGAAAGGCAGAAACGCAAATATATCAAACTGATAACGATAGCACCTCTCATTAAAGAATAATTACAAGAAAAAAAGAACTTTTTATATACCATGTTTTTAAATTTTCTGTTGAATCATATAAACTTGACAATTCTATACATTAATAAATACTTTTTAAAAATTTTTTTGATGAATTATCTCATCAACTTGAAAGAAAATAAAGTTAATTGGAAGTTAACTTGCGTTTAAGTTTTCGTTCCCGTTCCGGGCGATAGATGGCTGCAACAGTCTACAAAACAAAATTAACTGAAAATGAATTCAATACTGCTTAAAGATGGCTAAAAGTATTAAAAAAATGCATTGTCATCGTGTTCTGAGCTATTCTAAAAGTTTCAAATGTCTAGCTAGTCGGGAAGTTAGTTAAAAATCGATCGCAAAATTTGTACTGGACAAACACACACACAAACAAACAAGAAAGCAAGTTAATAAAACCATGGCAAGAAAAAATTGAGGGAGTTCTCGAAATTTTAATTTGTCTAACTTAATCAGTGGACTGAGAAGTGTTCATAAAACGAAAGTCTCAGTAATGGGCATTGACATCGCGTGTAACTTAATTAAAAAAAAAAATCAAAATTTTAATAGGTAAGTTATTCTGAGTGGAAATATTTATATCTCCAGTCGTATTTACCATACCTATCATTCTTCTTGTGGAATTTTCAGCGGGTGTTTGAATTATACGTATATTAAAAAACTGGAGGATTTAAAAACTAAATAACGAAAATTCAAATTCATTTATGGAATCCCAAGCTCATTTAAATGTATATTTTTAATTTTTGTAAATGGAGTTTACAAGCCAATTTGAATGCAATTTTTTTTCTCCTGACAATGAAGAAAAAAGGATTTTTTTAAAGTCATTTCAAATCAAAGCTTTTGCTCAAGTATTTATGTTTTTTCCCCCTATTCTCCCAATCAACATTTCCTTCGACATTGACAACATATATTTATATATAGATAGTAGCTGAAAACCCGTACTTCGCTACGGAGTACATTCAAATTAAATACAACGGTCAATGTATGCAATTAATGCCAAAAAATATATATATGTATATATATATATATATATATATATATATATATATATATATATATATATATATATATATATATATATACACTCATGGACAAAAAAATTAGCGTTCCAAGAAGGAGTCATCAAAATGAAACGAAATTTTTCATACGTAATGACTACTTTGATATAAGTAAATGATAAGAAAATCAAAGAAAAAGGATAATTTATTTCAGAGAAAAAAAGCAAAAGAAAAGAGGAGTTAATACTCCATTGGACCCCCTCTAGCGCGAATGCACGATGCGATACGATCGGGCATTGAGTCATACAAGTTCTGTATGATGTCTTGAGACATTTCGTTCCATATTTGCTGTAACCTTGCCTCTAGTTCGTTCAAACTCGTGGGATGCCCAACTCGACGTCCCAAATGATCCCAGATATGCTCGATTGGAGACAAATCTGGGGATCGGGCAGGCCAAGGAAGGGTAGTAACAGTACGGAGACAGTCTTGTGACACCCTTGCCGTATGAGGCCGAGCATTGTCTTGTTGAAAAATGCCTCCTGGGAGCCGTTGCATGAGTGGCAACACATGTGGTTGCAGGATTTCATGAACATACCGCTGGGCTGTCATGGTGCCACGGAACAATACTAGGGGTAACCGTGTATTGTAGCCAATGGCACCCCATACCATCACACCAGCTGTGGGAGCGATGTGTCGCTGTACAGCAAAGGCAGGATTGAAGCGTTCACCACGGGCTCTCCACACACGAACATGTTTGTCATCACTGCCGAGATTGAATCTGGGTTCGTCGCTAAAGACGACCTGGTTCCATTCCGCTGCAGTCCAGTTTCCTCGTGCGCGGCAAAACCTCAAACGGAGGCGTCGATGGGTGGGCGTCAAGGACAGCACGCGTAATGGGCGCCGCGATACCAACTGTCCTTCACCCAGGCGCCTTCGTATGGTTCGAGAAGACACAGGGGCCCCTAGTGAAGGTGCTACCTGTGCCTGGATGACGGCCGATGAAGCATTTGGCTGTACGCGTGCATTTCTTACGATTTGGCGGTCTTCTCGATGACTGGTCTGTCGAGGGCGTCCTGAGCCTGGTCTTCGTGTACATGATATCTCTCGGGTCCACTGGTCCCAACACCTCCTCACAACACAATCAGAGCGGCCTAATTGACGAGCTACTCGCCTAGCTGACCACCCAGCTTCCATCATCCCGACGATTCTCCCCCTCTCAAACTGCGACAACTGCTTATATTGTCTTCGAACACGGCGTAATGGCATGTGTATCTCAGCTCTTCCTTTGTAAATGATTCAGCACACTCAAACAAGCTTTGGTTACCTGCTTTATACTCCACAGAGTACGATGTTCAACGCCCTCTACCGGCTATACGTAATGCGCAATCGCGCTGCATTTCTTATCATTTGCATATCTCCCCGACATGTACCTTCATTGCAAGTTTCGTTACGATCCCGCAATTATTTCTTGGTGCGCTAATTTTTTTGTCCATGAGTGTATATATATATATATATATATACCGGGTGGCCATAATTAAACTGACGGTGCTCACAGTGTTCTGTAGCGCGATCTATTTGCGAGAATGACGCCACATTTTGTAGGAAGATTAAACAAGACGGGGGACGAAGGATTCAGCGAAAAAATAAATTAGTTCCAAAAGTCACCACTAGGGGAATATTTGGCGCTGTGTAATAGAAAATAGAGTGTTAACAAATGCAAATTAATACGGAATAAAATTACCTTTTATTGTGCACATTTTCTTATTTAGTTCAAGTGCAATATGGCAACACTTTTAAAAAAGCGTAAAATCTACATAAACACCGATAAAGTCTCGTGATCTGCAATATCACGTACGCTGAGCAGAAGAAGAAGTTCTTTATTCAAATTTCACGTTACATCCATTGGCACAGTGCCAGCTGCTTGCGTTTTAAAAGGCAATGTGTTACGTTTCGAATCAATTAGATTGAAAGTTTATGTGCAATGTCTCCTTCTTTAGTCGAGCGTGCGTTACTGGTCAAATTCTTTTACCTCAACCAGTGCAACGCGTCAGCCGCTCTTCGTGCTTTTAGAACGCACAAAAAATGCGTAAAGGTAACGGTCCTGTGTCAGTTAATGGGCTAAAAGCAATAGTTGCGACGTTTGAGAAAACAGGTTCTCTGAAGGTTCAGTCAGGCAGAGGACGAAAACCTGTACCACAGGATACAATCGAAGCAGTTGCCATGGCGATTGTCGACAGAGGACCAGACAATATTGCTGCCACCTCTAGCGCTCGTGGATTAGCTCGGAATATGGATATGCCTTACAGTACGGTATGGAAAATCTTACGAAAGATTATCAACTTCTATCCGTACAAGATCAGCCGAGTACAGGAGATACTGTACCCCGACCATGATAAGCGATTGACTTTTGCTCTCACCTTTCTTGCCAGAATGGAGGTGGATGATGCTTGGCCGTGGAAAATCTTATGGGGAGACGAGGCCCACTTTTACCTGCATGGAACTGTGAATACCCAGAACTGCCGAATTTGGGATGACAAATCACCACATGCAGTCACAGAAATTCCCTTACATTCACCAAAGGTAACTGTTTGGTGTGGGTTCACAGCGGAATTTATCGTAGGTCCATTCTTCTATGAGAACATTACCCCGACAGGACCGGAAACCTGTTCTGTTACCGGAGAGAAATATCGCCACATGTTGAACAGCTTTGTAATTCCGGCATTTCAGCAAAGACAATGCCTGGGGGAAATCATTTTCATGCAAGATGGAGCCCCCTCCCCCACACGTTGCTGTACGGATGCAACAGCTGCTACGACAGAAATTTACAACAGAAAGAGTCATTAGCCGCTACTTTCCAACTGCATGGCCACCTCGGTCGCCTGATCTTACCCCATGCGACTTCTGGCTATGGGGTTACCTGAAGTCCAAGGTCTATCAAGGAGTGGTCCAGGACCTGGCTACGTTGAAGGATAACATATCACGGACTGTACGGGAGATTCCTGCAGACATGTTACTTTCTGCTGTTGTGCATACTGTGCACAGAATGCAATATGTGGTCCACAACAACGGCAGCCACATTGAACCTCATTTGAATGCAAAATAAAAGGTAATTTACGTATTGATTTGCATTTGTTAACACTCTATTTTCTATTACACAGCGCCAAATATTCCCCTAGCGGTGACTTTTGGAACAAATTTATTTTTCCGCGGAATCCTTCGTCCCCCGTCTTGTTTAATCTTCCTACAAAATGTGGCGTCATTCTCGCAAATAGATCGCGCTACAGAACACTGTGAGCACTGTCAGTTTAATTATGGCCACCCGGTATATATTTATAATCAATACGATGATCAATGTATACAATTGATGTAAAAAAAAGTTCAAAAAATATATTTATAAAAAATCGTAAGAGATATTTTTATAGACAAAATAATGTAGAAGAAAATATTCAAATTAAATGTAATAGGAAATATTAAAGAATATAGTACAGTTAATATAGTACAGTTTGAAGAACATAATATCTTTTACTGTATTTTAATATTTTTTTGGATAATGTCCAATCGTCTGCCGCATTAGCAAGAAAAATTTTTTTTTTGTCTATTTAGTTGTTATGCTCGTGACGATAAATTTATTTATTGTACCAGAAAAAGAAATCACGTGATCAGCATTAAATAAATTAAATTCTAAAAATTAATCTTAAAAAATTCATCAAAAATCAGAAAATGGAGGTAAAGATTCGAAAAAGATCTCATTTAAAAGGAATTTTTACGATCTTTCCCGTGATATAAATTTTATAATCCCCAAATTATTATTTTGAATGCAAACTTAAAAAAAGTTACTAAAACAGCTTAAAAGTTTAATTTTAAAAAATCTAAGAAGAATTTTTCAAAAAACTTTCTTAGTGCACCCCTACACTTTAAGAAGAATGCCATGCAAAATTTCAGCCCTTTAGGTCCAGCGGTTTGGTCTGTGCGTTGTATGTCAGTCAGTCAGTGAGCCAGTTACGGAACTGTTTCATATATATAGATTTCACATTAATTTTCTCGGAGTTGCTCATAAATATCGTAGTAATTTTAAAAAATTGTTAAAGCCCTATAGTTTTATATAACACTGAATTTACTTAACATTTATGCATTTATTTAAATTTTCCTTATTGTACGGACATATGTGTAGAAAGCCCTGATTATTAGAGGAACAGATTTAGTCCCTCTGGATCAAATACTTTGGTGCTGCCATCTGGGAGCGACATTTAGAAATAAGAAATATTAGCACAGAGAATTCACCATAATATAATTCAGATTAAGAAATGTAGAATGGTGAAATTACAAGTATTAATAAACATGAAAATTATTAATAAATTAAAGTTGTATCACTAAATTATTCATTTTAGAATATGGTTAGATAATAAACCAGCTTATGACAATTTTTGTGTGATTTACAACAACGACAGCAACAACAACAAAAATCTTTTCATAATTCCTTACAAATCCATAAAAAATCTTAACTATTTATCTAAATGATGGCATGGTTAAAACTATTGTTGATTCACAATAATATAGTTATTAAGTTTCGTTAATAACCTAGAAGCTTGCAGCAAAAAGCTCAAGTTAAGTAAATAAGTAAACTGAAGTGTGGTGTAAAGATAAAGTTAAAAATAATGTAATTTGAAACAGATTTATTAATAACATTAAAATAAAAATGTGATGTTAGTTACGGATTATAAATGAATAAAGTATGTAATTACTATGAAGTATATATATATATATATATATATATAAAAGAGCTTGTCTGTTTGTTTGTCCGCTATAGAATCATAGACTGTTTCACCCACCGGGACCAAATTCGGCACAGTTAATGTTTTGGACCCGAGAAACTTAAATCAGGAAAAACGAAATTTGGGGCTCAATTAGTTTTTTTAAAATTAATTTTTTAATGTTTTTTGTGCCCGATAGAGGTGCGTCTACCCCCTGTGGATTCCCCTCGACCAGCTGCGTTAAGAGGGGTGGTTTGAGGATGACGGAGGGCGGGGGTGGTCAAATTCCAATGCACGGGAGAAAGAGGGTTGGGAATGACCTTAAAATCAGACGAAGGTCCGCAGGCTCAATGTTTCTTTCTTTCTTATTGTTTGTATATCATTTCAGTAGAAACGTGCTAAGCGCATTCTGTCTGGCCAGATGAACATGAAGAGCGGGAGTGCAGCCCAGTATTTTTTTGATGGAATGCATGAAATATTTTATATCTATATATCTACCCGGGCAACGCCGGGCAATAATGCTAGTATATATATATATATATAAGACAAAGCTGAAAGTGAAAAACCAGTATAAGCTCTAAAACTACTTGCAGCCAGGAACAAGAAACATGAAAAGATAAGAATTAAATAGGTTTTAAAACAGCATCTCTTCATCAGCGATGCCGATACTGTCTAAAAACCAATGGATTGTTTCTGATAAGTATGATCTATTAATAAACATACTTAGACACCGTACAATCCATAAGAAACAGAAGAATTGAAAAAATAGTTGCTTAATCATAGAACACCAAGCCTGGCGCTAGACAAAGTGGAAGTTAAGAGTAGGAAACCGCAAGAAGACTGACGTCACAAACCTTGCAACCATGGAGCTAAAGAAAACACAGAAGCAGACTTACTATGGAGACTACGTTATAGGACTAATTAACTAAATTAAATTAGTGTCTTTATTATTACTTAGAGTAATAAACCAGTATAGTCAATAAGTTCGGGGACTACCCTCCCCCCTCATGCCCGGTGTGTGGGGGAACCGAAATAACGATGTGGTTTGCAAGTCTAGTTATCTGCGTATGCGTGAGACGTCACATGACGCTTTGCACAACTGCTAAGGCGCGCAGCTCACCATTTGGCTGCAGACTGTCAGCCTATGATGTCGATGTAGCAAAATGTCCTTTTTGGAGCAACGTTCCAACATTAAATTTTGCTACAAATTAGGAAAAACCACTGCAGAAACGTTACAGTTACTGCAAAAAGTGTATCGAGACGAAGCTATGTGCAGATCGAAAGTTTTCAAATGGCACAGCTTGTTTAAAAATGGGAGAGACGCTGTTGCAGATGATCCGCGAAGTGGGTGGCCAGTGATCCCACAAACGGATGCGAACATCCGACGGGTAGGAGCAGTGGTTGTTTGGTTGGTTGAAGTTTATTGGAGCAAGGTCCTAAAAGGACAAGTTGCGCCAAACACAAGGTAACATCGTCAACAAATGGTATATACAGGTTCTTCGTCGTCTCCGGGAGGCAATCCGTGGTAAACGTCCACACGTTTGGAAATCCAACAAGTGGATGTTGTTGCATGACAATGTCCCGGCGCAACGATCCCTGATGGTGCAACAAGCCCTTGCTAAACACGGCACCACAGTTCTGCCACATGCCCCGTATTCCCCAGACCTCGCTCCTTGCGATTTCTACCTGTTTCCGAAACTGAATGATCGCATCAAGGGCAAGCGGTTTGCAAATGTCGAAGAAGTGATGGCAACAGCGACAACCGCTTTACAACAGCTCTCATGCAAAGGGTTTCCAGGACTGTTTCCATAAGCTGTATCAACGCTGGCAGAAGTGTATAGTTGCGGAAGGACATTATTTTGAAGGTGATTGTGTTCAGAAGACTTTGTAAGTGTATTCGTTGTTGTAGTAAATAAAGTCCCCGAAGTTATTGACTGTACGAGTATTATTATTTATTA
>OU015502.1:46649774-46867274 GCA_907164885.2 Dolomedes plantarius | reverse complement strand
GTACATCTGTACGTACGTTAAGTCTGTATTTCTTGGAAGGGAGGATCAACAAGCTGTGTTATGTCATCAGCCAATCATTGAGCTTTTAAAAATCTAAGCGAACTTATAAGCATTCATCTTGCCTCTCGATTTCCCCATAACACCGCAAAGCAATACCGATTCGTCACCACTCGACAAGATCCTAAAACATAAACTCCCATTTTTGGAAGCCTCCCGAATTCAATTATTTTTAAGCTGATAGGTTGTAATCATAGGCCTACACATATTGAAAGAAAACTGTTCTACTTTTTTTGGATTTAATTCTTTAAACTTCGAATTTCAGGAAGAAGAGACATTTAAATTTCCTCCTCAAATGAACTTTAATAATTAAAAGATAACTTTTTATAAGCCATGTTTTTAAATTTTCTGTTGAATCATATAAACTTGACAATTCTACGTATTAATAACTACTTTTTTAAATTTTTTTTGATAAATTATCCCATCAACTTGAAAAAAAAATGAAGTTAATTGGAAGTTAACTTGCATTTAACTTTTCGTTCCCGTTCCGGCCAAGAGATGGCTGCACCAGGCTACAAAACAAAATTAACTGAAAATAACTGAAAATTAATTTAATTCTGCTTAAAGATGGCTAAAAGTATTAAAAAAAATGCATTGTCATCGTGTTCTGAGCTATTCTAAAAGTTTCAAATGTCTAGCTAGTAGGGAAGTTAGTTAAAAATCGATTGCAAGATTTGTAAGGGACAAACACACAAACAAACAAGAAAGCAAGTTAATAAAAACATGGTAAAAAAATACTCGAAAAATAATATTAACTTTAAAAGAGGTACTTTAAAAAGTGTAAGGGGTTAAAGAAAGTCTAAAAAAATCTCCCAAAACATAAAATGGGGACTTTGAGGGGCAAAAGGCTTCAGCCCGGATATCTTGGAGTCTTCATCCACGCCCATAAATGTAGAATTATCCTGTAATGTTGAGTCTCAGAGCTGATGGCGAATTTGGTCCCTTCCCTTCATCGTACTCACTGGTCGTGCTTTGCGGATAAGCCCCTCACAAGGGTCGAGCTCCAAGGGTTTATCCAGGTCCAGGGCTTCCAGCACAGTGGAGATTGATATTTTTGCTGTAACCATACACATTTCGGTGGCGTTAGGCTTCGCAAACGTCTACGTTTGCTACTTCTGTTTGAAAAGTCTCCTTTCGGAACTCTTCTTTATGAAATATGCGATATCACTTAAGGGAACGGTGGACATTAAAATTTACTTTTTTTTACTTTTCATCATAGAGATACGAAATTTTGTACATATGCACATTTAACTATCAATAAATAGAATACCTTAAAAGAAATTTCCAATCTCATTATAATTTTAAGATTTTTTTAAAAATTTGAAATTTATAAAACAATTATAAAATGCTCCTTGCTACTTAATTTTTGGGATATTTCCTCGACTTTGCATTTTAATCTCTTTTAACTGTATAACAAACAAATCTGGGTATCAATTATTTAATCCCTTGAATAGTTAATTTTTGAGAGATTTTTTTTTCTGAATTCTATCCCGATTTTCATCAAAATTTTGCCTTTTGAAAAGTTATAAATCAAATTCAATTACCTTAATGAAGTCGAATTGTAAAATGCATACCAGTTTTTTTTGTAAACAGCATCAGAATTCTTCCTAATCAATTTCATGAATTTTGAAGAAAAATTAAGTAGCATGGAGCATTTAAAAAATCTAAAAACCTTGAAAAATCTGGTTGAGAAATACAGATTTAAAATTTATTACTACACTTACCCATTATAAATTACTTTGTAGAAGCTTCATAAATGATTTTTTACTTGAAAAAAATTATTTTGGTACTAATAATCTACAGAAATATATATATTATTTACAAAAACACAATCAGTATTACAATGACGAGATTTGCTGAAATAAAGGTCCACCGTTCCAATAACTTTACAGTTCTTGAGTTATTGAGACTTTACAGTTATTGAGAGTTTTTAAGCAGTGCCTTTTCTACGATCCTTGCGACATTAATTGCGAATCATTGCTAAGGAGTACAAAAAATCATGTTGCTAACAGCTCAGGTTCCTCTTCTATAAAAACATCAGAATGTCCAATCACCAAAATTGGCTCCCTATAGGAGATTGGCGAGTTGAAAAACCTACTAGATTCGCCCAGCTCTATGCTAACATTTGAACAAAATGTTTTCAAGGATTGCCGACTTGGATTCAAAGATTTATTTTTTTTTTCAAATTGTAAAAGAATTCCTCTCTTTGACGTACCATTTTTTAAAAAATCTTCATATCCAAGTCGAGTATCCTTGGAAACATTTTCTCCCCAGATTAATAGAGCCGAGCGGATCCAAAAGGGACATTACCGAGCAATCTTAACAAGTAGCATTATTTTCCCATTAATTTTTTTCCCGGAAAATTATTTATAAGACTTAAAGTAAAATGGAGACACGTGTGGAATAGCCATTTTCCCCCCCTATATAATACTAATATGTCAAGTGTTTCAAGTCCATCACAATAAAAAAAGAAAAAAAAATCTGGGATATCTTCCAAAGTAACCTATTTTTTCTTTATGAGACGTCGTTAGAAAATGCAATCTATCATCCGTTTCGTTCTCTTAAATTCGTGTTAAAGAACCCAACCTCTGGCAAAGTCCCGATAGATTTCCAAATGGGAATGGATTCCACGTTCTCTTTAGGAAACGATGCCGTCATGAAAATCCAGAATGTCCTTTCGATGACGCCGGTGACGTGAATACTAAGAAAATCTCGGAGATTAATGACCATAGAGCAGGCATCCTTCGAGAACTCTTCGAAAAGATGAATTGGTCACCAAAATTTGATAAAGATAAATTTCTGTGGCAAGATTTTGGGTTTGGATAAATCTCTATAGTTTAATTCCCTGTAGATGCTCTCTTCCATTTAAAAAGCAGAACGTGCCCGTAAAACAGTGATTCTTTCGTTGATCGGGGACTGCCTGTTAGAAAGCAAATTTGTCGGGACCCTCTCCCCACTCACCTTTCGAGAGGCAGAAATGGGTTTCACTTTCCGAAAAACAAACTATTTGTGATAAACAGCTTGAAGAAGTGAGAGATAAGCTGAATAACAGTAAAAAATTTAACCGAAAGGGAAACTTAATAACAAACGTAAAAGCACGTGAAAACTTAACAATGAACGAGATTTTTGAGCTCGCATTGGCTTTGCCTAGTTGTAAAAGGGCTGTGACTAAAGCGTGAGAGAAAATATAGTGGGAATTTTTAAACAGAATAGGGGATTTTTCCCAGTCCGGCAGGAAACGGAAGAAATACGGGAATTTCTAGAATCTGAAGTAAAAATTTTCTGTTCCTAATTTTATAAAACTGTTAAATTTGCATTTTGAAAGAATGCAACTAATTTTTGGGGTTCTCCTGGACGACCGGTTAAGAACCGATGCTATAAAACATTCCATCAGCCGAAATGGCGTAAAGCGAAAGAGCTAGAGTTATTCATTATTATAGAAAAATTTCTGAGAATCGCAAGAAAATTTGGCACGTTAGTTTTGGAGAGCGACAAAGTATCTCATTGCCAACTTGCATTTAAAAGTTTGATTTTTTTTCTAAAAAAATGTAATGTGTATTATAGAAAGAAATTTTTTATACGTGTATGATTCTCAATTTTCAAAACAAACATGAATAACGTTTTAAAATTAAAATAATTCTGGAAAAATGTAGCATACCGAAATGAAACAAAAATGCTTTCCTCTGATGAACTAAACTTAAAAAAAGAAAAAATTCCTAAATTCAGGCTATATAAAAATACCATTTTTATTTGATTATCATATTTCTATAGTAGTAAAGGGTGAGAAAAAAAAATTGAATTCAAAAACCAAATTTCGTTGGGACAGGGGGACGATTGATGACTATGTCAGGACCATTGCAGCAGGCAGCAATGGTCATTCCGCTCCCTCCTCGGAAATCCCCCGATTATCCCCCAAGTACAGAGGCTGTTCGCACATTTTTTAGACGATTTTGGTAAGCGGTAATAAAAAATCGTTTGCTGCAAAAGAAATAATTGCAATTGTACTATGTTTTTAAAAATCAAATTTATCGTCTGCGGCTTGAAAGTTTTGTTTTTATTCAAAATGGCGTTTTTAACAAAGCAGTGGTTCGAAGGCTACATTTATGGTCTTTCGGAAGAGAAATATGCATACTCCATTATCCAAAAACGATGTGAGAGTCATGGTTTTGTGATATCTAAAGCGTCGATAGGTAATATCGTCAACAAGAAAGGAAAAAAACGTCAAACTGGAGCCTCAAGGGGGACAAAAATTCCAAACAAGTATCCAAGGAAAAAACGGACATCTTCCACTATTGCATATGTACGTTGTTTAATGTTAAAAGAAAATCCCCATGGTCAAAGGACAGTTGCAAAATCATTAAAATGCTCGGTGTCCACTATAAACAAAATAATAAACGTTGATTTAAATCTTAAGAAAGCGAAAAAACGCAATGTGCATCGTCTTCTTCCAAATCATATCGCTGAACGCAGGACACGCTTCAGAATTCTATATGAGAAACACTTATCCAAAGAAAAATGGAAAACAATTGTCACAATTGATGAATCATGGGTGTATTTAAATGACTGCAACAAAAAAAGAGCCATTTATTATCATAAAAGGGGAGAAAAAAATTTAAGTACATGGTTCAAAGAATCGAAAGAAAGTTTTCTAAGGGATTCATGATTGTTGCTGGTTTTTCTTATAATGGCAAGTTAAAAATAAAGAGAGTGGAAAAAAATGTCAAGATTAACTCCAAATACTATCAGGAACATATTTTATCGCCAATTTTTCTGAATGAAATACCATCGCTTTACCCACAGTGCCATCAATCTGTGAGACTCCATCGGGACAAAGCTAGCAGTCACACATCAAAATCCTCTGTAAATTTCCTAAAAGAAATGGAGCAAAAAACTGGTATCAAGGCCATACCCTTCACTGATATCCCTACTAAATCTCCCGATGTATCACCTATGGATTTTTGTGCTTTTGGACTTTTAAAATCTGCATTATCCAAACGTCGTCCCAAAACTCTTACAGGACTCTGGAAAGCTGTTCAGGAGGAATGGGATAGAATACCTCTTCTGACACTTCAAAAGGCATTATTATCCTGGAAATTGCGGTGTCGAAAGATAGTTCAGAATAAGGGATGTCAAATAGAACATTTAAAACACAAGAATTTTATGTAATTTAGTTTTGTGAATACAATATACATCGTCTAAAAAATGTGTGAACAGCCTCTGTATTGTCTTCCTCCGAAGAGAAGATCCCCGAGAAACTGGTCACTCAACCGGTGCAAGGTCTCTTCTAGCGGGAGGTGGACTATACATAGCACCCTTAAGTGAAACGTAAGGGCCTAAGTGTTGTGCCGTCATGGGTAGTCTACTGTCTCTTAAAATACAATCAAAAGAGTCAATTTCGTTGAATTTTGAACAGATCTTTCATCCATAGTCTAGCAATATGAAAAGACACGAGGTTTACAGAGGATTTGTAAACCTATGTTGTTGTTCCAGAATGATCACCAGATCAAATCTAATTTCCTCAATATTACTTTTTGATGGTAATTTTATTGGTGGTCTGAAAATTTATCTCAAAAAACGAATCTCGACCACGGTGACTTTGAAAGGAATGAATCATATCTCAGAATGAATTTTTATGAAATAGTTATGATGTATGTCTCCCCCGTCACTGAGGAACTGATCTCTATAGCAACCGCTAGGTTATGGGCTTCATCGCACATGCTGTCATCCTACGTCGCATAACATGTTTAATTAATCCACGCCTTGCACAAAAGAAATCGCTCCCGACGGTGACCCGACAACCATGTTACACTGACTCTGGCCTGGAACATAATCTATGACTTTTTTCCGATGCAGAGGTGTTTTTTTGGACACGACCTCAAGGTCGATTATCATCATAATGTAGGCGGCAAGAAACGAGCTAAAAATAATTAGTTATTGATTAGCAATGCAACTGACGACCTAGCCATATAATAATTGAAGTTAAAAGGAAGAAGGAGCTTCTCAAAATCTTACTCTTTTACCGAAGAAAGATCTGGGGTGAAAATGACAAACTTTTGGTACTTTGAGATCCCATAATCTAGACGGTTTTATATTAGAAGTGCATTATCTAAGAAAACCTGAAGACATATTTCGATTTCTAAGTTGAAATAAAATATATTTTAGGCATTAGATTCGTCAGGAAAGACGAGTCAACCCTAATCTGTTATATCCCTGACTATTGGTTGATTAAGAAAAATTCTAGTTAATTTAAATATAGCACCGAAATGAAGTTTTATATGGAGATAAATAAATCAAATATTTCAATCTATTCGTTCCAAATGTAAGGCTTTTGTGGCTACATTTTTTGACTTTATGTGAGAGCGCTTAAATATTTTCCCTCCTCTTTCACGACCTAGAGCCCCATAGAACAACATATCCAAGCTATCAGCATTTATACTTTAAAATCAAAATAAATATTCACCACGAAATATTCCACTTTCATCGTTGAAATGAATTTAAAACCAACTCTGCATTCACCGACTCTCTGTCTCTACATCTAAAATTAATCAGGAATACACTTTGAAATGTAGCTAAAAGTACTTATAACTTAGTAATACGGAGATCAATTTTAACAATACTGCTATCTTTTGGTCTTACTCATACTAAGATTTCACAATGCACCCAGAGCAATGCGTAGAGCCAGAGTTCGAACATAGTCAGAGTCAACGCTACGAATGACATCATTGTGTTGAGCTCTGTGTTTGGTTAAAACTTTTAACGCTCCTCTCAAGAGGCAATGTGAACAAGGCTTAAAATCTTACAACTACGTCCTATTGTTCCCCGTTTTGGCTGCACTGATTTGCAGATAAACAAACTGAGTTTTTGCATCGCGCAGACGAGGACATGGATTGGGATGGATTGGTCATCACACAGTTCAAAAATTTAGATTTTAAAGGTGTGAACAACTGTAAGAAAACCTTTTATATATTACATACAATAAACTTCATGAATAAAAGGTTATTTAATCTGAGACTTTGAAATATATTACGAATTCTTTTGAGCATTCATAAGAAAATTATAGAATGCAGTATTTTACCTTATATCACCTGTCGTGCATGGCGCTCTTTACGAGAGAAGGGGACAACGCTGTGGGGGTCCTATGAGGGGAAAACCCACGGTAGTCAGTCTGCGTTGGGGTGTGAGGGAGCACGGTGCGTGGGAGTGTGACCCTGAAGACGCACTGAGTTTGTTCTCCGTCAGAGTCAGATGACTGGGGTAGATCAGTGAATGTATATAGTGTAAATAAGTTTTGTGAGTAAGATGAGTATTGTGTTTGTGTGAGAATCATGCGAATAAAATATTTTGAATATTCACTCGAGTGGTGCTAAATCTGTTACCCATAACGTCGTCGATCGAGGAAATATCGAAGTGAGGACGACATCACCAATAAGGTTCATCGTGTTTTTTTAAGCGAATATTATTTAGATATAGTTAAAAACATAAAATGGCATTCCTTCCGAGCTTTGAAATAACAGGATTTTTTAATATTATATTTGTCTAGGTAGGAATTAAAATAGTCAAGCAGCATTGACGAGTTGCGAAACACGATGAGTGTTGCAGCTGGTTTATAACCTCTGACACGAGAAAACGAACAGCCGATTTAACCCTTTTCGAGACGGGCCGTGGCGGTCTTGTGGTACAGTGCGCTGGTTTTCGACGCTGAGGGTGCTCGGATCGAATCCTGGCGAAGCGCCACTAAAAAGCTTCCGTTTGTATCGTCCCTTCATAGGGGGCAATGTTGGTCCGCCTATATGGCGCCCCCATAATAAAGTGGGCAGCAAAACTGTGGTGAATTATAGGCGAATGTCTTCGTGACAAGTGCCTCCGCAATAAATAATAATAAAAAAAACCTTTTCGAGAAGCGACAGCAAATTTTATGCATGCCTTGCCCAAGACGTCCTAATCTTACAGAAAGTCTACATATTCTAAAAGTGTCCATTCTCGCTAAAAACCATGAACCTATTTTAGATTTTTTTAACCCCTGCGGGGGGGGGGGCAAGATTTCTCCCAAATATAAAAATAGAAAAAGTTTCTTGGTTTAGACATCCAATATTACAGTCTGTTTGTCCAATTTCCTGTATGTAATGCCATCCTTTGAACAAATGCATAAAGACTGCATTATAGGCGTAGCTTTAGGCAAAAATATACGTTTTCAGCGTACAGGTAGCCTCGAACCTAGGTTTCGCCCTTCTGTTGTGATCCTCGGTAAGGCATGACCGATGAGTACGCTGGACGGAAAGGGACTCCTAATGCGCCATTTCTGTCAATTTCTACTGGTGACTGCAAAGTAGGAATTCCTTTTCCTTCAGTGATGTCTTACCGAGGAGTCCATAATAAATGGGAAACCTAGGTCCATGGCTACCTATACGCTAGAGATGTGTATTTTTGCCTCTTTGGCACGCTTGATGCATTTTCTAGTCTTCTTGCGCTCTCCATTTTGTACCACCATGCCTGGTAGAAGACTCTTTGTCAGTCACCAATCAAAACGGAAAGAAATTCCGCATCAGGAATTCCTTATCGCTTATATCTTGCTGACGGGCGAAACCAAGGTCCAAGGCTACTTGCCCACTGGAGATCGATATTTTCGTTTTAATGTTCTATTTCCTCAAATTTCATGTATTTATGCGCATCTCATTTCACAACCCTTGCACAATTAAAAAAGAAGTTATTTCTCCTTTCTTCCCAAGAAGGAAGTGAACTCCCTCACAATTATCAGTTTCGTGTCTCTCGGGAGCACCATTCGTAAAACCATAACCGCATGACACTTCATGTCGAGCTTTTCCGCGAGCTCGGGTTTTTCCACCCCGGCAATCATTCCGCAACACGCCTTCTTAATCAATTTCCCCCCTTTTTGCAAACGTAAGGAACATTCGTTTCTGGAATGGGTTGCCTTAAGCCTCTCTCGCTTGCCCGGGAATAATAAATTTTCTCTCGAATCCGAAGTTAAATGGAAAAGTGACCGCGAGAAACCAGGAGAAACAATATCCCGCCGATTAGGAAGAAAATATGGATTGTTTGAGCTCTGTGAGCTGGAAGTATGGGCTCTTTCGCGGGATTAGGTAATTGAATAGGCGCGAGGAAAAATGGGTGCTGGCCACGCGAAAATAGAAGAGTTTATTGGCGAAGAAAATTAAAATTGCAAACGGTTTATATATGTGTATATATATAGTATTTACATGCATACTTAAATACTATATATATATATATATGAGTGTATGTATATATATATATATATATATATATATATATATATATATATATATATATTGATTGCATATTGTATATAATTTATATTGCACAATTTATTGCATATTTTATATATTTTATATAATTAAAATATATTGCATATATATATATATCAACAACAACAGTTAAACAGCGTTTGTAGTTGTGCGCTCAGGTAGCTATTAACAACAAAGCTTCTATACAACATTTGAAAAAACTTACTCGCATAACAGTATATGTATATTGTAGCTTAGAATCTGAGTATCAGTTAACGCCCAGAAAGAAATTATAGTAGGTGAATCAACACCCACAAACATAGGTGAATCAACACCCAAGAAACAAACATATTAAGTAAAAAAAACCGCAAAATCATCTATATCCGCTGGGCTCGCCATCCGCAGGTAAAGCGGTAGGTGGGTATAACATATTTTATACATACTAGGTATCCCGTGCGATCCTTTCGCATACGATTTTTATTCGATAAATTTTTAGCGAGGTTGGTGATTTGTAGTAGGATGAAAGAAGAACCGGTTCATTTGTAGCAATTGTTTATTTGTCAAATTACAATGGTGCGTAAGGATACTCAAAACCGATTACAAAACGCCTTTGACCACAATATTGGAGGTGAAGCATAAGACGGAACAGGGGAACATGACATATGTACACGCCAAAAAACCTTTGTAGACAGTATTGAAAGTTAAATATGACACCAACTCGTGGAAAATGTTATATTTACATTACAAAACCCCTTTGTTCACACTATTTGACCGTGCCGTTTCGACGCATAAGAGAAAGAATTTTAGGGCCAAAGGTGAATTTTTCCCTTTGATTTTTAAACAAAAAATACGATGTGTCATTCTGAATTAACAATTCGTCAGAAGCGGAGAACTTAATCTTTAAAATGGTACATCATTTATCGATTTTGGTTAAGTATGAAGGGAGGGAAAGGGATCGTCACAAAAAATCACCCTCTAGAAATTATATGATTTTTCTATGCAAAATGAATAATGTATACCTACGCGGATGTTGCCAGAGAAACTCATCAATGAAATCACAGAATGATAATAAAAGCAAACGATTTTTAAATTTAAAAGTTCAGTGCTATTCGTAATGGTAAAATAAAAAAGCTAGCGCGCACGCCATCTAGGGGAAGAAAAATTGTTTATGATGTTTATATTTCGATTTTTAAACAAACAATAAGATGAGTCATTCTAAATTAGCAATTCGCAGGAAGCGGAGATCTTAATCTTTAAAATGGTACCTCATTTGTCGATTTTGGTTAAGTATGAAGGGAGAAAAAGGGATAAAACAAAAAAGAAAAGCCTTTTAGAAATAATACATGTTATACGAAACGTGCCTTAATTCCCTTTTTTCTTTCATATACCATTGATGATTTAGCTTATTACCTTATTTAGTTATCTTATTCTGCTGATTACCTTATTTAGCTAAAATATTTTCCCTGGATGGTTAACATTTTCATCATTCATTTCATTCCATGATGAAGGTATTGTAGTTAATGGTATGCAAGCACTGAAACAAAAAAAAAGAGAAAAGTTGCTATAAGAAATCAAAATTTAAGATATCTGCTTACGTTGAAATGGTTGTTTTGGATCAAAATTTTGACATTTTTTTAAATTGCTCTATTTCAAAGGCCCTCTTTTAGGATTCTCAAACTGCGTTACTTTTATTCGCACGATCACTGGATGAGGTCTGATGGCCCATTTTAACAAACCGAAAGCGATATTAAAACACCGGAGGAGTCATCTTTGAATGGATTTTCGAGAAAACTCATTTCTCAATTACTGTTGTAAACGAGAGAAGCTCGTCATTTAAAAAGTGTTCAATCTATTTAAATGAAATTTTGAAATATAATTTTATATATTACTCACTACAATTTGACCAAAAAGCTTAGCTATAGGTGTTCATGGAATCATTATACAGGTATCTGAACTTATAAAAACATAATTTAAAAAAAATGAGTGTGTTTTCACTTTTTATGGTGTATTTCAGTGATTTTCGGAAACATTGTAAAAATTTTACTTCGGAACACGGGTAAGTATCACAGTGGTATATAGCATAAAGGAAATGAAAATATATGGAGTCGAATGGAGTGCAGGGTCTCTGGAGTAAGCACTCCACTGTACTAAAAATTCCCTCCATTTTAAAATGTTGCGAAATGTTTACCCAAATTCTATTTGTTTTCGTAATTTTATATCCCATTTGAACTAAAAATATATGTAATATTGAATCAGTACTGTATATTTTTGAAAAAAAGTTCTCCGAACATAGGCAGATACCTTAATGGCAGTGCTTTGTCTTTCCTTCCCACCAACGTTACCATTAAGGAAAAGTTTCCTGATCTAAAGATAAGCAAATGAAGAAACCATTCAGAGATTTTATGTGAAAAACAGAAGCGGATTTAAATGGAGTTGTATTGAAATGTAATAATGACATCGATTTTCAGTTTTTACTAGCACAAAAGCGTGTTGTATCTGTAGGCAATTAAATTACCTTAAAACAATGGATGCATGCATGTGTTGGAGCAAGTAAGGAAGACATAGCATTGGTCTTAAACATACATTTATTTGATAACGCACAAATTTAAATTAAATTGTAATAGCTACTAGCATAATATTCTCTTTCATATTAACATTTTTACATATGAGAACTCAGAAACAGAGGCAAACAATATTGTCAAAGTAATTATTTTTAGAGTCTATGGGGAGGCACTTACTACAGCTGAAGTATGCAGCAATGAAATATGGCATCGACGACAGGGACCCAGAATCATGTCATGTATAGGAACATCTTAGCGGGTTACTCGCACTTCTCCTAGACTCTGAGGCAGATGAGACTCTCTATCATCTAAACTCTAAGAAAAAAAGTCTGAGATCGATCTGGACCTCCTCTCCTATTCCTTTCGTCCTTGGAGGGGCTGTTGTCCGTTTACAGGGTCCATTCTGGCCCGCCCCTCATTTTCATTGGGCAGTGGGCTGTTTTCCTTTCAGTAGTTCCTGCCCCAATTGGTTCCTTATTAAACAGCCTTTGTCCATAGTCTACGAAGTACCTCCCCACCATAATTTTATTTTGCAATACAACTTTGACCCTTATCATCTGAAGTTTTTACTGAGGTCCATAAAATAGCGACCTTCCATCTTGTAATATTTATAGACTTTAGATCGCTATCACTGGCCACACCGACAGCTATTCTTCTATTACCTCCTGGTTTACAAGCCTCTATTTACCCCTGCCTCTGCAGCCTTTACAATATATCCGTTATTGGCCACACACCGTGGGGAATTATACCATTCCACTTATACAGTATCCTTTTGTTTATTAGCCACCTTGACATTCGGATATATTGTATTTTACATCAACCCATTTATTTTGTGTTTCATTGAGGGTTCAGCGTGTTGTCGAAAAATACCAAACGAAAGTGAATATTTCATAACTGAGTCGCCGAATAGTTTGGTTTTGAATCATAATCTCGATTTAATCAGAAAGGAGAATGAGCTTGCGTGAATACTGGGGTCACATACTCGATATGCGAGCGAGAATTGTAATTCCTGATAACTTTGTAGATCTGTACGTGACGTATCCGACTACTCTCAAAACGTAGTCGGACAAAAATACCCCCCCCCCAAAAAAAAAAAAATAACATAAATGAATAAATAAATTTTTCATTCCTGTTTCTTAAAGAATGTGAATTTCTCTTTCTAAATCTGATTTTATTTTTCCTGTACGATCATTATATTTCAGATTACAGCGATTTAAAAAAATAGCAATAGCTGCCCATTTCAACACGTGCAAATCGCGCGTCTTCGGAATAACTTACTTTTCCTCAAAAATGCTCTACGACCATAGGGAAAACCCAAAATAGAATCATGATATGTCTATGAAATTTTCCAGGTATGATTTTCAAAACAATTAGAGCACAATGAATCACAGATTTTGTCTGTAGGTATATTGTTTGCTGATTTATGGCTGTATTTATTAAAATAATCTTATCATGAGAAATGACTAAAATTTCATATGTCATTGCATATAATCATTTGTATTTTTCTTAGATTTCGATTGTTTAGTACATGACACTCATGAATTCTATACGTAAGTGTAATAAACGGATATTAATGTTATATGCATAAATTGTTTTTGTAGAGCTAGGGACGTTTACGTAAAAATTAGCTCCATTTCAACCAAAGGATTCAATATTGTATAAACTTGAATAATTATGGTGCATTGTATAATCATTTTCCTGTTTAGGCGCTATATTTTGCTGAAAAATAAGACAGGATATTTCCCAAGTAAAGTTCTTGGAAAAAAATTGCCGCGAAGGTAGTCTGATACCGTAAGCACGATGTTTCGAGAGAGAGGAATCGTATGGCAGACAATTGCTCTGCTGACATATTTTGAAAGTTAGGCCGTCTGCACACGGAGCAACTCAAAAGAAACTGATAACTGACTCGAATCACAAACCAGTCCGTGTTGAGTCGTAACCTATGTAATTGAATGGAGCCACGCACACGGCGCAACTGGTTACTAACCCGTCCGACGGGTTTGTAACCAGTTGCGCCGTGTGCGTGCTCCATTCAATTACATAGGTTACGACTCAACACGGACTGGTTTGTGATTCGAGTCAGTTATCAGTTTCTTTTGAGTTGCCCCGTGTGCAGACGGCCTTAACTGTAGCTCTCTGATGAGGGAAAAAGCCGTCATTCGAACTATTTGGGGTTTTAACGATGACGCATTTGCAAGGGTATCATTTATTGACAAAAATAACATAGAATAGGACATCGTAAACATTAGTAAATAGGGACATCAGAAAAATCCTGTTTGAAATCATTTTCAGATTTCCTACAACCTGCATTTTCTAGATCGAAACATGAGCTTTTCAGCTACAAGCTACATGTCACATGTCATTCGAATTCATTTCAAAGCATATCAAAAATTTTTTCCTTTTGAATCATTCTCGGATTTACTACAACCGTAATAATTAAGAGAAAGTTGGCAAGTTTTCTCAAATAATAGGGCCAATGCAATACATAGAAATTCGGATCGGATCGCGTGCTTTCTTCTGAAAGCCCTGCTCTGTCATAGAAAATGTATTGCGGAAAGGATAACCTTGATGCTTGAGCTACATTGTTTAGTCGGCTAAACTTAATGGTGGATCGTTGAGACTGGAAAGTCTGCCGTCTCGATGATTCGTTTCATCCCAATTATTGTTACATGGTACAAAATTATTCAGAAAATTTGTCCAAAATTTTCCTGTACAATGTGTGAATTCAAATTTCTGATTTGGAAGAAAGAATTGAGCTTCGATGACACTAGTTGGTTGATATATAATATAAAAAATTTGGTAAAAAAAGTTGAAATGATAAAACCTCTACTAAATAACGCATTTTGGAAGATTCGGCATACCTAGCAGCATATGGGTATTGTCCTTGTTTCGGGACAATCAGCATCGCGCAGTCGACAAACAAGCTGGAGGGAAACGAATTTCATTAGCGAAATGACTCAATTTTGACTAGAAACAGACAATGTGCAGTCAGTCAAGCCCACAAAGGAAAGAACGAGAATCTTCCACAAATCGTTGTGCAAAGTTGAATTCCTGAACTGAAATTCTCTTCTCCCCTGAGTGCGTGTCGGCTAGTGCATGCTAGTATGCTAAGGAGCCTCAAAACAAGGACAAAACCTGGGTCCATGGCTGAAGGATACGCCGGAAATGTATATCTTTGCATATGAGACCCCTCTTACCAGAGAAGAGTCTGTGGGTTCGAGTCCCACTGTGGGCATGGTTGTTTGAAGTCGTTCGGAATGAGACTTTAGGTCCCGGTCTAATGAATTTTTGTGTAGCAAAACTCGTCCGTAGTGCTCTCAGTCAACCTACCATTAGGCAGAGACATTCCTTGGAGTAATATTAGAAAGACTGTGTAGATCCACATGATTCCGATTCCAACCCGAGACATTTTTGTACATTTTCTCTGTCCATTAATATACTAGAAAAACCTTTCCACGAAAAGATCCCGAAATTTGGAACAAATTTGCGCAGACGAATTGCTACTGTGAAATAATCTGGTAAAACTCGTAACTAAATTGCTCCCATTTAAAAAAATAAAAATAAAATAAAAATAAGCATTATATTGTCCGATTACTTTGCTTGTGGTCCGCATTTGTGGGAGTGATGAATAAGTTGAAGACCGAAGTTTCTTAAATTTGCAAAAAATTATAAGGGGTGGTGACTCGTTTCGCGCCAAGATTGGCAACCTCTCGTCAGGCGATCGTAACACAGGTCGCGATTATCTTACCAGACAATACACAAATGCCCCGTGTGCTATTCGCTTTGATTCGAAGTGTAAAGGATGGATAGATCTAGAAGAGACCCCTTGGCACGATAGTTAGGGTAGGAAACAAAGACTTTTAAACACAATTGAAAGGGAACGGGGGAGATAAAATGAACGAAAGGACAAGAAATGTCAAAGATATGCAAAGGAAGCATGGAATGAACGAATAAGATTCCCAGGGAAACGACAGACACTGAATTGTGGAAAATCGGAATTATAATGTTTGCAAGCATATACAGGTTTGTGTAGACACTGTTGGGCTCTTATATACGCCACATACGTATAAACAAAATTGAAACATGTATATGTACAAATGAAGTAGAGAGGTAACGTGAATCGGGCAGGTGCGTAGTGCCCACATAACTTCTAACATCTTTTACTTGTAATGCTGCCAGGAGTGAGAATGTGCAGTAACAGACACGCTCTTTCACATGATAGGCACCGCTTTGCGTAACATCAAGGGATAGTAACAAAATGTCACGTGTATATTTCAATTGAACAAATGAGATGTGTGTGTGTGTGAATCGTTATCCGATGATCATCCACCATAGTTAAAGCTGTTTCAAGACGTTTTTGTGATAACTTAACACATTTATTATTGTTTAATTGTAATACCAGTTGTTTCTTTTACACTTCTTAATATTTAAGCGTTAAGCCCTGGTCTGCACTTACCCCACAAAACTTCCGTGTTTGGACAATTTCAGATGTTTACCTTTCATTCTTATGAAGAAAATTTCCTTTGCTATGATTTTTAAACTGATATATTAGACTTTTCTTTGATCATTAAAATAAATTTAAATGAGTAAAAAGTTTCTACACTGTTAAGTATTTTCTAAGAGTTTTTATCTTCGTTTCGCTTTTCTGGACTCAAAACGGGTAAAAATGCATAACTCAACGAATCTTTATTGAATTCAAGATTTTTTAAGAACAGTTCAAAGAAAATAATCATGCTACAACCACACATACGCGAATAAGCTCCCCCCGTCACCTCTTGACACATTTTGGTGTCGATTAGTCCCCCCCTTCAGCGTGGGGAAAGTATTTCGCCGCTTTGATCATTCGTCTTAAAACCGCTCTCCGGAGCGGTCTGAGTACGAACATCAAAGGCACGAGGGACGCCATAAAACCTCCTCTCGGCGACGGGACCAATAAATCACTGCTTTCCCCTACACTTCGCTCTGTTTCGCGAATGTGTGCTCGCAGTGTCAAAGAATCGTGAAGAAACAGGTTATTTGGTCTTACCCCAACGTCGTTGCTGAGAAAAACAGGCAATAAATAAAGGCCCGATACGCACTTACCCCATTTTTGTGGGAAAAGGGCTCACCTTGGATCTTATACATCTTTTCGGTTCTGAAAATTTGAAATTGTTGAATCAAAATCTTTTAAAGGCATCTTTTAAAAGAAAAGGTTTCGTGTCTCATATGCAAAATCTTTCCCATTTCTATCGGCTGAAAACCAATTAAATACAGTCACTCAGGTTCAAACTTCGTAAGTTTTGGTGTGCATACTCCCTGATTCACGTTACGCTTATACGTTGAAATGGGACAAAAGTATTGTTCAAGCCATTTTACTTCATACTTCCACGAAGAAATGTCGAACCGCTTCCGTATTCGATTGTAGCTCTACCTCCTAATCATTTTCTCTGTTCCGGCACGAACGGACGTCCCTGAACAATCGCCTGGAGTTTTAAGTTTCGCGCTATGAGGCAAACAATTTTTCCGTGAAAAATTATTGCCCATAACGACCCTGGAAGGTAGAAACGCAGCCGATTGCGTCGGAGTAATGAAACCGAACCGAAAAATCAAAGCCAAAAAAAAAAAGGAAAAAGTCAACGTTTTGGATATCGCCGGGGGGGGGGGGGGCAATCCACATCCAATCGATTGGCGAGGGTGTGGTTCTGTCGGAAACGCTCCCGGTCCGCGTGATCAATGGGCCATGGATCGCAAGGTCACATCACGTGACAGAAGGACCGAGATTAGAAGTCGAGTAATAACAGGTGTCGTGATTACGTATTGGTGATTAAAAACCTTCCTGGTGGCTCGATTACCTGTTTTTAAGTAATCTTACGTGGCATGTGTTTGACCAATGCAGGGAGACTTCGGATGTAAATCTCCTCCGCGGCCGCCTCGAAGCGGTTGATAAAAAATCTTTCGCCGTCGTTAAATTCAAGGTCCTATCCTTTACAAAATATTTAGCGAGAGCTTGAGCGCAAGGATTCATCAAACACGCACTAATAATGAAGCAACACGCACTCACAATGAAGCGATGGCGAAGTAGAATGATGAAATGGTTTTATTTCCCTCTGGTCAGAAGTGAAGGAAAATTTTTCTAATTGAACCAAAAATAACCGATACTTGCGAAAGTAAAAGTTTTATTTACGGGAAAGTTTCAGATTGTAATTTTTGCGATCCTCTCAGTTTGCCACTACTAACAAAAACTGAGAGTCATTTAAGCGGATCACACACCGAGGACACTAGTGTTATGAACCGACACTCTAGCTTGACGAAACCATTCCATTTAAAACCACATAAGCACATACTGATATTCATGGAATTATAATCGCTTATAGTGGCGTAATCATCGTTTCCAGCAACTATAGTTTCGTGTAAAGTGTGTTCTGTTCTTTATAAATAAAGGAAAACTGTATTTCCGTTTCTCTTCTTCTTTCGCTGCCAACAGCAAAGCATGGGTTCATTCTTGTCGTCGGATGACATCGCAGAAACTGAAAACTAAAGTGTGCTATCTCATGTGAAACTAGCTTCAAGATATGTTTCACGAAACTTTTTTAACAAAATCTGTTTCCTCAGTGTATGGCCCACCTTAGACGCTTGAAATTAAATTTACGTCCTTTAACCTGCACATGAACTGTTGTTTGAAAAAGAAAAAAAATTCTTTGAGAACAAGTTTATAAAACATACACAGGGAGAATGATTTCCGATATGTAAGACTACGGTTAAACCAGGAATTGACGGATTCGTTAGAAGTCAAGTCAGTTATTAGACGGGTAGAGTCACTAATTAGAAGCCCATTGCAGTGAAAAGTCTAGAAATCGGGCAATTTGTTATCAGTAAGAAGTTAGAACTGTGTAATCAGTTATTGAGGGCTGTCTGCAGCCGTTAGTAGTTGGTAGTAGTCAGCAGTCAGAACTACTTATCCCGATTGGAAAGAAAAATTTTACTAACCTCAAGAACTATAAAAAAATATCGAAATTTAATTTATTTAAATTTTAAAAAAATTATTTTAATTTTTTAATTTTGTTGATATTTTCTTGATTTCTGTTACAACGGCTTCCTTTAATCTGCAAATGGATGTTTCTTTGAAGAAATACCTTTGACAACATATTTATAGAGAAGGACGAGGAGGACTACAATCGACAGTTGATTTCTGACTGCACCAAACTACTCACTTGACTACTCTATTGACTTCTGACGACTAACTTATTGACCAATTCCTCGATTACTCAGAGCCGAGTAATAAACCGCGCACTTTTCTTATGTTTCCTAGCCTAACTCTTGGAAAAAACCATATCGGCTTTTAAAATTACCGATGACTTCCCTTCTGCTAAGTAAAGTTATTTTTGCTAATTAGCTTTTTAGAAAAGACAGATGAGTTACTTGTCAGAAGTCAGTAGTTTTGATAGCACCTCACAGCATAGGAGAGTCGCTACATGCTTGACAAAGGGCACCGAGCAGTCCTGATGGTATGTTGCGAATGCTGTTCACCAAACGTATAAGTGGTCTACTTAGTGGTAGAAAACAATGAAGCACTTCTCAACCGACCAGATGTCAAATAATTTGAAATCCAGTTTCTACATTTGTGTCACCATTTAGGGCGTTATCTTGCAAGAGTGGCTTTCGAATTGCATCACGACCGTAAATACTGGTTTTATGCAGCTTCCAATGAACCATTAGTGCTGAAACCGGATCATTACGATTCGAATTCACCTCTGCTGTTATTTGCTGTGTTGTTAGTCTTAGGCTTTTGTCGTACAATCTGTACAAACTTTCACATTTCCCTTGTTGACCGTTTATGTGACGTGCACACTTTTTGCGTCCAGAGGCAACAACATATATTCATTTCAGTAACGTGTCACAATCTTTGTTACACCAACAATTACTGCCATTTTAGTTATAAAAGCAACCGCAAGCTAAACGGCAATAATCGTACGTTTTTGCAAGTAAACCCAGATTCAAAATTTTATACACTCATTCAAGCAACAGCCAATTTTATCTTGACTGGGCTAATCCTGCGTGATAGCCGATATTCGTACTTCTCCGCATTATTTACTTCTGCTGGCTGAAGATACCGTCGTTATGATTTGTCTACATTGTGCACCCGCCTTTTTTAAGCGGAGTTTCCATTATTTCGATAACTCCCTGTATATATTCCAATAGCAATAATCTCTCTATAAAAATTCTAAGTAAATAGATTGTTTAAAGTGAGAAAATGAAAAGCAATTTTATATTTCTGAGTAATTTATTAAGAAAAGTCTACCTCTTTACCAAATACGGCTGTTAAATAGAAGTAAAAATAAAAGGAAGTTTTTAACTATCCTCATGTTAGAACAGTCTTTTAATTAGCCCTACATCAGGCAGTTAAGAGTTAACTGAGGATTTTCTGAACTTACTGAATACCGTGTGGCGTCTAAAGCAATTTTATCTGTTTGAAAATTTTCTCTATCGGCTAAATTTTTCTACCGGAAACGACCGTTTATTAGAAGATATTCCAACGAATCTTTTAATTATCGCTCCCCTAATGAATAGGACGTCAGCAGAAATACAATGGCTGTAAGAAGTCTGAAAAATAAGTTTTCTTCTCCGAAAATTGTAAGAAATGAGCTTTATTTTACAAACGAATACGATTGTTAAATAGAAGAAATGAGACTCAATGTTTTAGCTATCTCTTTATCAGAAAGTTAACACAGGATCTTTAAACAGGAGAATATTGTGAGACGTCTAAAACCAACTTCATCTCTCAGAAAATTTTATAAAATAAGCAGTATTTTTCAACCGAAAGAAAAACTTAAAAACAAAGAAATTCATATGACCTTTGACTTATCAGTTAACTAGTTGGTTTTCCAGCGTTGCCCGGTATTTTGGGCATCTCGGTTTATCTCGGCCATTTTGGACATTTTATTTTTCACCCCTTCTCACCCCCTCCCATGCCGATGGGGCTGAACTTGAACTTAAACGGCATCGGGAATGTCCCTTCATCTCAGAAACCCCGAAAACTATGGATTCGACACTAATCTCGGTTTTTTTAAATGTCAACTCCTTCCCATCCCTACCCCTAGGGTTACACTATACTTAGGCTTAAAGGGCTGTCACCAATCAGCTCAGAGATCCCGAAAACTATAGATTCGACACTGCTCGCGGTTATTTTTGGACATTTTATTCACTTCTTCTCACCCCCCCCCCCATACCGATGGGGGCTAAACTTGCCCTAAGCGGCATTGGGAGTGTCACAATTCATCTCAGCGACCCGAAAACTATGGATTTGACACTGATCTCGGTTATTTTTGGACATTTTATTCTCCCTTCTCACCCCCCTACAGATGGAGGCTAAACTTGCCTTTAAGCGGCATTGGGAGTGTCACTATTCATGTCAGCGATCCCGAAAACTATGGATTTGACACTGCTCTCGGTCATTTTTGGACATTTTACTCCCCCCTCTCCCCCTCCCCCTCATACCGATGGAGGCTAAACTTGCACTTAAGCGGCATTGGGAGTGTCACTATTCACCTCAGCGACCCCGAAAACTATGCATTTGACACTAATATCAGTCGTTTTCGATTATTTTTACATGTCATTCCCTTCCTCGCCCCTGGGAATGCCAGGGGTGTCTTACCCCCACAGTATTGTTTTCCAGATTGTAAGTAACGTGTACCAAGTATGGTTGAAATTACTTCAAATGTTCCAGAGTTATGCTGGAACATACATACATACATTTTTATATATTGTAGATTAGCCGAGGCTTAAGACTGTAAGATAGCAACCCTATTGGCTCAGCTCAATGTTAACCCGTGGAGAAAACATTTCCAGTAATGGTCAACCTGGATTAAACGATTTATTTTTCTAAATTTTAGAAAAAATCATACAGAAAGAAATTTTTTACTCGATAATCTTATTCATTCTTAAAAGAAATCGGGGTCTTATTCTTTTAAGTGTTCGGGAATCTTATTCATCGATAAAAGAAACGTCAATAATTTTTTTTTTAATTTGAAGGATCGGGGGAAAAATGTGGTGTAATGTGTTTTAAACGCACAACCTTTTGTTGGATGAACGACATTTTTAAAATGAAAAAGATAGAGTAAAAACTATCTTTCTCTATGACAGAGTACAATTTTTAAAAAAAATCTTTAAATCTAAGTTGATAACCCTGGGAAAATTTCTGTCCATTTCTCTGAGAGGAGCGAATCCAGTAGGGCTACTACATGGCTGCCTTAAAGTTAAAAGTTTTTTTTTATAGTCGCAAACACTGTGAAATGTCTAAAATCATTTTGATTTTTCTGAAATTAAAGATACAAAGTTCTGAAAGCGAGGAACGAATATAAAAGAAAAAACATCCCAAGCCAAGAAAAACAGTAAATAATGCATTTATATGCAGAGAGTAATAAGCATTAACTTTCAAAGTGTAACCACATCTTCGCAAGGTTAATGGGTTTTTAGAACTCTCTCAGCAGAAGCATTACCACTGGGTGACTATCCAAAGCTGCGTAGCAACACAGCTCATTAAATTGCCCCGAAAAAGAAAGAAAAGGGGGCAGATTCCGCTCCAATCAGTGATGGATTATGGCACTCAAAACAAAACGCCGTGAGTGGCAGCAGCATCATGTTCGACCCAAATGGTCCTCCAGTTGTCATACCGGACCACGATTCCCTGGTGACAGGGTGGGGCCATGCTGCTGCCGCACTTTCCAAGTTAGTTATGGGGTGGAAGGCATTGCAGACACCAAATACGGTTGGTTTCTCGCCTTCACTTTTTTTTTTTTTTTGTGCGGCAGATTTTGCGTTCGAATAGAGTGGTGTAGGGGTAAATACCGGAAGTTTGGAGTGATCGAGAACATATACAAATGTTAGGGTAGGGTGGTATTTTCGTGCTCTAATTGGCGCACTTTGGATTTTATATTTTGATGGTTTCGGCACAGTTTCGCTTTAATTATAGAAACTTGGGGAGAAGTGGAGAAATAGCCAGATGATCGGATTTAAATTGATTGTTGGTTTGAAATTAATTTAGAACATTATGGTAATGATGAAAGAAAATTGGAATTTGCTGAGATTTCAGTATAAAATATTTTAAATAAGTTCAAAAGTTTCTTATAAAGAGAGAAAGTTTGATGGATTGTACGAGGAACTATTGCAAGGAACTAGGTCGTTTCTGGTCATCCAGGAACTCCGTAAAAAAGTTATCCATTTCCGGGAATTAAATCTGAGGTACTCTAGTAATTATTAAATAACTGACCATTTTCTCTCCCAAAGTCTTATTTACTACCTGGAACTTCTCGGCAGAAATATTAAGATGATTTGTTTAATCAATTTATGGGCTACATGTTAATGAAAAAATGCAGGTAATCTTTTCGTATTGTTACGTCACTTTTGTTGAAGAAATCTTCAATTTCTTGAATTTATGTTTCATGGTATAACAATGAGGAGTCTGATAAGAGTTTGGGAACAACATTTTTCGCTTTTAAACTAAGGGAAACATTATAATTTATCCCGTAATAGCACATAGTCTTAATAACGATACCAGATTTATATTTGGGGCTATTTGATAGAATAGTCTTTTCTATATGACGTATTTAATGGAAAACAAAGAGACTTAAGGTTTTGTCGGAAGCATAACTCTCAAAAAATCAAGTTATATTGCATTTATCATATAGTTCCAGTTTGAATTTAAATAAGTTTTTAACAGTTTTTGTATTTGTATGAAAATTTGCATACATACTTTTAGTTATAATTTACATTTACAGTTTTATTTTTAAAAAAATCTATTCACAACTTTTTTTGCCGTAAATATTTAAAATTTTTATATTTTGCGTTCTCACTTGCCCCAAGTGCAGGGGCAAGTGAGAACACGGGTCCCAATAAATCATAGTGGCTTATAGCAAAATAAAGTAGGTCAAGGGAAAGAATAGATATTTCATGCTGAACAAAAGCTATTTTTTTTTACATTCTTTCATTGTGGAGATATTTGTTGTTCAAGTTAGCAGTATCAGCAACGACCGAATATTAACAAAATAAGTATATTTATGTTATTTGTTTTAGAGTAACAAATGTTTGTTAAAAGTTCAAAAAAAGGTTTTCTTTCCAATGCCTAGGCCCTACTGAATATTGTAGTACCAAAAAGACACGGAAAAAAATTAGTTCACCGCGCCTTCCAGGCCTCGGCTCTTCCAGGAACACTAATAAGTCATCATCTGGTACAAAAGGCAACTCAGAAATAGTGACAACGGAATCAGAAATTCCATATATTCCCACAGTTTGTAATGTCCACTCCAATCACATTCACTAAAAGTTAGTCTAAACAAGTTAGTTTATTACAATTAACTTCTGTTCAAACCTACAACAAATAAAAACTAATTTCAGCTGCATGTAAAAAGTAAACAATAGAAATAAACAAAATTAAAATTGAAGCATAGACTGCTAAATCACTATAACATAAAACATATCCTGCAAAGAAAACATTTTCAATAAAGGATAGCGCAGAAGCTTCATATCCCCATAATGAAAAAAACAAATAAATAATCCAACAGATATAGATAAAAAATTATACTAAAATAGACAAAAAACAAACAGAAATCAAGCACTCTGGGCATCCACGCACCAACGGCAAGATTCTGTATAAGTGCCGGAACTGAACCATAAAACAACAGAGGTAACCGACAAGTCTCGTCATCAGGGAGCCTAACCATGTCAATTACCTCAAGGGGAACTTTCTGAATAGGATGCAGGTAAGCCCAAAAGACATCCCAAGGCCCCGAGTCCCCCAAAGAAGCAATTAGTCAAGAAGAAAATGAAAAGACAAACACAACTTACAGTATGGGCTTAACGCACCTTACAAGCAAGCACACAAAAATCCTAATGCAAAGTAATCGGTGCCTACACATCCCAATTCCGTAAGTGACGGTTATGGCGAAACAGCAGCCAGTTCTATCCTAAAGGTTACGTCATTGTAACATTACTATAGCTCCACCCCCCATTACAACTTAACCAAATGAAAACACAAATACTATTCTAAACATCTTTAAAAATTCCTGAGTCTCAATGCCATTTTTTAAAACTTTTAAATTACCGAAATTTTTAGGGAAATCGTTTTTTCTTAAGTTTTCCTCGAAAATGCTACATTCCTCCAAAAAATCCCCAGCGTTGTTACATATGTTTTTTATTCTGTAAAGTTGTGAGTAAAGTTGTGCATAATTTACTATTTATGAATGTTAAGTAATTAAAAACAATCACCCAGCTGTTAAAGAAAAATTGCAAAAGGTGGTTGGTTATGAAGTTTCTCCAGCAAGAAAACATATGTTGAAAGAAAAAACTATTTATGTGGCTGTTATAACACAAAAGTAGGTTTTTTCAGTATACGTGGCAAGTGAGAACTGCCATTCTCACTTGCCCCAACCTTCGTGTTCTCACTTGCCCCAACACAAAATTTTTATGGGGCAAGTGAGAACCCTGCAGTACTGAAGTAATATTGCAAAAAAAAGTTTATATATTTTATCTGTATTCTTCATTCTTTAATGAATAAGTTTGTATTTTCAAAATAACTCTATATGTTGTGGTTAATTATTTATGTTTTTCTTTTGCTAGTACTCTAATTTGGTACCTAAGTTAAAATGCAAGGGTTTGATAGATATAATAATTTTCTATTTTAGGATTTTTTTTCTGTAAATAAAAACTATACATAACAGTAGAGCAAGAATTTTCCTACAAAGTACAATTGATTTATTTAAGTTAAATTTTTAGGGATTTAAGCCCGCGTTCTCACTTACCTCACATCACCCTATCTAAAATTCTTTTCAAAGCATATATATGGTAGTTTAAAGTGAATTCCCGAGTTTCATCTTCATGAAATCATCCCTAACATTTTTAAGTAGAGATTTTGAAATCCTATTTCTGCTCACACAACAGTCACTCTTAAAAAGATTTTTTTTTTACTCTTTAAAAATATCAAACATTTTATAAATATATTTTATAAATCTTGATGACAAATTATTGACAGTCTTAAGCACAAAAGTTTTAAAAAAAACTATGCAACCATTGATTTGGCAAAGACACCAAAAGCTAAACTTGTTTTAAATAAACTTTTGAATTTTTTTAAACAAATTTTCAGTCTGCAAGATTTTTTTAAATAAGAGATATTTACACAAAATATAGTTAGAGGAAAATCCTTAAAAATGCCAAATAATAATAATAATAATAATAATAATAATAATAGTAATAATAATAAAAGAAATTTGAACTGTGTACAGGCTTGAGGGATAAGCGGCTTAACCGTCGGCACGTGCGTAGATTCCGCTCTCTCGGTCGTCTGTCAATGGTCATGTTGGACACTTCTTTGCGGATATCATGTATCGACGAATCCTGTGCTGTGACAGCTGATCTGACAATCGCTCTATCTACCCATTCTGTTATGGTCCTAGGTCAACCGCTGCCGTCCTGACGCTTAAATCTGCCGTTGTTGGCCCACTCTTGCCAGCATCGTCTAATCGCTACATCGCTTCGACCCAGATGTCGAACGATTCCTCGATTTGCCAACAGGCTTCTTTCAATATGATGACACGACTTCTTTTAAACTCTGAAATAGGCTGGTAATGAGCACGGATCTCTCGGAATTGTTACAATCGATGTAAGATATTCACAGTCGAAATACAACAGAAATTTTGAACATCAGATCAAGACTAGCTACAAAAATACACCTACTGGATGCGCCGTTCTGATGTGCTTGAGCTCCCGGTATTCATTCGTTTGACACCCAATTTTAATCATTTGCGTGTTCGGTCGAAACATCTGCATACGAAATTTCATTACATCCATTCATTACTTCTCCTTGGTGTGTCGATTTTTTTTTTGTTACAGACATCCATCAGTAGTTGATATATCATGTAAAAATTAATTATTGAAAAATTGAAAAAATTAAAATTGCGTGCTCTTTTTTTAACATCTGCCATTATACGCAAAAAACAGATTTAAGAAACTCGAATTTGTTAACCTGCGAAGAGAAATATTCTTAAAGTAACAAATGCACCCCCTTAATTACTGATGACTCATTTAAGAGGATTTATTGACAATTTTCATTCAGGATTCGTTCATTGATGATTCAGACAGTATATGATGGATTTCTAACAACGTGGCAGGCACTTGTCCTGAGGATATTCACCCGTACATCTTTATTAGCACACCCAGGTCTTCTGTAGAAGTCGCCACCATTTCAGTCGCCGTAAAGTCTTAGCTCTTACTCGAACGATGGCAAAATCTCTTTGGACTTCATCAGATGAACGAGGAGGCGGTTTTGTCCTTGGCCATTTTGTCACTTATATACATTTGCCCCTTATCACCATTCTATTTTTTTATTATATATATATATATATATATATATATATATATATATATATATATATATATATATATATATATATATATATATAAATAAGAATAAGATGAAAGAGAAACCAGTAATAGCTCTAAAGCTACTTAAAGCCAGAAACATCCAACATGTAAAGAAAAGTATGAATAAGGTTTTTGACAGCATTTCTTCATCAGCGGTGTCAATACTGTCTAAAAACCAATGGATTGTTTCTGATGAGTATGATCTATTAAATAAACACACTCATACACCGTACAATCCATTATTAACAGAAGAATTGAATAATAAATGAATTAAGTTTGAATAAAAGTACTTAACCAAAGAACACCAAGCCTGGCGCTAGTCAGAGTGGAAGTTAAGAACTTGTAACCGCAAGATGACTGACGTCATATAACTTGCAACCATTGAGGTAGTGGATAGTCAGTTACAGACTTACTTAGGTTACCATATTTTAAGACTATTATTCCTTTATTTATTTAGTTTTTATTATTGTTACTACTATGAGTTAATTATTTTTTTATTTTTCTTATGATTTTTATTTTTGTTTTTAGTAGTTATTATTTTTATTTTAACCTATTGTTATGTTTAACTTATTAATGCAACAGAACAAACTATTCATTAAAACAAAAACAACCAATTATGTTTTTGGATAGACTTACTGGGTAATTATTACGAGTTAGCACAGCTTTCAAGTCTATAATATGCTTAATCCTATTGTCTTTAGAACATAGCCTATTTATACGAGCTAACTGATTTACAATAATGTTATTAAAAACAGATTTATGTAAACAGGTTAGATAATTTTGAAATTTAACAATATTAAAATTATAGTCAGATCTTTTGTCGTATAAGTCAAAAGTAAATTTATTGTTAGTACTTAATTTAATATTAATATCTAGAAAGTTTACATTAATATTATCATGGCTACTTTTAATTAGTTCCAAATTAGGAGGGTAAAAATTTAAGTCTATAGGGTTATTACTTTTATTAATTACTATTATATCATCTATATATCTAAATATATTGTAATTGCTATTTTCTATATTATTAATTTCAAAATAATATAAGTATAAATTAGCTAGCATACTTGAAGCATTACCACCTTGTGGTACACCTTTGGACTGTAAGTATATACTATTATTATGAACTATGTAATTATGTTTAGTTACTAATTCTAGGAGCCTATTGAAACGAGTTAGTTTAATTTCGTTGTTTAAGTATTGAATATTATTTTGTACTAACATTATGATTATTCTATTTAAATCAATTATATCAATATTATTAAATAGATCTTTAAAATCATAAGTTACAATATATTTACAGTTATCTAATGTTTGTAGTTTTCTAATTAGACTATAGCTATTATCAATTATACCACAAACACCAGATGTTATATTTTTATAGATTAATTTAAGGTATTTTAATAATAATTTACTTGCTTTTGTAGCATAAGTATTATGACCACAGGTTACTGCTCTAAAAGCAATAGGTGTTTTATGAAATTTTGGAACTAAAGTTATATAAGGAAAATGATAAATGTTAGATGAAATACCTAGTAGTTTATATTTAGCTATGATTTTCTTAATAATAATATTAGTAGTTTCTTTTAATGGCTGAAAAAGATCACTATTTTCTAACTGTTTTTTTAAACATATGGCAAAATATTTTTTACAAATTATAGCATAGTTGTTGGCTGCTTTATCTACATAAGTGACTATAAAGTCATCTTGTAATTTTGTAATAGCAGCTTTAAAGTGTTTATAAGGATTATTAATGTTATTACTATTATTGGGTAATTTAGCTTGTACTAGTTTTAGTAAATTAATTTTACAAGGGTTGAAAGCTTCAGTAGGTACAGAATAATTAATTGCTATTTTGTAAATAAATTTATCTAAATCAGCATTTAAGAAACTAATTATTTTCTTATTATTAGTAGTACTAGGTATTCTAAACTTAGTTCCCAAATTCATCAAATCTCGCAGTGCATCATCTTCCACAATATCCATATTGCCTGTTATTACATGACCATGTGTCGTATCTAAATAACTATTGTAAATGGGCAGATGACAAACACAAGTTAAATTTAATGACTCAGAAAAATTTTTGGATACCTGATTATAGTTGAATATACGTCTACCCATAGGCAGAGTATATTTAAAGGCACGTTTTATTTTTTTTTCTTTTATAGGAAACATATCATGAAGTTTATCAAATAAACTATTGAAGTTTATATTATTAAGTTTAAGGTTAGTAAAATTTAGTACACAATATGTGTTATTATCTGAATTTTGTTTTTTAAATAAGTTTATTTTTAAATGTTTTGCCCGTGTTAGTATTAAATCATATACCAGATGCTGATAATGATAATTCTTTATTTTCGTATTTAAAAATAGTTGATAAAGCTTAATGATATGTTTTTTAACGATAGAAAAAATCCAAGCTTTTAATATTTTATATTTTTAATCAATTATAAACCTTTCCTGAAAACCTATTAAGGCATTTTTATATATGTTACTATCAAAAGTCTTACTTTTATTATAACTTTTACCTCTTTTAGTTCTTTTTGAGGACTGTGTATCTTCAATTAGATTAGGGTAAATAGGTTGAGCTGACACATCAGTAAAATTAAATTTTTTATATATATATATATATATATATATATATATATATATATATATATATATATATATATATATATATATATATATATATATATATATATATATATATATATATATATATATATATATATATATATATATATATATATATAAGCAACAGAATATTCTCGAAGCTCGAAGCTGAATATTCTGTTGCTGAATGGTCAACGCACCGGACTGCTGAGCAAGAGGTCCCCGGTTCGAAGCTCTACATTATTTTAATTTAATTTAATTCTAATTCTATTTCTGTTAGTTCTAGAAGTTGCTAGAACATTCTTTAATTTCCTGGAACGGCGTTCCAGAATATTCTGTTGATGGATAAAAGAGCAAGTAGCTCAACCTGTGAGTTCAGTTCTGAGTTCTATCAGCTAAGTGTTGCGTGCTAATAAACAGCGTTGTATTCCCTCTACGTGTGTGTTCAATCCATACGACTACCATCTACGCGACATCTTTGGTGGAGGCGCCGGGTACTCAGTTCAGTCTGGAAGCAGAAGAAATACGAAGAAGCCGTAGACTTTTAAATCTTCCTCCGGAATACGGTCTTTACGTAGCCGCTCCACGAAAGCGATTCCCGGCAATGCCTGAAGAAGAAGTCAAGCCACAAACCGTCCTGCTGTCTCCAGCACTAATTAGGGAACCGAGAAAGCCGACAATTTTTAGAGGCGATCCTGGACAAGATCCAACCAAGTGGTTAAAAGAATACCTTAGAGTATCAAAATTTAATCAATGGGATGATACTCTATGTCTTGCGAACGTCTACTTTTTCCTTGATGGGACCGCCAAAATATGGTTTGAAAATAACGAAGATCTGCTGAATTCATGGGACGACTTCGAAAGAGAACTGAAAAAAACTTTTGGTGACTCTCAGCTATATATACGGCGAGCTAAGGATTGCTTAAAATGCCGAGCGCAGAGAGCTGGGGAAGCTACACAATCTTATATCCAAGACGTTTTAGGACTCTGCAACCAAATTGACCCGGCCATGTCAGAAGACGATAAAGTGTCCCACTTAATGAAGGGCATCGCAGAAGAGGTGTACCAGGCCTTATTAACTAAGGAGATAAAAACGACAGTCGATTTCAGTAAATGGTGTCAGTACATTGAGGAAATGCAGCAAAAGCGAATAGGACGTCAGAAATTCAGTCGCTTGCCGAATGTTGTCCCAATTGCCTCCGTCGACGAGGAACAGGATCTAACCTCACTGATCCGTAAAATTGTCCGTGAAGAGATACAGCGATTAACTACACCCCAAATTGAAGAGCCCCAAACAGGCGTACAAACCATAGAAGCAATTGTGCGAGATGAGGTTGAGAAATCTTTGGCTCCCATATCTAGTGGAAGCTTCCGAAGGTCGACTCCCACATACAACCGCAGCATCCACTCGACGTACAGGCCGGAGCCGGCACAGGAACAATTACCCCGAAAAACCGACGTGTGGCGTACGACCGACAATCGTCCCGTTTGCTTTCACTGTGGCCGCCCCGGACATGTCGTTCGCTATTGCCGGGATAGAAGAGCAATTTTTAATGCTTACAGAGCTGATAGAGGAAACACAGCCCAGCGACGCATGATCTCCCAGAACACCGCCGACGAATCCAGCCGAACGTTTGAAAGAAGTCTGTCGCCTAGCCCTAACCGAGGTCGATCGCCTACTCGTCGCTTCAGATCCCCATCGCCGTATAGACGTTCCAGTGTCTCACCTGGCCGAAGAAATGAGGAAAACTAAGCAGTGCGACCTTCCTTGGAGGTGAGGCTGCTGAAAAACAAAATCCTCCCGCTGCCGCAAAGATGACGAAGAATTATCTAGAACTAAACATTGACAGTCAACCAGTACGTGCACTCGTGGACTCCGGCGCATCATTTTCTGTCATCTCAGACCAATATAGACGTCAGCTGCGAAAAATTATGTTCCCAATCAACGGAAGCATAATCCTCAAGGTCGCCGACGGAAGTCACGTCCGTCCAATAGGGAAATGTGTTCTTCGCTTAAACATCAATGGTCTAATACGTCCCTTTGAGTTTACAGTTATGCCGAACTGCAGTCACAATGTTATACTTGGTTGGGATTTTCTCGAAGCCTCGAGAGCAGTCGTCGACTGTGGCCGATCGGAACTAGTGTTTGACGAAATGATGTCAGATCCTGAATCTGCTGAGACATGGCGAGTGAACACCCTTCAAGACTGCGTCGTACCTCCGCACTCTATTTCTAAAGTAATTGTCACGAATCCCAAAATTAATGCGATCACAGACGTCATAGTGGAGGGAAATCGACTACTGCTGCTGGACAAAGAAGTTGCGGTGCCCTCAACGATCCTGACGTTTTACGACGGTACAGCCGAACTCTGGGTCACGAATGCTCAACCAGAAGCTAGGTTCATTCCCAAAGGCATGTGTGTGGGCTATGCAGAGACTCTAGACGAGAGGTATCTGAACTGCATCTCCAGTGCGCATATCTGCTCAGCCGCCAAGTTGAAATCGAGCCCTTCTCCGGTCGACTATTCCCAAATGCTAGCCCAAGATCTCACGGTAGAACGAAAACAGCGACTCTTAGAATTACTTTCTGAGTTTCCTGAAATTTTTGATCAATCAAGAAAAGCCGGAACAAAAGTAAATGTGCAACATCGTATAATCACTGGCAATCATCTACCGATTAGCCAAAGGGCTTACAGAGTATCTCCTGCGGAGCGTCGAATTATTCAAGAGGAAGTAGAAAAGATGCTAGACAGAGATGTTATTCAACCATCGGAGAGCCCATGGTCGTCCCCAGTTGTCCTCGTGAAGAAAAAGGATGGAAGTTGGCGATTTTGTGTCGATTATCGTCGGCTCAACAAAATTACGAAAAAAGATGCCTACCCTCTGCCACGTATTGACGACACATTAGACAGCTTAAAAGGAGCCAAGTTCTTTTCGTCGATCGATCTCTATTCTGGCTACTGGCAGATTGAAGTGGACGAGGCAGATCGCGAAAAGACAGCTTTTATCACACCAGAAGGACTTTACGAGTTCAAGGTCATGCCCTTTTAGTCTGTGCAATGCGCCGGCAACCTTTGAAAGAATGATGGATAACTTGCTACGACACCTAAAATGGACCATGTGTCTCTGTTATCTAGACGACATTGTCGTGTTTTCTGAGACCTTCGGCGACCATCTTAAACGTCTGAATGTCGTACTTAAATGCATCCAAGAAGCTGGGCTTGTCCTAAATCCAAAAAAATGTCTCTTCGGGGCTGAACAAATTAAGATTTTGGGACATCTAGTATCGGAAGGAGGTGTCCGCCCCGATCCAGATAAAGTAAAGGCCGTGAAGTGTTTTCCCACACCCAAAAGTGTGCACGACGTCAGATGTTTCCTAGGACTCTGTTCTTATTACCGCCGCTTCATCAAGGATTTTTGTCATCAAGCTCAACCCTTACAAATGTTGCTGAAAGGTGACTCTAAATTTCGTTGGGGACGTGAGCAGTCGGATGCTTTCGACCGGCTAAAGGAAGCACTGATATCTGACCCTATACTGGGACTTTACGACGAAAACGCCGAAACAGAATTGCGAACGGACGCCAGCGGCTATGGTATTGGAGCAGTCTTGGTTCAAATACAGCATGGAAAAGAAACAGTTATTGCCTATGCTTCGCGGACACTAACCAAAGCAGAGAAAAATTATTCCACGACTGAAAGAGAATGCCTTGCCGCCGTATGGGCTGTTCACAAGTTTAGACCATACCTCTTCGGCAAACACTTTTCAATCGTAACAGACCACCATTCGCTGTGTTGGCTAACTAATCTAAAGGATCCCTCGGGAAGACTTGCGAGGTGGGCCTTGCGACTACAAGAGTATGACATCTCGATTGTTTACAACAGCGGAAAGAAACACAAGGACGCTGAAGTTTGTCCCGAAATCCATTGGAAGAAGACAATATACCATCGGAAGTCATCGCCGCTATAGATTTTGCTAACGTTGCTGACGAACAAAGAAAAGATCCAAGACTTGCGGAGTTAACACGGACTCTAGGAAATGGCGAAACAGTGAAAGGAGAATTTGAGCTGATTGAAGACGTACTATGTAAAAAGAGTTTCGATCCAACCGGCAAGAAATGGCTTCCTGTCATTCCAAAGCATCTACGTCAAGACATTCTTCAATGTTTCCATGACGCACCCACGGCCGGACATCTAGGATTCGTCAAAACGTACGACAGAATAAGGAAGCGGTTTCACTGGCCAGGGCTCTACCGAAATGTGCGACGATATGTCATACACTGCCGGGAATGTCAGCGTAGGAAAGCCGTTCCACAGAAGCCACCGGGTCATCTAATGCCTATACCGCCTGCTGTTGCGCCATTTCATCGCATTGGGATAGATCTCCTTGGGCGTTTTCCAAATTCGACCACTGGAAATAAATGGATCGTAGTCTGCACCGACTATTTGAGTCGCTATGCTATTACAAAAGCCCTGAAAACTGCTGAAGCTGCGGAATTAGCGAGGTTCCTCGTCGAAGATATACTTCTAAAACATGGAGCGCCCCGAGTTATCATCACCGATCGAGGGCAAGTGTTTCAATCAAGACTTGTTTCAGATATCATCCGGTTGTGTAACATTAGTCATCGAATGACGACAGCCTACCATCCCCAGACCAATGGCCTTACTGAGCGATTCAACAAAACACTAGGCGACATGTTATCCATGTACGTAGACGTAGAACAGAGAAACTGGGACGAGATACTGCCGTTTGTGACCTTCGCTTACAACACCGCTAAACAGGATGTAACCGGATTCACACCTTTCTATTTACTTCATGGCCGAGAAGCCGAAACAACGCTCGACACTCTTTTCCCCTTCTGCCCTGACGTGGAGAACGACTATACTAAGCATCTTGTCGTGAAAACCGAAGAGGCAAGGCAGTTAGCCAGACTACGAACCCTAGAGGCGCAAGAAAAGGACCGTCGGCGTTATAATTCCAAGCACAGGGTGGTGTCCTATTCACCTGGAGATTTAGTATGGATTTTCACGCCTGTTCGGAACTTAGGCTTGTCCTAGAAACTGCTTAAAAAATACTTCGGACCATACCAGGTGTTACGACGATTATCTGACGTAACCTACGAAGTCCAAGACTATGAGCCAACATAAAGACGCCGGAAAACGATAGACACCGTCCATGTTCTTAGAATGAAGCCTTACTACGACCCTGAATTACAAGCACAACATCCGAATGGTGATTCTTCAACATCTGAAGACGGCCATTGTGAAGAGGATCCGCCTACCAATGTAAAGAATGATTACACCGGACCACAGACACGTTCCAGATCAAAAGTTGCTAGCAGTTAGGCAACCTAGGACAGCGGGACGCTGTTCTTCTAAGGCGGGAGCAATGCCGCTTAAAGCCTTTCCCGTCAAAGACTCTGTTGCTGAATGGTCAACGCACCGGACTGCTGAGCAAGAGGTCCCCGGTTCGAAGCTCTACATTATTTTAATTTAATTTAATTCTAATTCTATTTCTGTTAGTTCTAGAAGTTGCTAGAACATTCTTTAATTTCCTGGAACGGCGTTTCAGAATATTCTGTTGATGGATAAAAGAGCAAGTAGCTCAACCTGTGAGTTCAGTTCTGAGTTCTATCAGCTAAGTGTTGTGTGCTAATAAACAGCGTTGTATTCCCTCTACGTGTGTGTTCAATCCATACGACTACCATCTACGCGACAATCAATATATATATATATATATATATATATATATGTATGTATGTATGTATGTATATATAGAGAGAGAGATCGTGGCGGCCTTGTGGTACAGCGCGCTAGTTTTCGGTGCTGAGGGTGCTCGGATCGAATCCTGGCGAAGTGCCACTAAAATGCCTCCGTTTCTCTCGTCCCTTCATAGGGAGCAATGCTGGTCTGCCTATATGGCTCCCCCATAATAAAATGGCCAGCAAAACTGCGGTGGATTATAGGCGAATGACTTCGCGACAAGTGCCTCCGCATTGATATATATATATATATATATATATATATATATATGTGTGTGTGTGTGTGTGTATAATGTTATATCAGAGTTGGATCTTCTTTCCAGGTGGCCTGCCCTTTTCATTCTGATTACCTTTATGAAACTGATAATATACCGTTCTCCATACACTCTATCAATTTCACCAAAGAATACCACTTAACATCTTTCTCCCAAGATTCGCCAGTTTGTAATTCTCACCCGTACACACTGAGATTCTTGCTGACGACTTTATTATGGTACCACCCAATAGATGTACCAACATTGAGAAAACGACACAGAAGTGTACAAATTTTTGGAAATTAAACTCGAACCTCTGCAGTAGCTCTCGACGTGACCACCAAGATATAGGCAGCACAGGGGACAAGGATTTTTCCACATGTCAAGTCATGTCAAGTGATGATTTACAAAGATACGTTGATGCGAACAACGTGAGCAGTAGGTGACACACTTTTATACAATTTTGTATTACCAGGCACTCTTTTCGAAAATTATGTTGACAAAAGCACTTGCCTGATAATGAGTGTGAGTGTTTCGGGCTTGGAACAGAAAAACGTCGTTCACAGAAAAGCTTGGTGGGTCATAGTTTGAGTATCCCTGTCTTAGACCCCAAGGCCATCTCCACGCGGAGCTACTCAAAGGAAACTGAACTGGTTACTGATTGAAATTACTTACTGGTTACTAACTCATTAGGCCGATTACACACACGTCGGATTTTTTCCTCGTGGAGAATTTATCATCGCCCTCAAAGAAATCTCCGCTCAAAGACGGCGTTACACACAGGGTGGAAAAATTTCCGTCGCCGTCGTGTTTTGCGGTCTTCAATACAGGAGAGAAAACTACAAGAGGAGGCCTCAAAGCAAACGATGTGAGAAACATTCTGTGTAGATATTTTGTTTCAAGTGTAGGAAGGTTTTCCTGGCAGATGTCCAAGATATATGGATATTCTTAAAACTTTTTTCTTGTCATAATTTTTATCTAATTGTAAAATATTGTTGTAACACTAGAAATAAGATACAAGACTAATAAAATAATTAAAAATTAATGTGATATTTTAGATGTGATATATTTGCTTATATATTATTTAAAAAATTAAATTTAATTAAATTTTGTTGCATTTTAACCTTTTGAGACACGCTATATTAAAATGCAACTGAAATTTGGAAAAAATGTTGCAAAAAGAGTCAGAGGCACTTAGATATTTTATGCCCCCCAAAAAGTTCTGCTGTTTTTATTTTTACAGGGGGAGGTGGGATAGCGTTTGTCAGACCATACAACAACATTCCCTACACCATAGTGGATATTATGTTATACGCAGTGTATAACATAAATCAATAAAAATAAGATATATACAATAAAATATCGTCAAAAATTGCTTTAAAATAAATTTTCGATATTTATTACACACATATATATAATCACAATTATTTAGAACTATCAATTAAATTTTCCTATTCGTACAACCCCTGGCTTTCCTAGACCTCAAATGTCAATATATTGCCTTGGCTTTCAGCAACCGTCGAGGTTTACACCTCTCTCATTGAAATTTCTAGCTAGACCACACACAATGTCATGCAATCGCTTTTCTTGGAAGCCTTTTTCTTACAAACAGTTTTTGAACCACGTAATCAAAGTGAAAAATAAACGTTAAAAAATATTATAAATGATATATATTTTTTGTTTATAATATAAGTTAACGGGGAAGATCACCTTAAAACCTTGAAAAAACTCAATTTTTTATTAGGATTTAATATAAGTATATTATTATGATTCATAGGTAAGTCTATATTACTAACTTTTTACAGCAATTTCTTTTGAAAAAAATTTATATTTCTTGTACAATACAATGCATTTGCCTGAAAAAATATTTTTATGTGAAGTATGATAACTATTTTAGGTCTAGTATAACCTAAGGATAGAATATATACAGATATATATTAAATTATCTCTTATAGTTTTTAAAAAAATCTGCACGAAATGCGTTAACCTAAGAATCTTTTTTCATAAAACAATAACTTTTTTTTACATAAAATAATTTCTAATAATCTCTCAGCAATCAGTCTGAAAGGATTAATTAAATAATCTCACTCATGTTCACGAATTATTGTTGCTATTGATACACCTACCTGTCAATACAAAAGATCAAACCACACTCTCACAAATAACTGTAGGACGGTAGAAAATCCGCAGTGTGTGTAAGCGTGCATAAGGTCACATGGGCCATTAGTTCAAGTTGAATTCAAAACTTCCCGACAACTGCATAGCTACCGTCGACGGAAAATTGACCAATTTTTTTCCCCCGCCCAATGTGTAAGCTCCAATTGACATCTGTGGTCTACTGTTGGAACGACGGCGACGGTAAATTTTCCGCGACGGAAAAATCCGCCGTGTGTGCAACGAGCCTTAGTGATGCGATTCCGCACATGGGCCTACTCAAAAATGATTCAAATCAATAGTTTGCTACCTGTCATGGAAGGAAGAATATCCTTATTACGGGCTACCATGGATAACGATTGTAGTGATGATTCCAGTGATGAATCAGTGTTGCTTTATTACTATTATCGTTACAGAAGAAATATAATACTAAGAAAATTTTGGGTTCATCCATAAATTGAAAGAAATTTTAATTTTAAGTTGTATACAACTGAATATTTTTCACTTTACTCACTTATTTGATAATAATTTGTTGATCGTTCATTTTTTAATTATTATCAGAAATTAATTTATTAAAAAAAATTGTCAAAATAGATTGTGTAATAACATGCACAACGAAAGGGAAACTAGTAACTGAAGTTCCTAGTGATTCGACACGTTGAGTTGCCTGTGACTGATTACTAACGCGTTACTGACGGGTTAGTAACCAGTAGCGCCGTCTGCGTGGCTCCATGCAATTACATAGGTTATGACACGCGGACTGGTTTGTGATTGGAGTCAGTGATCAGTTTCTTTTAGGCCGTCCACACACGGAGCTACTCAAGTGCTCGCTAAGATATCTCTTTAAAAAATTTAAATTTTAAGGTTGTTGATAGGGGTTTAATCCCCCCAAAACAAACATAAACACACACGCACACATACGCACACTGTATCTTCGGAACTATGAGACCTATAAAGATGAAATTTTTAATGGTGGTTCTTCTTAAGCCCCGAGTACGTACTTAAAATCTCATTTAAAAATACAAATTTTAAGGGTTTGAAAGGGACTTAACTGCCCCCCCTCCGAAACCCCCCACCGTATTTATGGATCTAAAATCCCTAGGAAGCGGAAATTTAGAATGCTGGTTCCTCTTAAGACCTAGGTGCACACAAAGAAATCTGTCTTAAAAGTACAATTTTTAAGGTGATTAAAAGAGGCGGTTTAACCTTCCTTCCCTAAAAAAACTCTACCTCTAGAATTATAAGGCCTAGGAAGCTGAAATTTTGCACAATGGTTCCTCTATGGCCCTAAGTACTCGCTAAGAAACCTTTTTAAAAATTAAATTTTTAAGGGTGTTAAAAGGGGTTTAAACCACCAAAATAAAACTCTGACAGATCACTGTATGTCTGGAACCATACTTTTTAAGAAGTTAAAATTCTGCATGGTGTTGCCCTTAGGCCTTAGAGAACTTACTAAGAAAGGCCATGGAGAGCTTACTATGAAATCTTTAAAAAAATCAATCTTTAAAGGGGTTGAAAGAAACTTTATCCTCAAAATAAAACACTTGACTGACTGATCCCTGTATCTCTATCATCAGAAGGTCTAAGGAACTGAAATTTTGCCTTGTGGTTCCTTTGAAGCACCAGGTGCTCCCTCAGAAAGAATTTTTAAAAATAAATTCAACCTTTAAGGGTGTTAAAATAGGGGCCTAAATCCTCTAAAATGAAAAATAAAAATCTAAAACCCATATTTTATATCGGATCACCGTCGTTCAATTATAGGGTGAACCCCTCTGAGGAATGATAACACTTTAGTAAGTTAGTTTGTATTAAATTAACCAAATTACATAATGGAAGGTAGTCATGTATTCCGTCGAGAAGCACGGGTAATTCAGCTAATTTCATGATAAAACTTTATTTCAGCTTGTTGCAGGAAAACACACGTCACCTGAACTTCTTTTTATATCTGATACTAGTTTCATGTTATTTTTGCTCGTCATCTTTTGGGGGTAGAGTGTTATGATGGACCTCATATTTATTTTATTTGTTTTCGCTGTTATAGGAATAGATAGCTGAATGATGAAAACGCAATATTACTTTCTACGCAATTTTATGGTTCTTCTCGTTACATTGTCTTGTCATTTTGTGAGTGGACTGAGGAAGACATTTTTTCACGGGCAATGCAATTTTCTCCCCTAAATGTAACTACTATATACCACTAATGGTAGAATTTCTTTTCCTGCCTTTCTGTGAGGGTTAAAAAAAAAGAACATAAGAATAATTCAGCTTCATGGTGTTCAAAACGCAATTTACGATAATTTGTTGACTTAAAGAGAAAAAGAGTAGTAAAACTACTTAATTTTATATTTATATACACTTGCATATAGGTATAAAACAGGAAATTAAAAAAAAAACAGACTTTTTTAACCATATTTTGAAAAAGAAACCCCAGGAGTTAAGTGGTTAAGGCCTCATAATAGTTCAATCTGGTGATTAATATACAGATTTTCTCCTAGGAGGGCTGGAGGGAGTGGGGGCGTGTTGACTGTCCAAGGAAAAGCAGCGTCCCTGCTCTGTAAATACGAATTCCCATTGTTCCAATAGTCAATATTTATCAGAGGCAACGCCCGGTGGGTTTGTGGGCCTTTAACCTCCCCCACTTTCGTAGGTGTAGCAGTTACGTGACACCTTACTTAAAAAGGCTGATTTCGTGTTGCGTAACTCACGTGCCTTGAATTCGCACTGCTCCACCCTCCGGTCCGGCTTCCGGCCATCGGCGGCCCCCCTCCTTTTCTCCATTCAGTGGCCTGGCAGTCTGCGGCCACGAATATAGGTCAGAGCGAGGAAATGACGCACGCCCAAAAGCCACTGAGGCAGGCCCGTTTTCTTTGCCGGGAACAGGCTACCAGGGGATTGTCGCCGGTCTCCAGCACTCGTACTGGGAATTCGACCTCTCAAACGGCACCAGGCTCGTGTTGAATTTAATTAGGCAACATTGGGGCTTATTCGATTCCTTTTGAAAGAAGCCAAAAAGATATGGATAAACAAGCAAACAAAAAGCACCAAAACGAGTAAATATTGATACGGAATGAAAAAAAATCGCTGAAATTTACTGTAATATATATGTACAGAGCATTTTCTGTTCGGATCTAGGCGGCACAAACAGCTTTCTTTGTCAGGGACCATAGGACGAGCCGTCAAAAGTTCATGTTGAGGCGACACGAGACACACAGTAAAAACGTTGCCATTCCCGCAGGAAAAAGAGAAACCCAGCTTACAACAAATAGCCAGCTTCAACTCCGTATCAGCCTCTCGGATATACAGCTGAGAAGCCGATATTAAGTTTGAATATTATTTTATTAAAAATAAAATAAACGTCTACTAAAACGTTATATCAAAATATTGTTGGTTCGTAGGTTTTAAAAGGAAAAAAAATACCATTACGAGCTGAGTTGAGCTGAATCAACTTTTGCTAAACAAACGGTAATTATACCGGGACTTAAAGCTGATTCTGAACGACTACAGACATTCAAGTCAGATGTGGGATTCGAATAGACAGGCTCTGGAACAGAATGCCAGCGCCCTAGTCAGTCGGCTATCGCCTAGTTAATACTCTGACATCATTACGGTGTTTTCTAATACAAGTAGTACCTCATTGCAAGAAGATCTGTTTTCAAATACTACAAGTATGTAAGACAGCTGTTACAGGGAACATGTTACAAAAGACAAAATTTTAAAAGACAACTTCTTAAAATCCGCCATGGAAAGTGAACATGGCAACTATGATTTCGGACAATGCAGGTAGAGAAGGATGAACGAGCACGATCACATCAGAACATTGAATAATTTAGAAAGCAAAGAGGGTCAACATTTTTTCATGGAAATTTCAGACCTTATAGATTTTGGACTAGAGAGGTTTGCCGGACTCTAGATGTATAAACAATCTTTAGGCCATGATGCATTAGATGCAATTGTCTCCCTGGACTGACTTTGGGATTCATCCTTTAGATGACTTGTTCTAATAGATTTCATTTGTTATTCGCTCATTCGTGGGGTTTATAAAATTGCCTTTTCACAAAAGCATGCGAAACAGGGCGAAGCCTAAAGCAAAAAAATATATATCCAGTGTAAAGGCATCAGCCTTGCTGGAGACGTTAAGTTTTTGCTATTAGCTCCTCCTCTTTGTCATGCTTTATGCATTTTGTCATCTCCTTGCGCTCTCCATTTTGTACCACCATTCGTGACAGACGATGGTTCTTTCCGAAGTGGGATGGATGCTCTTTGTCAGTCACCGGTAAATATTGGGAGAAATTCCACAATCGGAATTCTTTCCCTCCAGCGTACTCATCGGTAATGCCTAAGTCCAAGGCCACCTGTATGCTAGAGATGTGTTGTTTGCTAATGCGAGGCACAGGTCAATGAAGACATTCGCAATTTTACCGCGAGAATTGTTGATCGCTTTCAACGGGGAAACCGTATAGGTGAATCAACACCACCCCCTGTGCCACATCCATTTTGACCGAGCACCCCACCCCCTCTGACCTCATAGAAGAGCTTTCCGGTCTACGGTTTGAACGTTCTCATAACCAGCCTAGACATGAAGGTATTGAATGGCGTTCATCGGGATTTGAACCCATTTCCAAGCCTAAAGCGCTACCACTAGGTTGTCTCGGGCCCTACGCTGGAGATGTATAAGTTTGCTTTTCGTCTTTCAGAATTTTATGTGAAATTGCTTACTCTGTTCGATTTTGCATAGTTTCGATCGAATCATTGGAAGAATGTATAAATTACATAAGCATATCTAGGGGAGAAACGACATTCTGTCGACAGAAAATTTGTATTGCTTGATGTCATGCAATACAATTAGAAATATCAATCTAAGACTTCATTTTCAAATTTTGCAAGAACAGTCCCAGAAGCGGAAATCAATTAACTCAATTTTAAACAAAATTTCTTGTGTATGCGGAGTTTATTTTATGGGGTAAGCTAAAATACACAGTAAAATTAGACATTCGATCAGTTTATTAATCAAAAATCCATTTTTAAACAAAAATAAAATTTCCGAAACGATGCATCATCCTCAATGTACATACAAAAATCACTTAAATGGATTCATTCAATCTCCATTCTAAATTTAGTATTTTAATTAAAATTTTTCTATGTAATTAGTTTAATTTTATTTGAATATTTTCAGTGTTTTTTTAAAGAATATGCCAATTGATCGTGAGTTAGTTCTTTCATTTTACTTTAATAATTCCTTATACGTTAAAATAATGTTTAATGCCGCTTGTTGGACAATATACTGTCACTTACTAATGTATTTCCCATGAACGAACCCATTCTCAACGATGGATCAATGTTGAATCCAATGATGGACGGATTCTAATGATGAATCCATGGTGGCTCATCCCATGTATTCCTCATTCATACTGAGGAATAATAAATATTTACTAAAGTATATATGAATCCTCATTATTATTCCCATTCTCAAAATATCGTTATGTACTTTTTTTTCCGAACTTGCCTGCAAAAAAATTCCTTTAATCTCCAGTCTTCACGAGAATTGTGACAAATGACTACGAGAGGGAGCTTACGTGGTCGTTTCAGAGCGGTTGTGAAATGTCCTTGCAAGCCGTTTAGCGTCCGCCTGCACGCGAAAAAACAGAGAGCCGGAGAAACTCAGCGCCAAACATACGCAAATTCTTTCCTTTCCTTTCAAGGAGGGGGCGAACAAAAAAATAATGTTAAGGACAAAGTAGCTGGTTCGTTTTCGCATGCCGGTTTCTTTCTTTTTTCCACAGATTTTCATTTTATTCTTCTTTTCAATAGCAATGCAGTGTGGAAATTTTATTTTTTCTTCCTCTTTGCATTATATCAGTAGTATTAGGAATATTAAAATTTCAGCATCGTATAGGCAGATAACAAGATTTTGTTGAGCTGCCCATGAATTTCTCTTCAGATTTTTCTAATGAAAAGGGGGAGAAAAAAATAATGAGTCAATGTCGAATAATGTGTGTCAAGGTGACATTGTTGAGCAGTGTTCTCTGGTATAATTTAAGATTTGTTTTCAATTGGCATATTAAAGAAACTCAAAGTAAAGAAGTATCTCATCGTTTTACTTAACAATCTAGGACAGTGGTCCTCAACCTGTGGTACGCGTACCCCTTAGGGTACGTCCTGGACTGTTCAGGGGTATGCGGAAAATTTTCAGTAATGGCGAAATAACAGACTCTTGTAAATGAAAAAAAAGTTTCAGGTAGTTTCTTCTAACGAAACTACCGCGGGTTATTAACGTAGGATTACTTATCGTTGCTTATCTCTTTTGTATGTATATATGTATCTTTAAATATATGTACGTATGTATATATATACATATATGCATGTCAAAATTTTGACGCATCTTGGTTCTTCTCTGTTTAACTTGTCCAAACGATAGACTGGGTTTTGCGCGCTTCCGAAATTAAAACTCGCGAGGACGGACGGACGGTTTTAGCGTCTGAAATTTTCTTTTCCGAAGCATCGTTATGGAGGAACGTAATCCTACGTTTCCTACGTAACGAACGTAATACTAATGAAAAGTATTCCAAATATCTTTTCTGGAATTGTTACAATACTCCAGCAGAGAAGAACGTTGCAAAACAGAGGCAAGATACACTTTGAACCTCTGAATAAAGTTTCTGAGTGGATGGACGTCACTTATCTTCCTTTTCCGAAACTTGCACACTAGTCATTGATAAACTATGCAATAATAAACAAACGCAACCATCTCGCTAATTATAAAGAATATTAAATATATTTTCATGTTATTCGCCATTTATGGAGTTTATGTATTTTATTTATGAAAACAACTAGGTCGCCCGTGCGAAAATTTCGCATGGGAATAAAATACGATAAATTTTATAACGAGGTTCGTGGTTTGTAGTAGGATGAGAGAAGAACCGGTTAATTTGTAGCCATTGTTTATTTGTCAAATAACAATGGTGCATAAATATAATGCAAAACCTATGAAAAAACACCTTTGGACACAATATTGGAGGTAAAGCATAAAACAGAGGAATGTGAGATATGGACACGTCAAAACACATTTCTAGACAATATTAAAAGTTAAGCCTGACAAACTCGGGCAAAATGGGATATTTACATTACAAAAATTGCACACAATATTGACCATGCCATATCGACACATACAGGGGCAAAATGTCAGTTTTTAACCGGTTTTTAAACAAACAATACAATGTGTCATTCTAAATTAACAATTCGTCAGAAGCGGAGACCTTAATATTTAAAATGGTACCTCCTTTATCGATTTTGATAAAGTAGGAAGGGAGAAAGGGGTCGTCACCAAAAAAATCTCCTTCTAGAAATTATATATATGATGATGATGGTATGTTTAAGTTTAAAGGTTAGTGTTCGAGAGATAAAAGTAAAAGTGAATAAATAAGCGAGCGTGTGCTTGCCATCTAGCAATAAAGCAAATCTTTAAATGTCTCAGGCACATTTTCCCATAGTTTACATAAGAAATTTGCCGATCCGCCACACACCAACAGTTGCCCCAATATCATTTTTTTTTCTTTGACTTGCACATCTACAGGGTTTACTTTGATTATCTTTTAACCCGAGACAAATTAGAAGCTTTCCCTTGATAGCTTGGTAGAATTTTGTCCTATGGAATTCAATTGTATACATAAAATTGAATAAATAAAATAAAATTTTAAAAAGGCATACCAAAGAAAAATATCTCTAATAAAATGTTCTTCAGAGGGAAAGAAAATAGATTTTAGACGAAAGAAATTGTTTTTCAATGCAAAAAGAATAAAGTTATAAGTACTCGGATGTTGCCAATAAAGAAACTCATTAATTAATTCCCAAAATGATAATAAAAGCAGACGATTTTAAAATTTAGAAGTTCAGTGATAATAATGGAAAAAAATCGAGCGCATACCCGCCATCTAGTGGAAGAGAAAATGTTTATCTTCGATTTTTTAAACAAACAGTACAATAATATTCTAAATTAACAATTCGTCAGAAGCGGAGAACTTAATCTTTAAAAGGGTACCTCATTTATTGATTTCGGTTAAGAATGAAAGGAGAAAAAGAGATCGCCAGAAAAAAATCCCCTTCTAGAAGTAATATATATGATTTTATATACACACACTGGTCAATGAATAAGAAACCTGTGAGTTTCTACAAATGCTCGCTTGAGGCTTGCGTATACAAAACTTGTTTATGAACTTGTTTATCACGAAGATGAAACGCAATCAGAATGCTAGTATAAGTAAAGTGTGAGGCTGCATTTCACGATAAATGCATTAGAATGGAAAAAATGACAGATCTTTCAGCAACTGAAAAAAGGGCTTATTATTTGGGCCCGTTTAGCAGGAGCCACGATTGTGAAGACAGCAGAACTCCTTGAGTTCTCAAAAGCAGCCATTTTGAAGGTGTTCAACAGTTGGAAGCAGAACCCACAGTCCTTGTCCAAAAGACGTAACTGTGGTTCGAACACAATCCGCCAAGACCGTGGTAGGCGTAATCTCCGACGGATTTTAAGGCAGGAAAGGGACTCTACTGTACTTCAACTGACAGAAATCTTCAACCCAGGTTCATACCAACTGATCTCAGTGCGAACCATGCGCAGAATTGCAGAGGTTGGGATAACGTAGTCGGATGCCTGTGAAGAAACCTCTCATTTCTGCCCGGAATGCCAGAATTCGTTTCGAGTGGTGTCTGGAAAGACGAAACTGGACAAAAGAGGACTGGAAAAAGGTTATGTGGTCAGATGAATCACGCTATATCTTGTTTTGCATTAATGGATGACGTCGATTTTGGCGAGAACCCCATGAAGCCATGAACATATCTTGCCTTGTTCGCACTGTGCAAGGGTCTGGTGGGAGTATCATGGTGTCGGGCATGTTCTGCTGGTATGTAAGTGTCCCCTGATGTTCATTGAGGGTAAACACACAGCCATGCAATACCTGGACATATTGGCAGATCAAGTGCATCCTGCAATGTTACATTTTTACTTTGCAAGTGACGGATACTTCATGGACGATAATGCAACTATACATCGTGCCAGAATCATTCGAGATTGGTTCACTAAACATCAATCAGACTTTCAACACCTTCCCTGGTCACCGCAACGTCCAGATCTTAATCCGGTAGAAAATGTTGGGGACATGTTGGAAAGGCGCATCCGACACCAATCTCCTCTACCATCCAATTTACAGGATCTTAAGGTCTGTGTAGTCAATGCATGGTATTCTCTGGACGTAAATGCACCCAAGAAGCTTGTAGAATCGATGCCTTCACGAATTCGGGTTGTTATCCGTGCAGAAGGAAGTCCAATAAAATATTAATCCTAGGTTTCAAATTCATTGGCCAGTGTGTGTAGATATTTAGGAAAAATTTTATTCACATTGTCACACTATATTTATAGTTTTATATGTCTGTGTGTTTTATCTGTCGGTACGCCAATTCCATACACGTCAGTTAGGTCTGAATGACCGTATGGGATTTATAGCCCCGTCCGCAAATGCGACGACATTTCTAGGAAACTTTCCAAGATTTGTAAGGTTATTTGGCTCCTGTTGAAAAGGAAAAAGTGTCGATGTACACCGAAAGAATTCCAGGATTCGGACTATTTGGATTGAGCCTCCCTTTTCACTTCACTCAATCCCTTAGAAAGAGTAATTAATGGCAAGGCAACCATATGACAGTTTGGCAATATCATCTGTTACCTCCATTACCAGTGATGCCACAATGTGCTCATCTTTTCTGAACTGTTATGGCCGACTGCGTCTTGAGCCATTCAAATCCCCAATGACTGCTTTACATCTCGACGTGTACCCTGCACTTTTAAATTTTGATTCCTATGTTTTAAAGTATTGGAGAACCAGAGGTCTAATGGCCTAGTGGCCGAATGACAGGCATTTGTTAAAAATAAATAAATAAATTATAACTTCCCCAAAACACGATAAGTATGCTGTAGTATAAACGATCAATAATTCATATTATTCTCTTTCAGAAGAAATTCAACATTATTCTGACCTACAAAACCTTTAGAATAATTATGCCTAATTATGAGCATTGTTATTCACTCTCCTTTATCTGTGAATACATGTGAAATCTTAGAGCAATACAGAGGTTGTTCGCACATTTTTTAGACGATTTTGGTAAGCGGTAATAAAATATCGTTTGCTTGAAAAGAAATAATTGCAATTGGACTATGTTTTTAAAAGTCAAAATTATCGTCTGTGGCTTGAAAGTTTTGTTTTTATTCAAAATGGCGTTTTTAACAAAGCAGTGGTTCGAAGGCTACATTTATGCTCTTTCCGAAGAGAAATATGCATACTCCGTTATCCAAAAACGATGTGAGAGTCATGGTTTTGTGATATCTAAAGCGTCGATAGGTAATATCGTCAACAAGAAAGGAAAAAAAACGTCAAATTGGAGCCTCAAGTGGGACAAAAATTCCAAACAAGTATCCAAGGAATGAACGGACATCTTCGACTATTGCAAAGGTACGTTGTTTAATGTTAAAAGAAAATCCCCCTAGTCAAAGGACAGTTGCAAAATCATTAAAATGCTCGGTGTCCACTGTAAACAAAATGATAAACGTTGATTTAAATCTTAAGAAAGCGAAAAAACGCAATGTGCATCGTCGTCTTCCAAATCATATCGCTGAACGCAGGACACGCTGCAGAATTCTATATGAGAAACACTTATCCAAAGAAAAATGGAAAACAATTGTCACAATAGATGAATCATGGGTGTATTTAAATGATTGCAACAAAAAAAGAGCCATTTATTATCATAAAAGGGGAGAAAAAATTTAAGTACATGGTTCAAAGAATCGAAAGAAAGTTTTTCTAAGGGATTCATGATTGTTGCTGGTATTTCTTATAATGGCAAGTTAAAAATAAAGAGAGTGGAAAAAATGTCAAGATTAACTCCAAATAGTATCAGGAACATATTTTATCGCCAATTTTTCTGAATGAAATACCATCGCTTTACCCACAGTGCCATCAATCTGTGATACTCCATCAGGACAAAGCTAGCAGTCACACATCAAAATCCACTGTAAATTTCCTAAAAGAAATGGAACAAAAAACTGGTATCAAGGCCATACCCTTCACTGATATCCCTACTAAATCTCTCGATGTATCACCTATGGATTTTTGTGCTTCCGGACTTTTAAAATCTGCATTATCCAAACGTCGTCCCAAAACCCTACAGGACTCTGGAAAGGTGTTCAGGAGGAATGGGATAGAATACCTCTTCTGACACTTCAAAAGGCATTATTATCCTGGAAATTGCGGTGTCGAAAGATAGTTCAGAATAAGGGATGTCAAATAGAACATTTAAAACACAAGAATTTTATGTAATTTAGTTTTGTGAATAAAATATACATCGTCTAAAAAATGTGTGAACAGCCCCTGTATATGAACCATTTTGAGCTTCTAAAATGTCATTGTGTTGCATTACCGTAGTTTCCGGGAGATTAATTACCAATTACTCTACGAGGAAAAAAATCCAACTATACCTAACTTTAAATTTCCAAAGTGGGGGAGGAGCAGATTGCAGTTCGCTAGACACATGCGGCTCTTTTCCCATATAGCTGTTGGTTCAATGATCTAATATCTTAAAGAATGCCAATTTATAGCGTCTTATAAATTGCTCTCTGTATTTTTTATACATTTTAAACCTAGATTTTGACAACAGATTAGTAAAATATGGAGAATCTCACACCTGACACGAAATGTTTAATCAATCCTTTTTCGATAAAAGATTTTGAAGCTGGATTTCCAATGCCTTCTATAAAAGTCCCTCATATAGCTGATACTGAAATGGAACTAATGTAGACTCAGGAGGATCAAACTCTACAATCACTCCGCAAATCAAGTGCATCTCAGCTAGAATTTTAGAAACTTGTGCCAGAATCAAAATACCCGAAATAAATGAGAGCGTGTCGAGCAGCTTCCATTTTTGGTACAACTCATAGCTAGCTACAAATCCCTGTGTTCTACAATGTGCGCCCAGAAAGTAACCGAACATTTTTTTTATAAATAAGAAAAATATTACTCACCTTCAAGTAAATTTATTTCCTTCAAAATAATTGCCAAAGGAGTCTATACAATTTTTCTAACGTTTCTTCAAGTCATCGAAACACTGTTTATAGGCGTTGGAACTAACCGTTCGCAAAATACGCGTAACATTTGATTTAATATCTGAGACCGCGTAACATTTGATTTAATATTCTCAAATCTCTGTCCTTTTATAACCATCTTAAGCCTCGGAAAATGGAAAGAATTAGCTGGCGATAAGTCGGGAGAATATGATGGGTGATTTATCACTGTAATTGAATGCTTAGAAAGATATTGTTGTACAGAAACTGCACTATGGGGCCTAGCATTATCGTATAAAAGAAACCATTACCTAGAATCAAACAGTTCCTTCCTAACTCGCCTTATCCTGTTTCTTAATCGAAAAAACACCTCCTTGTAGAACTACTGATTAATTGTTTGATTTTCAGGAAGAAATCCGTGATGAATAAGTCCTTTGTAATCAAAAAATGCAACCAGCAGTCTTTGATTTTGACATCCATGCTTTTTTTTTGTATAGGAGAAGACGATCTTTAGACTGTGCACTTTTTGTTTCTGGGTATTGTAGACCCCAGGTTTCATCTCCTGCTATAATACAACTTTATAATACAACTTTATAGCAGGAGAAAAAATGTTGTATTATTTGTAATATAGCAGGAGATGAGACCTGGTGTCTACAATACGACCCAGAAACAAAAAGACAAAGTCAACAGTGGAAAGGACCGTCTTCTCCCATACAAAAAAAAGCCCGGATGCCAAAATCAAAGACTAAAGTGATGTTGATTGCATTTTTTTTATTACAAAGTACTTATTCGCCACGAATTTGTTCCTGAAAATCAAACAATCAGTATTTTCACAAGGAGGTGCTTTTTCGATTAAGAAACAGGATACGGCGAGTTAGGAAGGAACTGTTTGATTCTGGGCAATGGTTTCTTTTACACGATAATGCTAGGACCCGTACAGCAATTTCTGTACAACAATATCTTGCTAAGCATTCAATTACATTGATAAATTTCCCACCATATATTCCCGACTTATCGCCAACTGATTTTTTCCTTTTTCCGAAGTTTAAGATAGCCATGAAAGGACAGAGATTTGAAAACGTATCGGATATTAAATCAAATGTTACGCGTATTTAGCGAACGAATAATTCCAAAGCCTATAAACAGTGTCTCGATGACTTGAAGAGACGTTGGAAAAATTGTTAAGACTCCTTTGGTGATTGTTTTAAAGGAGATAAATTTATTTGAAGGTGAGAATTTTTTTCTTATTTATAAAAAAATGTCCGGTTATTTTATGGGCACACCTTGTACATTTCAGTGGATAAAAAATTTCAGGTAGTCTCTTCTAACAAAACTAACACAGGTTATTAACGTAGGATTACTTATCGGTGCTTACCTCTATCGTATGCAAATATGTATGTACGTATTATATATATATATATATATATATATATATATATATATATATATGTGTGTGTGTGTGTGTGTGTGTGTATGTGTGTGTCAAAATTTTGACGCATTTTGGTTCTTTTCTGTTTAACTGTTCAATACTTGCCCAAGCGATACAGACTGGGTTTGGCGCGCTGCCAAAATTATAACTCGCGACGCAGGGCATCTAAAATTTTTACTTCCGAAGGACCGTTATGGAGGAACGTCATCCTACGTTAAAATAAACAACGCTCACTATTGACACATTAACATTTATCTGAACGTCCACGAATTGCAGTCACTCAATATAGGCCAAATTGGAATCATTGGGCAAAACAATTAAAAGAAAAAAAATTAAGGCTATTAACACTATTTAATAAATTAGAAATGTTAATTATTCTAGCCATTGGATAATGGCATAATTACGTATGTACTCGTTCCCAAATGACTCTTAACACTGTCTATCTTAGCCAGCCCTGGTGAATACCCTTTATTTTCTGACAGCTGTTTATTCTTCAGTAGATCTTTACCGTAATCCAATATATTTTGTAGGGGGGAGGGGGGAATAAACCCCTCCGACGGTTTAGGTCTTTTGAAACTTTTACAATGATTTTTCGAAACTGCCGTTATTAGCCGTATAGAATTTTCATCGGTATTTAATGCCCAGTTGCACGCACAGGATTCAAAATATATTAGTTCCTTCCTTCCTTCGACTCTTTCTTAGAAATGAATCCAACGAAAAGGTATAAAAATAGATTCATTTTGACGGTCTTACTTTTTTCCAGGTATTTTGTGTCAAGACACGACACTTTCACGCACCCGAAACCTCGCAATCTACTCCCATTTGAAAAAAAAAAATCACGCATTTTGAGCTCGTCAAAAATGTATAAAAAAAAAATTCCAGCTTAAGATAAATAAAACTTTTAGATAATGGTCGAGCTTGTGACGTGTTCTGTAAGACACTTTTTGTTATTACAGTGTGTCAAATAACGAATGTATAAAGAATTCGCGCATGTTAAAAAAATCTCCTATATTTTTTAAAAATCACGTATATATTTTTTAAAAATCACGTATGTTTAAGAAAATAATGTTTGTAAAATATGTATATTATGAAAATTCCGCATTTTGTGCTCGTCAAAAAATGATAAATAAGTTCCAGTTTTAGATAAATAAAACTTTTAGACAACAGTCGAGAGTGTATGTATGTGCCGTGAGACCCCTTTATTATGACAGTGAGTCAAATCGCGTAAGTTAAAAAAAAATTACGTAAGTTTAAACAAATCACATTATTTGAGCTATTCCGAAAAAGGAAAAAATATCAGTTTTCAGAGTTTTCAGACAACAGTCGAGTCTGTGTGGGTGTGGGTGTGTGTATGTATGAGACAACTTTTTTTTACAGTATGATAGAACAGAAAAAAAGTTTCTTGCAGACCTGCCAACCTCAGTATGAGCAAAATTCTGCAATATTCTACCGTGCATAAAATAATCGATATAACACAAAACAGTACAGTAAAAAATCATAAAAGAATTATAACATATACTTACTTATAGTTTATAGGGTCTCTTTAATAATATTATATAGTTCAAAATATTTCCTTACTGTTCAGCACATCTTGAAATTATAATATTAAACAAAAGTTATATATTTGAAATTTGTTATACATTTTAATGTACATCATATTTATATACTAGCAGGGACCCCAGCAGTCTATATTTTGAGTACTTCTATTTCTTTATAATGTTTGTTTTAATTAATTGCAGAAAATCTTGGAATTTTTGTAGCTTTTACTGTAGCTGATTTTGCTCTTTTAAAAAATTCATTGTCAAATTGTTCTTAATAAGAGTGTCCTTGCGGGTTCATTTTGCATATTAGCAAATTTTCTAAGGTTTCCCTTGACATAGATGACCTGAACTGAGTAGATATTTTTGTTATGTAACTAAGGCCGTCTGCACACGGAGTAACTCAAAAGAAACTGATAACTGACTCCAGTCACAAACCAGTCCATGATGAGTCGTAACTCGTCGAACGAGTTTGTAACCAGTTGCGCCGTGTGCGTGGCTCCATTCAATTACATAGGTTACGACTCATCACGGACTGGTTTGTGACTGGATTCAGTTATCAGTTTCTTTTGAGTTGCTCCGTGTGCAGACGGCCTAAAAATCCGACATTGCCGGGGTAAATCCGGAAAGTTGGCAGGTCTGTTCTTGACTAAACAGTTTCTTGAATGGGCTTGTGGCGGCCCAGTAGCACAGCGCGCTGGTTTTCAGTGCTGAGGGTGCTCGGATCGAATCCTGGCGTCGCGCCCCGAAAAATTCCTCCGTTCGTGTCGTCCCTTCATAGGGGGTAATGCTGTCCGCCTATACGGTGCCACCACAATAAAATGGGCAGTAAAATTGCGGCGTAGTATACGCGAATGTTTGACGACAAGTGCCTCCGCATTGGAAAAAAAAAGTTTCTTGAATTAAAATATTTTTTTCTGTATCACTTTATGATTATATATGTCATTAATTTCGGGTTGCAATCCTCATTGGATTCTCGTGGCTGATTATTAACCTAGGAAGAATATGTTTCGAATGAGGGTCCACTTGGATTGGAAGTAAAAATAAATAAATAAATAAATAAAAATTTTAATAATAATAATAATAATAATAATAATTGCCCCCCCCATCACAGAGAAAGACATTTTTGACTCGGGTAATAAAAATGGTGGCTCATGGCACACACATATAAACTCGACTGTTGTCTAAAAGTTTTATTTACCTAAAGCTGGAATTTACTGATATTTTTTTGACAAGCACAAAATGGGGGATTTTTATAACATACTGTAACAAATATTCCCATTTACCTGATTCCCAATGCTCAGAACTGGTAACCGTACGATCAAACAGTGACTACTACTTTTACTTCACTTTTTTTTTAAAGTAGTTTTGGATGATGTTTTGCGAACAACAAAAGAATGTTGTGACTGTGATTATTATAAGACATATCCTCATGTTTGCTGTACATATGTCTGTGATAGTTTGTGCCGAATAAATGCTGTTAAACGTCTTCTTAAGAGGCGTTATGTAATGTCTTTTAATCCACACAATGACAGCAGCCAACTACGAGGGAAAAGACTTCTTATAATACATAGTTATTTTTAACATGCATGATTTTCTTAAACATACGTTATTTTTTACAAACTGTAATCTAAAAAGAAATTCAGGTAGTCTCTTCTAACGAAACTACCGCGGGTTATTAACGTAAGATTACTTATCGTTGTTTATCTCTTTTGTATGTATATATGTATGTGTGTGTTATGTACATATGTATCTATATATATGTACGTATGTATGTATGTGTGTATATATATATATATATATATATATATATATATATATGTCATAATTTTGGCGCATTTTGGTACTTTCCTGTTTAACTGTTTACTGCTTGTCCAAGCGATACAGACTGGGTTTGGCACGCTGCCAAAATTCTAACTCTCGAGGTACGAATGGACAGTTTTAACGTCTGAAGTTCTGCTTTCCGGCGGAACGTTATGGAGGAACGCAATCCTACGTTAAAATGTGTCTCACGGCACACACACACACAGCCTCGACTGTTATCTCCAAGTTTTATTTATCTTAATCTGGAATAGTTTTTCATCTTTTAAAAGAAACGCCAATAATATTTTTAAAATTGGGCGACTGGGGCGGAGAAATGGGGTACTTAGTGTTTTAAATGCACTTCATATCCTTGAGTGAACGACATTTCCAAAATGAATAAGATAGCCAAGTGAATATTTATTTATTTATTTATTTTTTTGCACTCTGTTACGGAGTACAATTTATTTTAAAAATCATTCAATCCAAGTCATTGGGAATTTTTTTTCCCGTAGATTAACATAGACTTGAGCCGGGACGATCTGTCGGGGTGCCCGAGGCAAGTTTCAAAAACGGCACCCTTTCGAATTTTCGGAGAGACTCGAAGTAATGAATTATCACTATTGAAAACAATCTACCTAATAGAATAACAGAAATTCTGGGAAAATTTATTCAATAGAAAATAAAATTTATTTTGAAGAAACATTGAAATTTTAAAATTGACAGAACTTAAAAAAAAAATAGAAAAAGTAAATAAATTTCATTATAAAGTGTTATTTCATAAAATAACGACTCAATCATTCTTCGAGCCTCTATAACTGCCAATGGCTCAATAGAATCTCTAGAATTTGTTGTTTTAGATACCATATGTTCTAAAGACATGATGGCTAGATCATTCCATCGCTCTTAATGTATTGTTCATAGAGTATTCCTTAAAATTTTCAGTTATGAAAAACGGCGCTCGGCTTCTGCTAAGTCTACGGGTAGTAGAATTCGTGGAGCTACCCCATCGTTTGTAAATTAGAATTCAACATTTATTCCTCATCATCTCAAATCCAACCGTTTGTAATAAATGGTCTAAATATTCACGTAAGTTTGAGTTTTTTTTTCGAATTTCGTCCTGTATTAGAGTAAACTTCTAATATTTTTTTCTTTGCTAAAATTTTCTTCCTTTTATTCTGTGGCCGCCTATTTCAATTCGGCTCTCGAGGCGGTATCCTCTCCGCCTCATCTGCATAGACGTGAGCCAATCCGACAGCGCTACTACCCCGCACCCTTAAAAAATGGATTTGTATAATACAGTGATTAAAATTATGTACAAATGTTACTTATTTCGAAGAACCCCACAATGCACGAGCGAGAAAAATATTGAATTCCTAAATTGCATCCTATTATTAAATTTCTTTTCTACGATACACGGGATTCATGGTATTATGAATACAGGAAAAGTTTTCTAGCACTTTCAGATCCCAGAACAATCTACCAAATCATGACAAACAACCCTTAAAACTAAAATAATACTAATTCATAATAAATGCTTTCATCTTATTCATAATTTATATATATATATATATATATATATATATATATATATATATATATATATATATATATATATATATATATAATATATATATATATATAATATATATATATATAATATATATATATATATAATATATATATATATATAATATATATATATATATATATAATATATATATATATATATATAATATATATATATATAATATATATATATATATAATATATATATATATATATATATATATATATATATATAAATATATATATATATATATATATATATATATATATATATATATATATATATATATATATATATATATATATATATATATAGTCTCCAAGCAACCACTATTTCTAATGGTTGACAACTTTTGAATGAAATTATAAAAGTTACAAAAGTTATTTTAAATCGCAAAATTCGGTTCCCCGTCACAATGACATTTCTTTTCATGGCAAATTTCTTTGCTTATATGAGTCATGAAGTAAGAAATGCAAATTGATGTGCGGAACATCAGCCAGTCAATGAAGTAAGACTCCTTAGACACCTTTCAATTTTAAAAATCTATTAGCTTAAACTATCAAAAAGAAAAAATAAGAAATAAAAGGACCTAAGAAATAAATTATTTTACGCAATAAAATTATATCTACGCCTCCGAATGGAAATTTAAATTTTAACCTGGTGTTGCTACATGCGAAAATCGAAAAGAACTCTCGGCTTCTTTCCCACCGACAATCATTACGATAACATGGGCATCCATTTGAAACAGGAGCATGTGCCAAATTTGTTTACGGAACCGAAATTGCCGGACCGATTTAGACCTACTTTCTGCTTATTCGGTGAGAAAAATAGGGGGAGAGGGACGTATTCCCCCGCTAACAATAATTACGCATTCCGATGGTGAGCCATAAATCAGCGGGCGTAAAAAAAACACAAAAAGGAGATAGAAGTATTACGCCAGAGGAGCGCACGCCTACAGCGAACCAATGAGCGGTGAGCCGCTGACTCGGACATCTCCCCCCCTCTCCAGATCCGAAAGGGTCTGCTGCTGCGGAACGTTAAGTCCAGTTACTGTCCAGTTAATCTCAGCCAACGATGCGGAGAGATGTTTATTAAATATTTACAAGCCACGTTGCCCTGTTGCTGAGATTCAACCAGTGTTGGAGGCGAAATATATGACACTGCCACTTTACGTTGTTTCGGTCCACTGCTGCGACTGATCGATGATATTTACCATGCTTTTAATTGCCGACTGTCTTTGTTTATGACGGTGCGAGTTTGCATATTTAAAGTGAGAGAGTGTGCAATTCTTTTTTTTTAGGAAGTGACTGAAGTGAAATATAAATTGGATACTTTTTATATAACTGGAGGAGTGCCGTTTCATGTTTGAGATCAAGAACGTGTCGATATATTAGGATTTTTTTTGTTGAAAAAATAGGTATGCCTGGAGAGAACCTTTTATTTTAGTAGTAACAATATTTAAGAAATTTATTCAAGCTATTTAAGCAACGAGAAAGTGTTATTTTTATGGAAAGCAGATTCATGGTCATGTCAGGTACGTACGTTTGGTGCACAAAAATTTGTAATAAAAATCTCTACTTCAAAATCAAAAGTCTGTCCGTACCAGAGAAAGAATATTTTACGAATAAATATTTTTAAACCTAAAAATGAAAAGTTATGTGAAAACTGTCTACATATTTGACTTCAATGACTGACTGCAACACCCATTTTATAAAATTTTAAATGCAATAATGTTGCGTATAGTGCCAAATGTACTGTCTACAAAATATCCCTACAGGGATTATGTTTTTCTATCTGTGAAATGCTTTAGATACGCAAAGTCGTTTCAAATTATAAAATAAATATGTGGGAAAAATGAAAGTTTTCATGTATTCTAGAGTAACATTTCATATTTTTAAAAACTTGATAGTGTGATCCATGGATAAAAATAATATTTTTGATTAATTCTTAAAGTTAAGATGCCGGGATTAAGTGGCAACGAGGACAAACCTCCTCAGCCACCCAAAACTGGTCTACAGACTGGAAGACTCATTAATCCAACATTGCCTCCCAACAGACCTGTTCCTCCAGGCGTACCACAGGATGTAAATCTAGGGATTTCTGGTGGAGACACGTCTCAACCTAGGATCCCGCAGGCAACCTTGACAGTGCCTGGGAGCAATGACCCACTGCCACATCCGCTTCCAAGGTCACCCCTCAGAACAATCATTGGTCCCCCCAATGGACCTATGGCTATAGGTCGCCCGCAGAGATTCCTGAACAATGGTGCTTCAACAAACGGAATCCACGACGCGAACGGTAATGTATCCGAACCTACTACAGTGGTACATGCTCTGAATGGTGCTCCCGTTCCTACAAAGGTGACGGGGCCAATAAGCTCGCAGCAAGTGTCTGGAAAAAATGTTCAGCCTGGCATTTTAGCCCCTTCTCAACCACCAAGGGTTGGAATACACGCGATAAGTGTCTCAAATGATCCTGATACACAGCCAAAATCAAGTGAAACCAGTGTGAGTGGAGTGAGCAATCCTAGAAAACCTCCCCTCACGAACGGACAAGAAAAAGTATTCCAAAAGACATCGAATGCCTTGAAACGAGAAGAGGCTAAAAGGAACTCCAGCCCGACAAAAAGAATAACCGATAAGGATGGTGATCAGAACAAGAAAGATCTGAACGGAAACAAAAACAACGAAAGGAACGCAAACGGAAGAAACGGTGGACAACACTCTCCTACAAAAAGACAATCCAGAACAAATGGGACTGACAAAAATGACGAGAAGAGTTCTCCGCAAAGGAAGATCACTCCGCCAAAGTCTCAGGAATCTCCCTCCCCCACGCGTAGGAAGAACACCTTGTCCAAGCCTCAGGAATCCTTATCCCCTAGCAAGAAAGTTGCAAACAAACCGTCTCAGAACAATTCTCCGACAAAGAAAAGTCCATCCAAATCTCCTAGGACATCACCGTCACCGCCAAGGAAAAAAGTGAAGTCTCCATTGCCATCCCCTAAAATTGGTAGGAAGGGTTTAATAAATCCGTCTCCTACCAAATTGTTAGGAAAGGCATCCAGTTTGGTGCCAGGTAGGCCCTTACCATCAACAAATGTTGTTACGAGTCAACCTGTTGCCCAGGATGCTGGAAAGGATGGCGCGAAAAGTGCCGAGAGTGAGAAATCTCCTTCGAAAACACCGAAAACACCAGATGACAAGGGGAAAGATAATAAAGAGAAATCTGAAGCAAATGTGATCTATGACAGACTGCTAACTTTGTGTAAACGTGGTGACTGGCTGGCTGTTGAGACTCTCTTGAACCATCTGGATGGCTTACAAATACCGCCTGATCTAGTGGATGACGTAAGTACCTTATTTTGCTTTTATATATTGAATTGACCTTTCAACTGATACGATTGAGCTCCAGTTATCACAAATAGAGGAGTGTTATAATTTTAGAACTGAATATGTTTATTGTGAAACAATATAAAATATTGAAGCTTTTGTTTCAAAAGAAATATTAACTTTAATGATATTAACATACTGTCGCATCGAGCAAATTTGAATTAATTCTAATATAAAAAGGGTAGTTCGGTAAAATATGATTATATTACACATTTATGGTAAAACAGATATCACACCAGATTCTTTGCTCTAATTGGGTGATAAACAATGACTGTTTGACTATAAATTGTTAGACACAGATTTGACATTTATCACGTATATGGCTGAGTTTATATGTGTATCATAATGAGATTGCAATAACAATCCGATTGGTAAATTGAATTTTTTTAAATAATATATTAACTATTGTCAATTTAAAAAATTAACCATTAATTTTTTTGTTACTTAAAAATAATTTAACTGCTTTGAAAATTTTAAAAGTAAAAAGATATCAGATTTTTTTATTCAAAAGGTTGAAATGATTTTAAATAATTATTATTTTGTAAGCATTCATTGAAATTCATTCGACTTGCAATAGCATTTGAGTCAGTTTGATGTAATTTCACTACAAATATTTGAAATATGCACTAATTTTAAATATTTGGGATTTCCAGAATTAATTGAAAAGTTGCACAAAAAAAAAGTCCTGGGACTATTCATGAATTGAAATTAAACCAAGCTTAAACTACTTTCATCTACCAATCAGCTATAAGTTGTTTTTTTTTAAAGAAAATTAATTTCGAATTCACTATATTTTTCATTAAAAGAAAGAATATATAACATGTCATTAATAGAAGGGTTATATTAGATCTATGATTGATATATTGATTTTATAAACTTTATAATTAAAGTACTCTTTTAAAGACGTACCAGTATAAAAGTTAAAATTTTGTTTATTTACTAGAAGAAATATTTCTTTTATAATCGGACACGTCACAATTTTAAAGATTCGAATAAACACAATAACCATGACATATTAATAATGCTATAATCAAGATAATATTTTATTTTTTGTATAAATCTGTCAATTTGATTTCCATTTTTTAACGTGCAATATTATAATTGGTAATTTTTACATTTACACTTTCTTTAATTTTCCATAACTTTTAAAATTATTGTACAATTTAAATACTTATTACTCAGTTATAAATGAATGCAAAAAACTGCATCTTAAAAACGGACATAAAAATTTAAATCCAATACAAAATATTTTTCCTGTTTGTACGAATACAACTTTCTATCCAAATGAAGGAAAAAGAAAACTTATAAAAATCTGAGCAATTTTTTTTTATTTAAAAAATAATTAAAGTGTCTAGCGTGATCTTTTTTATTGTACATTTTGATTAATTTCGAAAATAAATTTCAAATGACGTAAACGATATTCCTTAATGTGTTCGTTAGCTACTTGTCTTCTGAAGTAATTGAATAGGGCTAATATGAACACTTTTATTGAATTTTGGAAATAAACATTTAGAAGTCTTAAAATACTTTGCAGATTATGTCCAACAAACTGGTTCTGTTGTCAGGACAGGTGTGAATTGCAATGGCGTAACTGATCAAATTGATCTCCTGCTGGAAACTGATAAAGAGCCGGAGGCATACTAAAACAAAATATAATAATTAAACAAAGTTTAATTCTGAGTCAGAGTGATGTTAATTTAATTATATGTAACGTTTGTGTTAATAGTGAACTTAATTTATTTTGCCTTTTCATACGTAAATAAAATTGTTTATGACATATAAGATACACGATATGGATTTCAGTTACATGATGAGATGATGCATAAATTTCAATTACATATAAAATGTATAAAATGAACTCAATTTAAAGTTATATTTCAAAATAAGAAGCCTCTTGATTGGATAGTAAAATTGAGTTTAAAATATAAATAATAAGATTTATAAATGCTTATCGTTTCTTTGATAATCGTGAAAAATACACACATACATACATACATATACATACATATTATGCATACACACACACATATGAGTACATATTTGAAATTAAGTTGATGAGAACCAGCATGAATGAGCCAAATTAAAATGGCAGCCAACTTTATCAATAGAAATTATCAAACTTTGCTGTTACTATTTGCATCCCAATGTTTAACGGATTTTTTAACGTAATATGTTACAGATCATATAGTATCATAATTATATAAACCATTGTCTGTTATCCAAATATTATATTCAAACAGATCGGAAATCGTCATGATTCCTTAAAATATCGATAAATTGCTTTTGATCAAAAATATTTCTGAAAACTTTGAGCAAAAGCACAGGAAAACGTGCTTATTGGATTGACATATTCACCAGAATAGGTATAATAAAATTATTTATTGAGAAAAATCCCGATTATGCACCCAGCTTAACAATATCTTCAACTTTGTAGCGCAAACATTATTTGATATTTTTGGTAACAAAAAATGTTAAACAAAGATTCATACATTATTGTTACCACTGTAAACGTTTATTTCTTTAAAAGTAACACACACACATACATGTATTATTATTTTATATCAGTTCCGTAACTGACTGACTGACTGACAGACAATGCACAGACCAAACCTCTGGACTTAAAGGGCTGAAATTTTGCATGGCGATTCTTCTTATAGTGTAGGGGTGCACTAAGAAAGATTTTTGAAAAATTCTTCTTAGATTTTTTTAAATTAAATTTTTAAGCTGTTTTAATAACTTTTTTTAAGTTTGCATTCAAAATGATAATTTGAGGGTTATAAAATTTATATCACGAGAAAGATCATAAAAATTCCTTTAAAATGAAATCTTTTTCGAATCTTTACCTCCACTTTCTGATATTTGGTGATTTTTTAAAGATTAATTTTTACAATTTAATTTATTAAATGCTGATCACGTTATTTCTTTTTCTGGTACTTTAAATTAATTTATCGTCACGTGCATAACAACTAAATAGACAAAAAATATTTTTTTCTTGCTAATGCGGCAGACGATTGGAAATTATCAAAAAAAAATATTAAAATACAGTTAAAGATATGTTCTTCAAACTGTACTATATTAACTGTACTATATTCTTTAGAACTATATTAACTGTACTATTTTCTGTACTTTTTTGTACTATATTAACTGTACTATATTCTTTAGAACTATATTAACTGTACTATTTTCTGTACTTTTTTTTGTACTATATTAACAGTACTATTTTCTTCTACATTATTTTGTCTATAAAAATATTTTTCCGTTTTTTTACATCAATTGTATACATTGATCGTTGTATTTATTATAAATATATTTATACATATTTTTGGCATTAATTGCATACATTGACCGTTGTATTTAATTTGAATGTACTCCGTAGCGAAGTACGGGTTTTCAGCTAGTATATATATAAAGTGAAAGAGAGGTGATTTAGCATAAGTAATGAGCTGAATTAAATTTAATATTACTCTGAAATTCAGCAATAAACAATTTCTTAATAATATAGTTTTCATCTAACTTTATGTATGGAATATTAAATTTTGAAAAGTACATAATCAGTCTTCCTTCTCTCAACAATTCTAATAAACAAAAAATTGTATTTATTTTTATATTTTCTGAGTGAGGCGGCAACATTTTCTGAACAGGCACGGCTACAAGAAGTTTCTACACTCGAAACAACACGTTTTAATGAATGTTATACTAATATAATTTTTACACCAAGATGTTATTGCATCAGTCATCAGCTCATCAAGTATGCAGACGGCAATTTCAGCGGATATTAGAATGTAGCACAGCTGCGATGTTTCTCGTGTGAAATGACTAACCCTGAGAGAACATTTTATTTATTATTTTTACTTCTACCTATAGAAATTTACAGTTTCAATGCTTTCCTTTTTCGGTAACATATAGGATCGATTTCAAAGTCTAGGAATGCCGTTACATTTTGCCCATGATTCGTAATTAATTTCTATGTTTTGTTCAATTGGCCGAGTTTAATGTGATGCATACTTTTATAGATACTTTTAAATATTAAGTGTTTACATATCTTCTCTCCCAGCTAAGTACATTTATTCCTTGTAATAAGCGCTCAGTAAAACCAAATTTCAAAATCATGTTGGATTTTCTTTAATCACATTTCGAAATGTGATTTCAAAATAAATAGAAAATTCTTTGATTGAAAGAAAATGTTTTAAAATGTTATGTAAACGCTTCCAAAATGGAACGCTGTCGAGCAGGTAGAAAAGTAATTTGATAGAAAAAATACGAACTAAATCAAAACGATTGAATCTTTTGAAATCAAAATCAAATAATGATTGTTAAATCAAAATAAAAATTTTAAATCCCATCAAAATGATCTTAAAATCTTTTCAAATATTATGTAAATTTTTTTCAAAACTGGAACGCTGTCGATCAGAGAAGAAAATAATTGGTTAGAATAATACGATCTAAATCAAAATATTCAAATCTTTTGAAATGAAATAATGATTTTGAAGTCAAAATAAAATTTTTTGTTCAAATCAAAATGATCTAAAAACCTTTTCAAATGTGATGTAAATTCTTTAAAAATTGAAACGCTGTCGATCAGAGAGGAAAATAATTTGATAGAATAACACAATCTAAATCAAAATGATCAAAATTGATAAAGCAAAGCAACTGCCCTTTATGGTACAGATGAAATGTCTTTACCATCTGGTAAGAACAATCCTAGTAGATTTTACAAAATTAATGAATAATATACTATTTCAAAAATCACTTGTTTTAAAAGTGTTTAAAGTGTAGAGAAAAATAGTTTTAAAAGTTTTTAAAGTGTCGAGAAAAATAGTTAAATTTCACTCTTTTCCATAAGACTATTATCTTAGCATCCTTAATAATTAAACACAGTTTTTAAAAAACGTCAGTTCAAAAATATCTCTGAAGGTATGAATTTATTTGTTTGGCCCTAATTTGTTTAATCAATCAAAAGTTTCGTTCAATTATTTTTCACAGTATACTGTTGAATTACGACAAATAAAATTTTTTGTTGCTTAACTGTCTTATTGCTTGTTGCTTAACTGCCTTGCAAGAATTATTATTGTAGCATTAATAGAACTGTTATATACAAAAGAATAAAACTATACATCACAACGTTTCAGGTATAGAATATTCGTCTACTTTGAAAAGAAGTATTCTTAGGTATTTCAAACAACTGTAGTAAATAAAAGAAAAAGATAAAGACTAAATATTCAAAAAATACGCAGATAAAATCATGGTTAAGATAAAGCTTCTTAAACGAATTTCAACTCGGATATATCAACGGATATCAATTTCAATATTATATAAATATAGATAAATGGAATGTTTATTTTAATAGATATGACGTTGTTTATAAACATCCATTATTGTGCGTAACAGTTCCAAAATATTTGCGTATAAATGGATGTAAGTAGATGATATATGTAGTATTTGATTAATTATAAATTTACAAATTTTAAAAAAAAATAATTATTCAGCCAGTTATATTAAAAGTCGTCGAAGAAAAAAAAATGTACGTGCTCCTATACAATTCCATTTATACATGTATCTTACCATTCCATATATATGTACACTTATAAATACACGTATTTATAATTCTTTATTGAATATATGTAACAACTCACATAAAGAAATACGAATATATTTTTAAAAATTTATTGCTATAAATTTTTAACTTGAAATTAAAACATTATGTTAAAAGTGCAAAACCTGATAGAGTAAAGCGACCATTGTTCTCTTAAATGTAAAAAATGAATTCTGTTCTGTCAGATATTCCATACTGGTTCATTCATCGAACGTGGCGTGATGCAGAGACCCTAATAAGGGTTACATCAAAGTATTACGAGTTCGTGTTCCTCCTTTTACTAGGCCATGATCTCTTAGAAGCAGAACATCGCTTCTCTTGTCGATTTTTTTTTTTATTAAATCGAAGCTTTGAGCACTTTCTTTAGTTTCAACTCTGTGAAAGTTTTTGAAACTTTCTAATTACAAATAGACATTATTTTGTGTTGAAGTGTATATTTTTCAACTCCAATGACATTTCAAATAGAATATAAATATAGTGTAGAACAGTATGTAAATATAGTACATAAATTTGTGTATGATATATGAACGTGGGTACTACAGAAGGATGTGATTTTAGGCCTTATTCTTTGTTTGGCAACAATATGATCCAAATGACTTGAAAGCGTATGATTGATCTATTTCAAGAATACACTGTGCCTTATGAAAGCTTCCCTGTTTTTATTTGTAAATAATAAATATAGGATGCATTTTAAAACTTTGAACATTTCAATATGAATATTTAATTTATGACATTTCTGTTTATTTATGCCCTTCTTTAGCAGGGTGGACAGAAGCGACTCCATTTTAGCACCATAAAGGTCGGAGTCTGACTTTTGCCTGGGACCACCCCAATTTAGATCGAGTATAGCCAGGGGTGACATTTGGAGGAATAGTTAGCCCCTCCCATTCCTACAAAATTTTCTACTCCAAGAGACTTTCAGGCCTACGGATTTAGCATATATATATATATATATATATATATATATATATATATATATATACATTAACGTCCATACTCTGTGTAGATATGATGGGTGTATAAATATAGTATAGAGCAATATATATATATATAGTACAGAAATTTGTATATGATATATGAACGTGGGTAATACGTGGGTATTTGGATGTGATTATAGGCATATTCTTTGTTTGGTAATAATATGATCACTTGAAAGTGTATGATTGGCCTATTTCAACAATACATACTGTGACTTACGAAAGCTAACCTGTTTTCATTTATGAGTAATAAATGTAGGATGCATTTTAAAACTTTAAACATTTCAATATAAATGATGGGGACGTATTCAGCGGTGCTTGTCGGGATTCGAACCAAGCTCCCTCAGTCCCGAATCCCGACACGTTAACCCCAAGTTTGTTCCTGGACTATTTGAAGAATAATGCAATTGTAAAATTGAATATTTGTCGATCTCTGCAGATTTTCATGTTATTAACAGCGGTGCTTTTAAATAGCCATCTTTCTGTCAAATTTCGGGAAAACAGTTTACACTGAATAGAAATTATGCGGCACAAAAATTAACGAAAATAAATTCTCTAAAAATGTCCATATCTCAGAATATCATACAGCCCATTATACTGTGATCTAAGGGAATACAATACTTTGTGTTTTTCCTTTACCAGAGAAAATTTTTACATTGAGTGATCAGAGAATTTCAAAGTTTCAGAATAGATTTTTAAATATACTTTTATAGCAACAGTGTTAAAAGCAAACAGTTTTAAAATTCATTAAGAATTATTTTGAAAGCAACTGTTATTACTTTGTCGCGTTGACGTTAATGCTCCTGCCCGATTGTAATATTAATTATTGTTATAGTAACGACTTCCTTCAAATTAAAGTAAAGTGGCATAATCAGAAAAAAAATTCATGATATCTCTGAAATACTACACATTTAACACATTAAATTTGATTACTAAGTACAACTACTCAAATTTTTATGTAGTACAATCATTGGGTCGCTAATGCCCTAAATGACCGTCCTATGGAAATCACCTACACTTGCCAGATTTGTATGAATAACAAGTAACTTATAATTAGATACCAGTGAAGCTGGTTCCAAATTTCATATACTCCTTGAAACTTTTCCCTATCTATATAAATATTATATTACATTATGCGAGGAGAACTAGTTTGGTCGAGCTTTACATCTAAGTATAATTAGGTTAATGTATCAAGAGGAAAAAATTTCATCAAAGCCTATTCAATGAATATTTTAAATTTTCTTTCCTTATTTTCGACAAGACGTTAATTATTTCGCGTGCTGTAAAGCAATATCAATTTGAGGACCAGAAGTTTTATTTATTTATGTTCACTTTTTCTGTAAAGTAATTTATGTACAAATTTATCTTTGGCTTTCTGTAAATCACAATATGTTGAACAAGCTATATTTTTTTAACATTCACAACTTTTTGATTTTTATCTGATGTTTTATTGATACTTCCCAGCAAAATTTACCCCTCCTTCCCCTTACATTTTCTCTAATGACATCAAGGCACGTCATGTAATTTCATGTCAGGCCTGACATTTTTGGATTGTTTTAGAGCGTATGGTATTCATCTTTTGAAAAATTAAGATAATATGAGGTACCTGATTAAAAATTAGCAAAATAAAAAAGGTCCAGATAAGTATAGTATTACAAGTCTATGTTTTACTTCTTCATAGTAATCCTCTAAACTACTACATAGCAATACAAAGACCTCTAATGATCTACCTCTACTAATCTCGTAATCCATCCATACGTTTCTGAGTATCGATATTACCTGTGTATATATATTACCTGATTGATTTTAAAGTAAGTTTTATGAATATTGACTGTAAAATCAGTAATAGCTATATATATATATATATATATATATATATATATATATATATATATATATATATATATATATATATATATATATATATATATATATATATATATTTATATATATATATAAATATATGTATGTATATAGTCTATAAAATATTAAAAATTTTAAGTTTTTTGTCTGTAATTCAACAGCATAGATATTACTAGTCATAAATGAATACGATGCTTCAGCATAGCTGAGGCATCGTATGCTTAGAGCAAAATGCTTAGAAAAAATGCTTAGAGCAAAAGTTTTAACTACAGAGCTAGGGTTTACTAAATTATAGCACAAAATATAAGTATTTTTAAAGTGGTAGTTCCGATTACGTGTAATCTAGGTACTGTTTGTTCACACTAAGTTTTGGTGATTTCCAGGTGAACAGATATTTTCTATTGATCATACGTAAAGCAAAAATATGATACAAAAGTTTGTGAAATTTGACGAGAATTCACCCCTAAAAGGTATCAAAAGATGAACGGTAGCCCATAGGGGCTACAGACTCTTTAAAACCAGATTACCCGGTGTAATAATTCCGCATGAAATACTGACGAAGTATGCGTTAGTTTAAAACCTCATCACCTCCTTGTATCCGCCGAAAGGAGAATATTTTGTACATGGCAAAAGTTTAAAATGTATTATGTTAAATATGAAATTATGGAAATAAAACATACGACTTCAAAAGGAAATTCCTTAAAATCGGAAAGTATAAATTGAGAAAACACTGAAACGGCAACTGTTGCCTGTTTTGTAGATATCTTTAATGATATGATTACGAGCTTAGTGCTTTTAAATTTCTTTGCGTAGGGTGTCTAGTAAAAAATCACTATGGAGTTTTAATTTTTGGATTCACAGTTAGCTTTAGATTTTTTCGATAAAAGTTCATAACAATACTGTATATATATATATATATATATATATATATATATATATATTTTTTTTTTTTTTTTTTTTCTGAATGCACACATTTCTGAATGGCTGAGGGATCGTTTCGGGACCAGTCACGTGATCGTTTCTTGCTCGGCGTAGCAGTGGCTCGGCGAGAAGCTGCTTTCTGTTAGCCAACCGATGTTTAACGCTACATACTTTCATCAACTGATGTTTGACGCCAATTTTTATTATTTTTTTTTATTTTCTAATTGTCTATTATATTTAAACCACGGATGAATCAACAAAATAATATTCATACTGTGTGAATAATACTGAACTAAGGATATTTTGGTAGAAATTTGTTTGAAATGTTATACGTTATGGATAAGCACACTTTTAGCTCAGTTTCATTCATGATTACATCCGGTTTACTACAAATAAGTAAAGAATTCGACAAGATGTCTTTGGCATCTGGAGTTGAATAATACTAGTACAATTTTAATACAGTATCCCTTTAAAAGAATATTGAAGCATAGTAAAAGTTTAGATGTAGGTCCATTTCTAGTTTGTTTATAATTATGATTGAGACAAAAATATCCTGTAATTTACCATGAAAACAAAGCGCCTCGAAAATCAAACCTGTCAGCATTATTTTACCTTGCCTGTAAAAGTAGTTTTTCCTCCTTAGATGCGTTATGACTGAGAAATAGGCGTATTTCAACTTACCGTCGACACCTCGTGTTTCGCAGATTTGATTTTTCGCAAGCCTGTAAAGAAATATACCGTAAAATTACTATAAACAGAAAAATGTTAAAATATACTATTGGTATTGTATTTCAATGTTCAGATAATAAGTTTAAGATTGTTGTTGCTATTTAAAATTTGTAAAAAATTAATTAAATTTATGAAACGTGACATTGTATTGTCCTTTTACAACATAAACTTGAGTAATTTTATTGTTTTTAAAATATTGTTGTTATTATTAAAGTTAATAAAACACTATTGAATTGTACTATCTATTATATAAATTTTAGTAATTTAATTCATATTTAAATATTTAAAAATATAATTGAAATTAATGAAACACTGTATTTTACTGTATTATACGGATTATAAATTCTAGTATACATTTTTATATTTAAATACTTTTCAAAAATAGTAATTTTTATAAAATATAATATTGTACTTTATAATAATGAGTATAAAATTTAGTAATTTAAATTATATTTAAATATTCTGCAAAATTATACAACTTAATTAGATACAGTACTGTAAGGTACAGCGTACTACTATTTTGGATAATATTCAGCGATTTTTTTGCTTTTTAAATGATGTACATGTGTTATGTCAGTTATTATATTCGTATTGAAATCTCTCTCGTACATTGACAGTGCTTTTGTTTGTTAGCCCTACCCTAAATAATCATCTTAAAATATTGACAATTTGTTAAATATATGACAATGCGTAGTGCCCTTTCGAATGATATTCATGCCTTTTTATCCCCATCCCGAATATCCTATCCGAAAAATGCATATTTAATTTTGCTTACGTAGCTGCCTAATCTATATATATAAAACAGTTCCGTAACTGACTCATTCATTCATTCATTCATTCACTGACTGACTGACATACAACGCACAGACCAAACCGCTGGACCTAAAGGGCTGAAACTTTGCATGGCGATTCTTCTAATAGTGTAGGGGTGCACTAAGAAAGATTTTTCAAAAATTCTTCTTAGATTTTTTTAAATTAAATTTTTAAGCTGTTTTTTAAACTTTTTTACGTTGCATTTAAAATAATACATTGAGGGTTATAAAATTTATATCACGAGAAAGATCATAAAAATTCCTTCAAAATGAAATTTTTTTCGAATTTTTACCTTCATTTCCTGATTTTTGGTGAATTTTTAAAGATTTATTTTTAGAATTTAATTTCTTAAATGCCGATCACGTGACTTCGTTTTCTGGCACTTTAAATAAATTTATCGTCACGCGCATAACAACTAAATAGACAAAATGATATTTTTTTTCTTGCTAATGCGGCAGACGATTGGACATTATTTTGTCTATAAAAATATCCCTTACGATTTTTTTATAAATATATATTTTTTTCCTACGTCAATTGTATATATTGATCGTCGTATTTATTATAAATATATATATATTGTTTTTGGCATTAATTGCATACATTGACCGTTGCATTTAATTTGAATGTACTCCGTAGCGAAGCGCGGGTTTTCAGCTAGTCTATATATATAAAACAGTTCCGTAACTGACTCATTCATTCATTCATTCACTGACTGACTGACATACAACGCACAGACCAAACCGCTGGACCTAAAGGGCTGAAATTTTGCATGGCGATTCTTCTAATAGTGTAGGGGTGCACTAAGAAAGATTTTTCAAAAATTCTTCTTAGATTTTTTAAAATTAAATTTTTAAGCTGTTTTTTAAACTTTTTTTACGTTTGCATTTAAAATAATACATTGAGGGTTATAAAATTTATATCACGAGAAAGATCATAAAAATTCCTTCGAAATGAAATTTTTTTCGAATTTTTACCTCCATTTCCTGATTTTTGGTGAATTTTTAAAGATTAATTTTTAGAATTTAATTTATTGAATGCTGATCACGTGATTTCTTTTTCTGGTACTTTCAATAAATTTATCGTCACGTGCGTAACAACTAAATAGACAAAAAAAATATTTTTTTCTCTTTCTAATGCAGCAGACGATTGGATATTATCCAAAAAAAAATGCATATCCCTTACGATTTTTTTATAAATATATACATATATATATAGATAGATATATATTTTACATCAATTGTATACATTGATCATCGCATTTATTATAAATATATATATTTATTTTTTGGCATAAATTGCATACGTTGACCATTGTATTTAATTTGAATGTACTCCGTAGCGAAGCGCGGGTTTTCAGCTAGTTTAACAATAATCTGGTTTTACGTTTTGAACTGGAAAACTGACGAAAGAAAAAAAATTGGCTTGCTTGTTTTGATGTCATTTTGAAAGGCTTTTGTAGGAATTTATTATTGGGATATCCTGTATCAAAAGCAAATCCTAATCACTGACTCCATTTGCCACCAGAGTTTTTTTGCCACTCTGACCAAACTTCATTCAGGTTTTGAAGCCGAGCTAAGCAACAGAGCTACAACCCAGCAACTTTAACTCCTCTTAATTCACCTGGTGTGAAGCAAAAAAAGAGCTCCAGAGACCGACTGACCAACACACCCCTCGATTCACACTTTTCCGCAGCCAAGTCCTACACACATATCCAGCAGCTGTACGGGGAGAGAATTACGTTAATATTTTAAAAGAACTCCTTTTCTCAAAAGCGTGCGAGTCTTTAGCTTCCACAAACAAAACAGAATCTTTACAAAGCACCGGGGCAATTAGCATGGGTGACGGAGAGCGTCGAGTCGCGTGAGGTCGTTGTATAATTGTACACTTGGAACTTCTTGACCCACTGCACATAATACTAATGACGAGATTATGACGTCGAAAATGAGATTGTTTTTTTCTACCTCTATGTCTCGCTAAAAGCGTGTTTCTGGGCTGAGTGGCCGAAATGCTATAACATAAGCGAGAACTCGTACACTTTTTTGCATTTTTTTGGAGTCTTTTAATCCTCAAATTAAAGGAAATAGAACGTGTGCCTAGCATCGAAATGACGCCTGATTACACACTTTTATTGACAGTTTAGGTATTTTGCCGGACGATTAGGAAGGAATTGAAGGGAAATAAATGGAAATTAAATGTATTTAAAATACTCGTTTGACTGAAACTGGTTGGATTGAGGGTGTATTTTTTCACAAATATTTTTCCCATAAGGGAAGTAAATGGTAATTAGATACATTTAATGTACTCGTTTTATTTAAACTTCCTTGACAACTTGCGTATTTTTTTCACATATATTTGCCCTATAAATCTTTTTTTGAAAAAGCGTACTTTTGCTTTCAGTTTAAACGATATTTATCTTTAGTACTCCCAAAATAATGATCATCTACCATGCTCGGAGTAGAACACTAGTGTCGAGACCAGTGTTCTATTTACTGAACTATTTAGGGCATTTTTCTCATATTCCCTTCCTCTCCTATTTTCCCTTTCTTTTTGATACCATCGACACCCTATATTTGCCCATACCTATTATAAATTATGAACTTATTAATTAGTTTGAATGGTGTGGCATTTTTACCCCGTGTTTGAATCACGGTTTGTAATCTTCTGATATTTTGTCTAAAAGCATACTATATAAGTATTATAACTTCAATTTCTATGACAGAATGTCTCAAGAATTTTTAAATATTGAAGTAAAATTTGTTTTCAGAGAAAAGGTTTTCGAAAATTTATCAATGCTTTTTTTAATCATAAGTTTAAAACTTCAATTACCTACTTAGGGTAAATTAGCTGTTTTAATGATACGCATTGTTGCTTTGACTCTCTTATGGTTGTATTCGGTTTTTCAATTGCTTGAAAAAAACCAAAGTTAATGACTATTAAAGTAAGAGACTATTAAAACGACAAATTATGAAGAAACAATTTCTGTATAGACAGCAAAATTTATATATATATATATATATTAAAAAGATATTCCGGAAAAAGGAAGATCTTGGAAAAATAATAAGGAATTGTAATGTCAAGTCTAAGGCCGAGAAAAATAACTATTTCTCAAACTTCGATGATTGAAAAAGTTTCTTTGACTCGGGTGTAAGATACGAAAATTAATTTAGACGAGTGCGTTCTCACGCACCTGAGTGTCTTTCAACCCGAATTCCGTAGAATGATCGCGATACAAACTCCATGCCAAGTTCAATAAGTACTAGTTTATTGAACTTATTGCAACACAGTTTATGACAGTTCGTTTTGAGACCTTTCACTTCCCTTATGAAATCATGCGTTTGTTTTTAATTTCAGAATTCGTCCTCTCTCTGGAAATCAGACGAATGACTGGTTTCCGGTAACGAGGAGTATAAATGGGTGCACTTTGTTTTTTTTATATTTTTGGAGTTTCTACTTCCATTGTTCTCCATCATTGACACATTTGTATGGGATGAGTTTTAATTTTATTTTCTCCGTGCAGTATAGATATTGTGGGTTTAAAATACTATCCATTACATTTTTCTCCCAGGAGAAATTTTTATTACTCTTTTACATTAACAGTTTTCCTATTGAATGATTAGAAATAACCGGTAATGATATATCTGCCACAAAATTCTAATTCGACGCAGTAGTCAAATAGAATAAGAAGTCCAATGTTTAGAGATAAAGAACTCACGCACATAATATTTCGCCTCCTCCTTTCAACAACGTCATATCTCAAAAATCGGCGATTTTTAGTTATGCTTGTTTTCAGAATGCCCTGAAAGAGTAGTATATCCCTGCAAAATCGTCCTATCTCACCGCTTAATATTTAGCAGCTAGAGAGCAGAATCAAAATTTATTTTCAATGCATTTCAATGTACTTTTAAACTTTCAAATCACTCTCCTGAAAAATCTTGTTTTTTGAGATATGACGTTGTTGAAAGGAGGGAGCGATATATGCAACTTTAGGGCTCGACTCATTCAAAGCGTATAAGTACTATATAAAGTACTAGCTGAAAACCCGCACTTCGCTACGGAGTACATTCAAATTAAATACAACGGTCAATGTATGCAATTAATGCCAAATATATATATATATATATATATATATATATATATATATATATATATATATATATATATATATATATATATATATATATATAATAAATACGACGATCAATATATACAATTGATGTAGAAAAATATATATATTTATAAATAAATCGTAAGGGATATTTTTATAGACAAAATAATGTCCAATCGTCTGCCGCATTAGCAAGAAAAAAAATATTTTTTTGTCTATTTAGTTGTTATGCACGTAATGATAAATTTATTTAAAGTACCAGAAAAAGAAATCACGTGATCAGCATTTAATAAATTAAGTTCTAAAAATTGATCTTTAAAAATTCACCAAAAATCTCAAATTATTATTTTAAATGCAAACTTAAAAAAAGTTACTAAAACAGCTTAAAAATTTAATTTAAGAAAATCTAAGAAGAATTTTTCAAAAATCTCTCTTAGTGCAGCCCTACACTATAAGAAGAATCGCCATGCAAAATTTCAGCCCTTTAGGTCCAGCGGTTTGGTCTGTGCGTTGTATATCAGTCAGTCAGTCAGTCAGTCAATTACGGAACTGTTTTATATAAATAGATTACACTATATGAATTTATATATATATTATAAATTCAATTTCCATGAAAAAAATGTTTCAAGAAATTTCAAAATAAATTTTCTTGCAATATTTGAAAGAAAAAATTGAGTTTCTAATCACTTCATCAGTACTTTTCTATAATTAAGTCAAACAAATTTAATTGCATACATGGCATTAATTATTCTAATCATATATTTTGTTATTCATTTTGTTATTCATTTTGTTATTCATACAAATAATACACGCAACTTTAGAGCTAGTCTCATTCACTGAGACTATAGGAGACTAAGAAAATATATTTCTCTAGATCATTGCGGCTTTTGTTGCGATAAATCAGTTCAGGTTTACTAATCCCTTATTAATCAGATATTAATTCTAGCTGGCTATTAATCAGTTATTAATCATATCTGGAACGAATTAAACCCTACAATGAATCCTCCTGTAATTATTGTAACAAGTACTAAATTATCGAAAGTTAAATCATTAAATGCGATTTTTTAGCATGTTTAAAACATATATGAGACTAGCTGAAAACCTGCACTTCGCTACGGAGTACATTCAAATTAAATACAGCGGTCAATGTATGCAATTAATGCCAAAAAATAAATATATATATATTTATAATAAATACGACGATCAATGTATACAATTGATGTAAAAAAACAAAAATATATATTTATAAAAAAATCGAAGGAATATTTTTATAGACAAAATAATGTAGAAGAAAATATTCAAATTAATTGTAGTAGGATATACTAGAGAATATAGTACAGTTAATATAGTACAGGTTGAGGAACATAATATCTTTTACTGTAACGAATAACTGGATACCGTCCAGTCGTCTGCCGCATTAGGAAGAAAAAATTTTTTTTGTCTATTTAGTTGTTATGCACGTGACGATAAATTTATTTAAAGTACCAGAAAAAGAAATCACGTGATCAGCATTTAATAAATTAAATTCTAAAAATTGAGCTTTAAAAATTCACCAAGAATCAGAAAATGGAGGTAAAGATTCGAAAAAGATCTCATTTTAAAGGAATGTTTATGATCTTTCTTGTGATATAAATTTTATAACCCTCAAATTATTATTTAAAATGCAAACTTAAATAAAGTTACAAAAACAGCTTAAAAATTTAATTTAAAAAAATCTAAGAAGAATTTTTCAAAAATCTTTCTTAGTGCACCCCTACACCATAAGAAGAATCGCCATGCAAAATTTCAGCCCTTTAGGTCCAGCGGTTTGGTCTGTGCGTTGTATATCAGTCAGTGAGTCAGTCAGTTACGGAACTGTTTTTTATATATAGACTAGCTGAAAACCCGCACTTCGCTACGGAGTACATTCAAAGTAAAAACATCGGTGAATGTATGCAATTAATGCCAATATATATATAATAAATACGACGATCAATGTATATAATTGATGTAAAATATATATATATTTATAAAAAAATCGTAAGGGATATTTTTATAGACAAAATAATGTAGAAGAAGATATTCAAATTAAGTCTAATATAAAGAATACTAAAGAATATAGTACAGTTAATATAGTACAGTTTCTAGAACATTTCTTTTACTGTATTTTAATATTTTTTTGGATAATGTCCAATCGTCTGCCGCATTAGCAAGGAAAAAAAAATTATTTTTTGTCTATTTAGTTTTTATGCACGTGACGATAAATTTATTTAAAGTACCAGAAAAAGAAGTCACGTAATCGGCATTTAATAAATTAAATTCTAAAAATTAATCTTTAAAAATTCACCAAAAATAAGGAAATGAAGGTAAAGATTCGAAAAAGATTTCATTTTAAAGGAATTTTTATGATCTTTCTCGTGATATAAATTTTATAACCCTCAAATTATTATTTTAAATGCAAACTTAAAAAAAGTAAAAAAAGCAGCTTAAAAATTTAATTTTAAAAAATCTAAGAAGAATTTTTCAAAAATCTCTCTTAGTGCACCCCTACACTATAAGAAGAATCGCCATGCAAAATTTCAGCCCTTTAGGTCCAGCGGTTTGGTCTGTGCGTTGTATGTCAGTCAGTCAGTGAATGAATGAATGAATGAATGAGTCAGTTACGGAACTGTTTTATATATATAGACTAGCTGAAAACCCGCACTTCGCTACGGAGTACATTCAAATTAAATACAACGGTCAATGTATGCAATTAATGCCAAAAAAAAAATATATATATATATATTTATAATAAATACGACGATCAATATATACAATTGACGTAGGAAAAAAATATATATTTATAAAAAAAATCGTAAGGGATATTTTTATAGACAAAATAATGTCCAATCGTCTGCCGCATTTGCAAGAAAAAAATATTTTTTTATCTATTTAGTTTTTATGCACGTGACGATAAATTTATTTAAAGTACCAGAAAAAGAAGTCACGTGATCGGCAATTAATAAATTAAATTCTAAAAATTAATCTTTAAAAATTCACCAAAAATCAGGAAATGGAGGTAAAAATTCGAAAAAAATTTCATTTTGAAGGAATTTTTATGATCTTTCTCGTGATATAAATTTTATAACCCTCAATGTATTATTTTAAATGCAAACGTAAAAAAAGTTTAAACAACAGCTTAAAAATTTAATTTAAAAAAATCTAAGAAGAATTTTTGAAAAATCTTTCTTAGTGCACCCCTACACTATTAGAAGAATCGCCATGCAAAATTTCAGCCCTTTAGGTCCAGCGGTTTGGTCTGTGCGTTGTATGTCAGTCAGTCAGTGAATGAATGAATGAATGAATGAGTCAGTTACGGAACTGTTTTATATATATAGACTAGCTGAAAACCCGCACTTCGCTACGGAGTACATTCAAAGTAAAACATCGGTGAATGTATGCAATTAATGCCAATATATATATAATAAATACGACGATCAATGTATATAATTGATGTAAAATATATATATATTTATAAAAAAATCGTAAGGGATATTTTTATAGACAAAATAATGTAGAAGAAGATATTCGAATTAAATCTAATATAAAGAATACTAAAGAATATAGTACAGTTAATATAGTACAGTTTCTAGAACATTTCTGTTACTGTATTTTAATATTTTTTTGGATAATGTCCAATCGTCTGCCGCATTAGCAAGAAAAAAAAATTATTTTTTGTCTATTTAGTTTTTATGCACGTGACGATAAATTTATTTAAAGTACCAGAAAAAGAAGTCACGTGATCAGCATTTAATAAATTAAATTATAAAAATTAATCTTTAAAAATTCACCAAAAATCAGGAAATTAAGGTAAAGATTCGAAAAAGATTTCATTTTAAAGGAAGTTTTATGATCTTTCTCGTGATATAAATTTTATAACCCTCAAATTATTATTTTAAATGCAAACTTAAAAAAGTAAAAAAAACAGCTTAAAAATTTAATTTAAAAAAATCTAAGAAGAATTTTTTAAAAAATCTCTCTTAGTGCACCCCTACACTATAAGAAGAATCGCCATGCAAAATTTCAGCCCTTTAGGTCCAGCGGTTTGTTCTGTGCGTTGTATGTCAGTCAGTCAGTGAATGAATGAATGAATGAATGAGTCAGTTACGGAACTGTCTTATATATATAGATAATTGTAAATTTTTGGAAAAGGAGATTTAAATTTTTTTCATACTAAAAAACATAGTGTAGGACTTTTCAGGTACAAAGCACGGTACGTATAGGCAATGCAAAATCAAAAGTAAACGTATAAAAAGTGAACTGAATTGAATTTATTTTTCTAGATCGTGTTCGATCGAAATCTGGTAGAAAAAGGACCTTTGAAAATGAATTGGTCTTACTTAGATTCAGATTATATAAAGTGAGGAGATCTTAACTTTTGAGACTGGCAGTTGGCGAGGCTATGTTAGTCCGACAATGCACTAAAAATGGTGAACTTAAAAATGATTCCATTCAATACCCCTTTAGCGCACAGGAGCCTGTAATATTAGTGTATCAGACACTATTCAAACAGGATATCTAGTTCTTCGCTTTCGGCTCATTATTGGTTGTCAAAAATTTTTATGGATATGAAACAGTCATTGCATTTAAATATAGTTTTGAAATCCTATAAAATAGCATCTTTCCATCCAAGTCGAGGCTCACTAGAAACATGTTGTTCATAAGTTAACCCTGAGCTGAGTGAATCGAATAGTGCAGCAACCTTGACTGAGTTTGATGACGTCAGAAGGCTTGTCAACTGATGGCTGTTCCAGATTAAATGGATGCCATGCTGCGTGAGTGGTTTTACTATACCATAGAGTAGCTCTTTTGAGCAGTTAATGTAATATATTGACACCTATTTCTACTAATGGAACGAGTATATGCCCTTGGTTCTCACCTCAGTCTTTTTTTTTATTTAACATTACCTCACAATTTCCCTCTACCACGACCGTCATCGCTAAAACCCTGCAAATAGTTTTCGATCCTGTTGCCATGCAGCGTATCCATGCTTTAATGAGAAATCTTCGACAGTATTTCTGTGTCCAGGCCCTCCCTCGATTGTTATGTTAAACGAGTGCTTGACTCACTTCTCTAAAGTATTGGAAAGTTTATTTACGGTGAACATCTCTGAGTTAAGACTACTTAAATAGCCTAATTCCGAGAATGGTAAAAAGTTTAAAAAATCCCCAGAATATAAGGATGAAAACTAGGTTCGCCGTCTTTCAAATACTTTGGAGAAAGAACATAGGCGCTTTTAGTACAGGGTGCGGCGGAAAGAACGTTCTGATTTGGTACATCAATAACAAAAATGCAAAGCAAAATAGAGAAAGAAATCATTTATACCTGAGAAGTACACATTATTGCATTGTCATCCATTAAGTTTTAAAGATTACATCAGTCAAATGGCGACCGTCATTTTCGATGCAGTTTTGAAGTCTCTTTCGGAAATTTTGAAATTTTACATGGATCTGCGGACCATGTTTCGCGGAATCGCCGTGATTTCTCGCGTAATTGTTGCTTTGAGTGGTTGCAATTTTTTTTTCTGTGAGGCTATCTCAAATCAAAAGTGCACCAACACCGACCAAAAAATTTGCAAGCACTCAAGTCAACAATTACGCAAGAAATCACGGCGATTCCGCGGGACATGATCTGCAAATCCATGCAAAATTTCCGAAAGAAACTTCAAAACTGCATCGAAGATAACGGTCGCCATTTAACTGATGACCGCCATTAAAATGATTCCATTCGATACCCCTTTACTGCACAGGATGTAGAGAAAATAGAGAAAAAAGATTAGAAGTGAAATTAACAAAAATATTTTTTCGAATCCCTATTGTAAAAATTCGTTAGGCATTATGTCTGAATATTATTTTTAGTATTTGTAAGATCTAAAACACTGGTGGTCCTGGAGAATCCAAGAGGTACCCCGCGAAGTCAGCAATGATTTAAATATAAAAAAGGCATAATTTTTTTCATCTTTTCGAAACGACCGCAAATTTTACAATTTTATACAATTGGAATTTTATTTTCTTTCTAATATTTTGATCAGATTCTGAAACTCTCGTATTTCTTTCTTTTCCTCCCTTTCGAGTACGTAAAAAATCCCTCTTCTGCTTAAAAAATCCTCATATTTTCTGTGACGCAAAGTAGCTACATCACAGCCATTTTACAACCAGTAAAGCAAACCTAAAAATTAAAAACTCAAAAATCTTATACTTTTTGAGTTTTCATAGGGCTTTTATTTTTGCTATTTAAGTTTGCAATAAAGTGTATTTTTAAGTTAAATTTGATATTGTTATTAAATTTAATTCTAACTTTTAACCTGTTTATCACAGTTTGTTTATTTAGAATATGAAACCCTTTTCGTATTCTAAAAGGATTGGTTGGGAGAGGATCTTCGACGATTGGTTTTTTTTTATTTGGGGGGGGGGGGGGTGGACAAGTGCTCCTGATCAACTAAAGGTTAAGCTTTACATATCTAGATCCTCAGTAAATTCGAATTTCAAAGTAAAATAATCCTTTTAAATTTGACATCAGAATCCCAATCAATCATAAAAATAAACCATTCCTGTTCAACGAGCAGATTAAATTTCTCCTTTCCCATTTGTAATTTCAATTAACACAACTACGCAAGAAACTTACATAAAATCTTACTATTCAAGTAAAATGATTCATAACGGAATCAGTTCTAATTGGATAAGTTGTAAACTTATCCAATTAGAACTGAACAAAGGGCCGATTTCAAAGGGCAACAATAAGTTTGCCCTTTGAAATCGCCTATTTGAGCATAAAAATGTCACAATAAGATTTATGTAGAGTATAAACGTTCTTAGAAAATAATGTTTTTGAACATACACGTTTCTTTATTAAAAATATAAGAAATATGGCAAGGACAGAGAATAATTCCGGTTTAGTTGACAATGGGCTAAACATTTATTTTTACTCTGTATTAATTTCGACATCCATTTTCGTGATTTATCCGCGTTGCATGCTTAACATGGTTATGCAATAACCATGAGCCAATTACTTACTTATAAGGTCTTTTCAGTAATATATAGCCATTAAACATGGAAAATTTGGCAAAAGTGCATAAATATTTTTTATACAGGTAACTTTTACTTCTTCTGCTTAAATCAGTGACTCTTAACCTTTTATTGACCAGGGACCACTTATTACAAAAAAAAAAAAAACTCTCTCAACCAACCCTTTTAGGGGCAAAAATGAGTTTCATTTTCCTAATAAATGAACTATTTTTAACAAACTACTTTAATAAAAAGTGACAAATAAACTGAATAACAATAACAAATTTATGACGTAAAAGTAAACTTAATAGCAAACACACAAAAAAAAAACATGAAAAATCTAAAATGAATGAGATTTTGGCTTTACTAGCTATAATGGGGTTGCGACGCTGCAAAATGGCTGTGACGTTGCTATTCCGCGTCACAGGATATATATTAGGAATTTTCAGAGTAGAAAAGGGATATTTTCGCACTCAAAACGGCAGACGACTGAAGAAATTCGGGAATATTTTTTAATTTGAACAAAGAATTAGACTAAAAAATCTTTTTTACCCAATTTTATAAAATTCTTATATTTGCGGTCGATTTCATACAATGAAACTAATTTTTATCATCACTTCTGACTTTGCGGACCAACTTTTTGGGTGTTTCACGACCACCTGGGGTCCCCGGTCCAACGGCTACGAACCAAGGAATTAAATCATCTCTCTCTGGACCAATTTTTAATCTGCCCGGTAGCGACTTTACGAGCGTTTACGGATTTTCCTATGAGACTGAAAATTTTCTTTGTACAAATTAGAGTAGATCTGTCATATTAACTGGAATTGTTGGGCAATTAGAGTTCACGACACGAATACGTAATGCGTACCTTTGGATGTAATGTGTGGCATTAATATGAAGATATACACAAAATGAAAGTATGTATGACCTTCGTACATCATTTCATACCCACCACATGCTTTTAACATATTACGTCGCCCGAACGAGGTGCGTATTCGAATGTTAAGGAATGAAGTGCGTCCTTGTAAGCACTCATCCAAATGAAATCCAAAGTATACGTTAAAGTACTCCGTCATTCGGCAGTTATTGGCCCGGGATTAAACGTGACCTTTAAAAAACAGTTTCCCTCTCTGGGGGAAGTACATAGATAATGATGTTAAATGCAATGCTCGTCGAAGTAATTACAAATATGTCATTTCCTAAGAAGTAATAAAATATCTGTGTTTGCTGTGTAAAGGGTGTTAAGTCTAAAATGGGCTAAAATGAGATATCAAACCAGGCATGTTTGAAAAATCAAGGGCTACTGCAGGGTACAGCAAGCCAAGTCAAGTTCCACTCCTAAATAGTTTTATTCATCAGTGAAAATTTGGGGTATGCGAAGCAAAGCACAAACATGTCTAATTTTCGATCCCGTTTTTCTCAAAACTACGATTTTGGACTTACACTCTTTTCACTGCAAACACAGATATGTTATACAGGGGATCCTCCGCATGGGGATAAATTCGATTCTCGGCCAAGGCATGGATGTCTCTGCACCGGCTCTTTTTTTGCAGGAGTGTTGGTTCCCACACAGGCTGCTCACATAATGAGCGAAGTAACACCTCGCAGAGTGTAGTGCAGGGGTGGCCAAGATAAACAGTATTAATACCCATTTAAGGATGTCTACATACGTAGAACAGCCAAAAACTGGAAAGATCACACTTGATATAAAAGAAATTTTAAGTTGTTTTTTCTAGCGTTTTGATTACTTTTACTTGCTTACTCTCACTCACTTACTCACTCACTCTCTCTCTTTCATACACACGCGCGCGCGCACACACACACACACACACACACACACACAAATATATATATATATATATATATATATATATATATATATATATATATATATATATATATATATATATATATATATATATATATATATATATATATATATATCATTCTCCAATGGTTAGAATAATGAATATTTCTAAGTTCTCAGATAACTTTAATAGCTTGAACAATTATTTTTCTTTTAATTGTTTCGCCCGATGTTTCAAATCTTGCCCATTTTGAGTGGTTGCAATTCGTAGCCGTTCAGTCAAATATTGACGGGTCAACATCGAGCGTGGTTTATTTTGTATCCACCTAAATGTAGAACGCAGGTATTTGCATGTATAAGTTGTACCGAAAGTGGAGGTGATTCGACATACCGCTCATTTTACCTTTGGATATTTTGATTCTGGCACACGTTTCCAAAATTCTAGCATATAGCCGCAAAGAAAGTGATAAACAACCGTGGTTTGGTCACCCCTGGTATAGGGCGAATGGCCTCGAGATAAACACTCTAAAGAAAAAATATTTCAAGTAGTCTCTTCTAACGAAACCACCGCGGGTTATTAACGTAGGATTACTTATCGTTACTTACCTTTCTTTTGACACATTTTGGTACTTTTCTGTTTGACTGTTTACTACTACTGGGTTTGGTGCACTGCCAAAATTATAACTCGCGACGCAGGACAAAATTTTTCTCTCCGCAGGACTGTTATTGAGGAACGTAATCCTACGTTAAAAAGTACTTTATCACCTCCTTTAGTGGCTAGTGCTCAAGCTGTTGAATTTTCACATCAACGAACTTGTGGGTTTGGACGCTCATATAAATTTTATTTATAAAATTTTACCAAACGAAACTGATGTTTTCCCACGATGAATATTTGTTCCGTTCTTGCTAAAGAGCGAGCACCACTGTTCTGTCCATGTGCCCCGGATTTAAACCCGCGGCAACTTCTCAACCAGCGGTACGATCACTTGACCATCGTAGCGTTTCAAGGACTCAACGTGTAGGCTACTAATCCGCTAAAAATATTTTTCTTCACCTGTTACTACATCTGACGAATAATAAAAAAAAGGGAATTAGCTAACTAAATTAGCCCTTTTTCTAATAGATTTTCTCTTTACAAATGAAGAACTAACCTATGATTATCGGTAACTTTGTCTCCATTCTCATACCATAACAACAAACCATAGAAAAGTGAAAATTCTAAGAAAACTTTATTAAATATTTCAATTAAAGGATTTTTTTTAAATGCTCACCATTGTTTCGGATTCAAAATGGTTTTTTTTCAAAGTAAGCAAAAATAATTTGGACACAAGGAGAAAATAAATGCATATTTCGTAGAAAACCTTCTTCGTAGTTCCAGTTTTGACTTCATAAATGACATCATTACTATTTCTAAATGATATAATTTTTGACACCATGAAAACATATAAGTTTTGGCATCATCATTATCGCAATTGACATCATTAAGTTATACGGGTTAAATTACCTTTGTAAGACACTGATTTGAAAATTCAAAGTTCCTGCATTTTGGAAAGAGCATTATATTCCGGCATCAAACTACGGCATATTTTTCTTTACAGTATGTTATGAGGTATTCTAAAAAGAACAGAATATTCTTGAGATTTCTTACCGTTAGTTACAAAGGTTTTGGATTGCTGGACAGTTTATGACTGTTTGATCGGCAGTTCATTGTCCATAGCATTAATAATTACAAACCTCATTTTACTACTAAATAATACATAAAACAAGATTACAAATATCCTCCAAAAATATTGAAATGCTTTCTCCCGAGTTGCGATATTACACTTCGTATGTTTTATTTTATTATACACTATCTGAATTTATAATTACTTGTTGCAATTATTAAATTCGTAATATTTCGATACTTGAGTGCAATGGTTTTCTGGTTAATACCAACCTTGATGGTTCAGTAACATAACTTACAAAAAGCAGAAACGTTATGCCTAAGTTTTATTAAGTACGAGTATCTTGTTGTAATCAAAATATCACCGCAGTGTAATTTATAATTTTTGACAAACACTGTCCTGTTGGCATCTCGGGCAAAAAGTTTGAGTATAAATCGAAACTGTAAAAGACAAAAATATACTGCATTTTTTTCAAAATTTAGAATTTATAGCGTTATTTTTTGTCTTTATTTCAAAACTTTCATTGTTAATTAGTTTAGAAATTTTTGAACTTATCTTTGCAAATTTTAAAATTTAAAGACTTTTTTCTTTTATTACAATTGAAATATATGCAACGAATTATATTTTAAACATATCAGTTATAATAAAAGCATTAGGATAGTGGTTATAGTTGTTTTTCCCTTCACAGGAACTCATTGTTAAAGTCCGGGATGTCTTTTTGACCCGACAGGTTGTCCATATATTATAACGCTATTTCTGGTAGATTTTTTATTCTTTAAATTTGATTATGGTTTTCAAAGCGTAATACAGGACAACTGTGGAGTAATTACCTACGTAAATTAAACCTTAAATTATAGTTCTCCAACTTAATGAAGAGCAGTTTTCTCTAGAGCCAAGAGAGACTGCTACACTAAAAGGGGAGGAAGATGCACTCGTAGAAAGTTAGATTGTGTCAGGCTTTTGATGCTTGATAACTCATAATTTGCATCCTAATTTTTAACACAGGAAATTTTATAATCTGTATCTGCGGGGAAACAGGTTGTTTGCGTTAATCTTGTGTAGTGGATACATCTATCTCATATCCAGGATGTCCCGTATTGAAAATTACATGGGGAGAAAATAAAGGCATTTATATGGAAATAAAGGAAAGATTATAATTGGCATGAATATTAATGAAAGGATTTAAAACAGGCAGAATCTGTACGAGGTAAATCGCATAAAAACTTTTCATATAATTTGAAAATATTAATTTAAAATAACTGAAGCGATATATTGATACACTGTTTGATAATGATGTTTTGTTGTAAAATTATTTGTTATAAAATTATTTCAGCTTCATTTCTCTGGTAGCTTTGTTTCTATGAATACTGAATAAACTCTGGAGAACAGTAGGGGAACATTGAAAAACTCCGCATCAGCATTTACGTATCCCAGCCAGTATTTGTTAAATTCCATAAAATTATTTTTTTCATGTACTATATATACATAACATAACTTTTTACGTTCATTTCTAATTTTAGAAAAAATTCTGTCTGTTGAATGCATTTCACTCAACTATAAAAAAGCACATTTTGGTGACAAAAGACTAGCAGACATAAAGAATAAAAACTTATTAAAAGTATTGAACTGAAAAATAATTGAATACATTTAAATGCACTTCAGTCAGTTGAGAATGAATTTCACTCAACTCTAGAAAAATATTTTTGGGTGAGAGAAGACCATCAAACAAAGTATAAAACCTTATTAAAATTATTAAACTGAAAAAGTTATCGAATATCAGGGTATTTAAGTTCTCTTCAGTGTTTATAAAATATATTGATTACAATTTTTTAATCGTTTTGTGCAATGCGTGCGTGTATAATCCTACTCATCGAACGAAACTAAAGCGAATCAATGATCAAAGCATACGATTTGCCCTACAAACCTCATGAACCTTTACCACTCAAACGATAGCCGCTATTCCTTAGTCTTCGGAGAAAAAAATATCGATTGAGACCATAAACGATATTTCTGTGTAGAAATTTTTCTTTGCCATCGCAGTTAAATGTCTCAAACGACACATTTTACAATTCTCCCATTTGGCACAAGGCACCATTTGACAATGGGGGATGAAAGATATGACGTTTACAATTTAGAGGATACACATAACAAGGGACGCGGCGATCGCCGATTCGCGATTTTCGTGCGCTGTCTACAGGATTCTTACATGATCAATTTCTGGCGGATCGTGCCACTCGAAACGATGATTTCAAAGTCAAGTCCCTGCTGCGATATACGGCAGACGACGTTATCCCCCCCCCCCCCAATTGACTAACATAACGTCCTCGCGCATTTCTGTTATGGCATGTCTCATTTCCATGTATTGATTCCGTTCGCAACGAGGTCATTCTAAAGAAATTTTCAGGAACCGCCCTTATCGCTTTTCTTGTGGTTTATACGCGGCAGAACCATGTACAATTTCTCAATTGACTACTTTCTCCACTGATTTCCGCTTGTGTGTGACTTATTTGCATGAATAATTTCTTGAAGAGTGTTAACATATTTTTGGTAAGATTACCTACCGTCTAAGGCTAGTGTTGTTCTTAGAGAAAAATCTTTCTTAGTGCACTTTTAGGTACGTAAGTAACAAGAAAAGAAAAATCCGTGGAGGGCCTTTCCCCCCGATTCCTGTTGTAAACAAAAATGAGTTGTATAAGATGACGTAATAATGGAACACACCCTCAAATATATTGAAAATACATACATATTCTCTTCCCCCAACCTCAAGGAACAGAACTGCTATGCTTGCTGAGGAGCCCATAACAAGGGTGAAACTTATGTCCAAGGCTTAGGTACACTGGAGGTGATTATATTTGAGTTATATTAGGTGAATACATTGAACTGATAAATGTAAAAGCAATATTTCGCACAAGTTTGGATCAATCGTTTTACTTCCTCTAGCCGTGAACGTTTGAGGGATGGGTACACATAAGTTAAAAGTCAGCCGTTATAAATAAACAAACATGTTACCATTCATTTAAGGTAACTTAAGATCCTTCTAAGCCCTTTATCAGTTGTACTGCAGCATCTGTAGCATATTATTGTGTTTATACGTTTGCTTATGAAACACACATGCGCATATCTTTTTAATTATTCTGACTTTTCTAAGTTATAGTAGAAGACATCTACCACATACATACGCATGTTATGTGCGAAAAGCGATAAAAAATCGGAGACTAAACGGATGTGCGTCGAGGTCTCGGGGGCTGTACAGACGATGAATACACCGCCATGAGTCAATATGTCACGTGAGACAACGATGTCTATGTTGAACATGGGTAAGAATTTTTTTTGTGACTTTAGGTAAACATCAGCCACGATTTCTCTACGAAACTGAGAGCTAACAGAAAAACTGTGTTAGACTCAGGAAATAAGGCTATAGAGATAGTTGAAAGACTTCAAAATTCAAAAGGCTTTCAGCAATGAGTATTCTGGGATATTCAGATGGGTACTCGGGCTGCAAAAGGGATGGATACGTATCATGCTTGAGAACGAAGAACTCGATCAAGATAACATTACTCGTTTATTTCCGGAATACGTTGTATAGTACATAAGGAAATCGTATTTTGGGGTCGATGGAACTTCTAATGCTGGGTTTTACTGTAATTTTTGCATTGCCTTGAGCATAAATGACCTGAAATGTATTAGGATAGGCAGTGATGTGTCACAACGTACGATGTACCTGCTCAGTGTCATAATGGCATTGCACTGAACACAAATGACCTGATGTGTGGTGGAATAGGCACCAAGATGTTGAAATATGCACCTGCATAGGGACGAAATGACATTGAATTGGGCATAAATGGCCTGATGTGTAGTTGAATAGGCATGGAAAACAGTATGGGGTGTTCCTAATTCTCTGGTGCACCCGCTATCAGAGCGTTCAAAATTCACGATGTTTTCGATTCGTCAATAATTACAGTGGTGTATGTGAATGACATCTAGATATACTGAAACGAAAAATACAGGTACAGCGTAAGAATGCAATTTTTCTTACAATTTTCATTAATATTTATTTATTTCATTTAAAATACAATACCATACGCACAATGTGTAGGTTCATATTAATGTAGTTTTTCTTTGGTTTTTAGCTTTTCAGCAAAAGTTTTACTGTAAACTATACTGACACTTTTATACTGAACTGACTGAATTGTAGATATAAGGTTCGCTATAGAATTCGAAGATCTGGATAAGTCTAAATTTCTGACGCAAACCCCAGTGAGTCCGTACTATCGACGCTCTGCTGTATTTTCAAATTCAGTTTGCGAGAGTAATATAGTAAAACTTTGTTCCGCAAATGGCTAATAGGAAGTCCCACACGGGAGCACTAGATGTATTAAAGCCTGTACAAAATGAGAAACAAAGTGGATTTAACACATTATGGGCGCCTACATTTGAAAAACAAATTATTTCCTGAGATATTTTCCTAACATTCAAGAAGATATAATCGTAATTTTTTTAATACTTTACTTTTCTTTGAGATAAATCAAATGTTCCTAACTATCAAGTTTAGATCACTTTGGATGTTTCGCAAACAAAACAATCACTGAAATCTATACCTTTAAAGCACCATGCTCAAGTGCAGCAACTAACTCTTTCATTTGTGTGAAAAATAAATAAATAAATAAATAAAAAAGAAAGAAGAAGAAAAAAATGACGCAGTCTCCCTCTCAGCATGTTCCCCATAGGCAGTTTTCTAGCTAACGTGTCTGTTCTTTAGACATACTGACCCCAATATTGTTGTCGTATGAATATGAAATCATAGACTGGCATAAACCCTTCAAGTCTTGAGCGTACAGCTGGGACACTTATGAAATAAGTCTTCTTTCCCTATTTAGAAATAAACCCCGGAACTAATAGTCCTTTTCATTAATAGAAAAATTAAAATTCCTAAAAGTATGATGTACGTGCATGGAAATATGCTAATAGCGGCTTTTAGATTTTATTTCGGAGAATAGATTAACATTTACAACAATTCATTTCTTCTAAAATTAAAAAAAAAATTCTAATAAATTGCACTAAAATCGATAATTGAGAATCTGACATCTTGAACCCTGTTTTCTCTTAAAATATCATCCGAATCAACACACAACATTCTTTTCTTGAAAATGAGTCTACTTTTAACTTTTGGGTGATGAAGGCGAGACCGAAAGCAATCTTTGTTCTTGGAAGCCGGAAAATTAGACTGCTACAACCACCAACATATATATATATATATATATATATATATATAATATAAACTTCAATAGTATTTTTGATAAACTTCATGATATGTTTCCTGTAAATCAGTGCTCCCCAACCTTTTTCTCGCCACGGACTGATAATTTTACCGCGGCCCACTGAGGGGGGGGGGGGGACGTTGATTGTTTATATTTTAGATTGTTTTGATTTAATAATTTTAATTTAATGCTTAACATGCTTAAACATGCCTTCAAAATAAAATACAGTTACACCAAAAAATGAATATAAAGTGATTTAACATTTTAACTCACTAGAATGCTAAATCAATGAGAACCCTGAGCTTGTGGCCCTAAGCTGGCGGCCCGGTACCATTTGATCCACGGCCCGGTACCGGTCCGCGGCCCGGGGGTTGGGGACCACTGCTGTAAATGATATAAAAGTTAAACGTGCCTGTAAATATACACTGCCTATGGGTAGACGTATATTTAACTATAATCAGGTCTCAAAATTTTTTTCTCAATCAATAAATTTAAATTGTGTATGTCATCTGCCCAAATACAATAGTTATGTTGACACGGCACATGGTCATGTAATAACAGGCAATTTGGAAATAGTGGATAATTTAGCACTGCGTGAGTTAATGAATTTCGGAACTAAGTATAGATTACCTAGTACTACTAATAATAAGAAAATTATAAGTTTCTTAAATGCTGATTTAGATAAATTTATACAAAATAGCTATTAAAGATAAATATATACAAAATAGCTATTAATTATTCTATACCTACAGAAGCCTTCATTCAATGGAAAATTAATTTACTTAAGCTAGTACATTCTAAACTACCCATTTATAGTAATTTCATTAATAATTCCTATAAACATTTGAAAGAAGCTATAACAAAATTACAAGAATATTTTATAATCACTTATGTACACACTAAAAATGAAATCCTGCTATAGCCTAAAAAACCTACCCGCTTCAGGGTGACATGACTTCGGCTATACGGCCTACCGGTTCTGGGCACCCCTCTTTCCGACCCAAAACGGGCGAGAAATGACGACGCTCCATTAGCTAGGGCCCGGCCCGAAACAGGCAGACCCTCTACCCAAAACCCTCACACCCCGAAACAGCCAAATCCACCACCCAAAGTCATGTCACCCCATGGCAGGCAGATGAGCTATAGCTCATCTGGGTATACCCAGAAACGTTACTCCCTGAAAATGCCCATGATTCGAATTGCATAATGTATTATACAATAACTATATAGTTATTGTACTTAAAACATTTTTACAGTCTTTACACATAAACAGATAATTTATTATAACGTTCATTTACATTATTATTTATGTAAATTAAAATTAAAAATATTTTAGTACCCAGAATATAAACTATTTTCAACAAATTTTTAAATCAAACTGTAAGTAAATACATTTTAGAAATTCATATTCCTTTTAAAAGACTGGTATCAGTGTATATTCTTACATTCTTTGACAAGACAGTAGGAAAATATGAAAAAGAATAAATATTTCAAGAGAATCTCATTTGAATTTTCTGTTCATTCCTTGAGAAAATATTGAATAATCAGGCATTAATTTGTGGATTACTTACATCTACATTTTCATTAAATATTTTATGATTTGTTAAACATCTATATATTACATCAGTGGTTCTCAACACTTTTTCAGCTGGCGACCCACCTTTCCTTATCGGAATACCTCCACGGTCCATGGTGGAGTAAAAAACCTTATTTGTATCATATCCCTTCCTTATGTATATATAATTTACCATCAAATATTGCAAATATATATATGCTTTTTTGAAGATACAGATTGATTATTGATAAACAATTTGTGTTCTGATTTAAAAATGGTTGACAAAATATAAGCACTCTGTAGCAAAACAGTTATTTATTTAACAATAGATATATGTTTGCAATATATACAAGTGGTTTCATGCTCACTAACAAGTGTTCCTATAGGTGAAGAAAAAAACTGCAATTATAAAAGTATGCAAAGACCATTTTAATTTTGCAGGCAAAAAAATTCATACAGCTTTGATATAATTACAGTTAAGAAAATTGTTATCACAATCTATCAATATGTAAAATTGATGTTTTTAAGTAAGTTGTAAGTAGGGATGAGACATCGATAACAAAACATGTTTTGAAACATCGATATTCAATATTAAAACATCGATGCTAATAAAACATCGCCCAAAAATCATCGATGTTTTTAAACATCGATGTTTTAGAACATCCATTTTTTAAAACTGGTTTAGTAATCTCTAACATTAATGTTACTTCGGTTAGTCGTGGGGGGGGGGGGGATGATTTAATTTTACTCTCTGATTGGGCTGACACAAATGACAAAAACTTGGTTATTTTGCCTTCGGCTACATTGATGACTCAAAATTCTCGTTGTAAATATCGCCATGTTTTGCCTTCAAATGTCCAGATAAATTCGTGGTATTGCCAGAAGTTTTGAGGGACTTAAGGCAAATATTGCATTTTGCCAATTTGTCAAATTTGCCGTTTTGCAAAAATATTTCCAAACGGTGTTTTTGGGAGGCATCTTACTAATAATATTAACGTCACCTTATATAAAACCAGAACAAAACAAAAACTTAAATGGCTGCTCTCGTGTATATACTATTTGTAAAATAAAACCCCGTGGAAGGTTCTGGTGTGTCAGGAACATTCCAAGCGCTGATTGGTTCATTGGTTGTTGATTGCCATTTGTCTGTTTGCTAAGGAATCGTTCCCCCTTTTGTATTCGTCCTTTCCAGAATTCAGACTTACATTTACTGAAAGTGAAAATTATGCAACGTGGTAAATTTTTTTTTATTATGGTACTTTTTCATTAAAAAAAAACATCGAGATAACGTAAAACATCGAGCACAAAGCATCGATGTTAAAAAAACATCGGCTTCAATAAATCGATGTTTAAAACATCAATTTTTTGATAAAACATCGATGTTTTGAAAACATCGACATCGATGTCGCATCTCTAGTTGTAAGTAAGTTTTGATTCTTCTTATCTTTCCTGATGGTTTATTCGATGATTTCTGATAGTTTTAGGATTGAGTCGCGACCCACCTGTAACCCTTCCGCGACCCACCGGTTGGGAACCGCTGTATTACATAATGTGATTAATAATTATCTGGAATGCTAGAGTGAAAATTTAACTTAATTTTTTTTAAGTAATTTTTTCTTAAGCATATTACTTCAACCAAAGATCGAGCCAAATTTTTGCAATAAATGCAATATGTAAAACATGCCATGGAAATAATTTCATTCGCTAGACTGAAAAGCTGAAGAATATTTTCTCTGTTTTCACATGAATCACAATAGATGATTCATATAAAAAACACATGTAAGATACCCATTACATCATGTCCTTAAACTATAACCTGAAAGGAAAAACTAGGTCATATTTACATGGATGGAGCTAGACTCAGCCTGAAAGGAATAAAAATTAGATTTAAATGAAGTCGGGCCGAATTGTTTAAATCTAATTTTTAAAAAAAGTACATCCGTCCATACCAGAAGAACGGCCCCGAAAGTAATATCACCTTTCAATAGAATGAAAAAAGAGAAAGGTTGAACTTTTATTTACACTTGAAATCTTAAAAACAATATATATATTGGTCATAAAATATAAAACTCAAGTAAAATTAAAATACAACCACATAATATAAAACTTTATTAAAACTTAAAAAAATTACATCTATATATTTAGTTGTTTCAGAAGACCCGTGACTGTAGGTGATTTGTGGAGTTGGACTTTTAATTTATCCTGCAGAATTACTGCTGAGATAAACAAATATGAGGGCCTAGCCTCAGAATAGAATTCAACATCAAAAAATCCAGTATGAGGCAAGGAGTAATATTAAGGCCTTTAAACCCTGCTCTGTGAACAGTGTTGTCTTATCCACAAAGCAGGTAAGGCTCAGGCTGGGCTTTAGACAATTGCCAATACCAATTAATCTTGGAGGTTCTGATGCCTCGGGAGCAATATCCTTTATTGAGGAGTTTTCCTAGTCAAAGAAAAGAAATATAGAATTATGATTTTCAGTCATATAGCTTAAATGGACTAATTAAAAAAAATTAGTGTCTGTTCATCAGTTTCTAGTTAGTAAATTTTAACTCATATCTATTTCATTTCACATTATTGTTGAAAATAAATCATTACTATATATTTCACAAACCATAATTAAATATTAAATGAATAGTACCGCATAAAGTTCCACCACCAGTTTTGTTGCCCCCTCAGTTTTCTTACCAGATGGTAATATTAGTGGGAGAATTGCTAAAACATGTACTGTCTTCATATCTAGATAGAAAATAAAGACGAGAATTTTGCAGATATGGCCAAAAATCAATTACTGCCAATATTTGACATATATGCAGTATTTTTAAAAACAAATATTTTCAACTTTACAAACCATCAGAACTGCAGTCTTTGGGTACTGCATTCGAAGACCCATCTAAAAACCTCGTGAGAGCCTTTAAGGCTGACACCCATCTAATCTCCATGTCTGCAAAAGGCACCTCCACTATACTGCAGAACTCCCATAAAAGCTAAAGAGAAAAAGTCAAATTCAAGCAACTGCTAGTAATACAAACAAGAAAACATACTGTCTAAGAGATACAAACTTTAAATACAATGTCAATTTTCTGTAAACAAATGTTTCATAAGTAGATACAGCTAAGAAATCTCCATTCACACTACAATTAATCAAAGCTAATACTAATGGCAATATTTTTGACTAGTGTTCAGAAGCAACGTTACTAAGCATCTTATTTACTAAGCATTTATCAACGTTACTAAGTATCACCATATTCTACATGCTTGCGAGATCTATGAAGCCGCAGCGCATTGAATGTTTTGAATATTTTAGGACAACCATGTATATTGCAACGTACATGGAAACCACTATCATCTTTGTGATATTCTTGCAGATGTCTGAAAAGTTGTCTTTCTGAAGGATATTCAATATCACAAAATTCGCACTGATACATCCTAAAACAGAAAAAAAAGTAATATTTAATATTCTACTATTACCATCCATAAGTTATAACATTTAGCTCTAGTTTGGTAATAGCTTAAGTGTAATTTTCTACCCTCAAAAATTGAAAGAAAATTAAACTATGTAAAGAGCTTAGAGATAGTATATATGAATTACAGTTCAATGTGTTTTGAGATACAGATGATTGAGTCGAGTAATTACATAGCACATTAACTGTAACATTTTTTATATGTTTACAGTTATAAATATGATTATATTTTTTAAAATAACACAATTATAAAAAAAGTGACTCACCTTAATACGTTAAGCAGAAGTTCATCAAACGCAAATAGTAAAAGCTAATATATGAATCAATTATCTGGAAACTTAACATTGAAGAAAAATGGAAAACGTTTAGGATCTGAAAACTAGATAAAGGAAATGGAGGCTTTGAAGATTACTTGTATATCACACTCTTTAATATTACATAAGTATTGCATATAAGTCTTGAAAACATAACCATCAAAGCTAACTTATCTTAATAGGAAGAACACAAATGAGGAAAAGAATGTCATTGAACAGATGCTATTTCCTGTTTAGGTCTGTCTCATATAAGAGTACAGTGGTACCTCGACTTACGAGTTTTTCAAGATACGAGCATTCTCTCGGTAGATTTTTTGCTTCGAGTTACAAGCTAAATTTCGGGTTACAAGCAAGCTTCAGATATCCCACCTCTAGATTGAGCAGCGAATGCCATGTTACGTGCTCATCAAATGAGAACACAAGAAGCATATGATATTTACATCCTATATGTACAATTATTATACAATTGTATACATATTATTCTGAGACTACTTATCCAGTCTTAAACCGAGATTTTAACACTGAACAATTACCAACCGGGGCAGCTTGTTTTGCCCAAATTTGAGTCGCCCTCAGAAAGCGAACAACGCCCAACTTCTCTCGCAGAGAGATAGCTTCAATTCCCTTCCCAACACTGGAACTCCCCATGGGGTCTAAGGGATGGGATGACCTTGGTCCTAGGATCTCAAGCTCTCCCCATTCTACGGATTCTAAGAAAACGTTCTTCGAATTCTCAGAAAGAAGAATCTGGGCATTACAGCCACAATGAACTATGCAACAATTGCCCAGCTTCCGTGTCTCACTCGTTCACTTTAAGAGAGTAGCTGGTAATAAAAGCGAAAGTGAGGAAAGCGGGGCGAAAAGATCAAAAATCAATGAATAAGATTTAATTTTTCAGTTCAGCCTTTCTCCTCCTCTTCCATCAGCATGTTCAACTCTGATCTCCAAGGTAAATGTTGTACATTACACTTAATGTAAAACTTTATACAATGTTTGTCATTTATAAGCACATTTTTCTTATTTAAAAACATGTAACAAAAAATTGCGGTGTTTTGCGGGAGCCCGGAACGAATTAATGGCATTTCCAATCATTTCAATGGAAAAATTGATTCGAGATACGAGTATTTCGAGTTACGAGCTCCGTCATGGAGCGAATTAAACTCGTAAGTCGAGGTACCACTGTACATGCAAAATCTTTTTCCCCCCTTGCAATCAATTTTCTGTTTTGTTTTGTTTTTAAATTGAGCTTATATATTTTAAAGTGAATGGAAGAAATATAATACCAATTATTTAACACAACACATTAAACGCTAATAAAAATAGAGCTCATTATCAAACAATATATATTTTTAAAAATATGTAAGTAAAAGAAAATTAATATGTAATACCTTTTAGAATAGCTCTCTTCTAATAGCATTTAACCAATAATTACCAAATGCTATATGCTATAATGAGATTTTTTATTTTTTATTGAAAGGTATTTTTTAACATGAAATTAACGGATTTATCATAAATAAAGTATTATAATTCCTAAGCATGTCATTGAAAAAAAATAACTATATGTAGTGTTAGTATTAATCATTGCATAGTAAAATTCTGGTTCCGAAGTTAAACAAATTATTCCATATCTTTTAACAATAGCGATTATTTCGGAAGGATACAATGAGAATATTAAATAAATAATAATACACATAATAATTAATACACATGCTTTAGAATATTACATTCAGAATTTTAAATAAACACATAGTTCAACTTAAGTTGAATATCAGATGAAGCTCAATTGAGCTAAATCTGATCAAAATGTAATTATAAATCTAATAAGAATAAATAATTGCCACTATAAAATAGGTAATTAAGTAAAATTTTATCAAAGCGAGACTTACTTTTCTCTTCGGAAGCCATCTTGAAATAAGCACGTTGAGCTAATCCGCAATCGAAATAAATCGCCTTCCCACGCCGGTGAAGCAAACAGTTAATACTCTTACAGCCGCCAGATATGCTCGTACAATTCGAAACCGTACCTGTTTTGAGAAAATGTTGAAAAATTGGGAACCTGCAGTATTTCCGAGCTATTCTAGCCATACTTGTGATTTGGTAACCGACGCGAAACAGCATCTCATTTTTAGTGTGTAGATAAAGCAGCCAACAACTATGCAATTATTTGTAAAAAATATTTTGCCATATGTTTAAGAAAACAGCTAGACAATAATGATCTTTTTCAACCTTTAAAATAAACTACTAGTATAATTATTAAGAAAATATTATTGCAAAATATAAACTTCTAGGTATAATTTCAAATAACTATCACTTTCTTTATATTACTTTAGTTCCTAAGTTTCATAAAACACCTATTGCTTTTAGAGCAGTAACCTGTGGACACAACACTTATGCTACTAAAGCAAGTGTATTATTATTAAATTACCTTAAATTAATCTATAAAACAATAGATTCTGGTGTTTGTGGTATAATTGATAATAGCTTGAGTCTTATTAGAAAACTACAAACATTAGATAATTGTAAAACAATAGTAACTTATGACTTTAAAGATTTATTCAATAATATCAATATAAATGATTTAAATAGTGTAATAATAAAGTTAGTACAAAATAATATTCAATACTTAAGAAACGATTTTGAACTTACTCATTTCAATAGGCTCCTAGATTTTGTAACTAAACATAATTATATAGTTCATAATAGTATATTCTTACAGACCAAAGGTGTACCACAAGGTGGTAATGCTTCTAGTATCCTAGCCAATTTATACTTACATTATTTTGAAGTTAATAATATTAAAAATATAGATAATAGCAATTACAATATATTTAGATATATAAATGATATAATAGTAATAAATAAAAGTAATAATCATATAGACTTATATCTCTTTTAGGAGGGTCCAAATTTTTACCCTCCTAATCTGGAACTAATACAAAGTAGCCAAAATAATATTAATGTAAACTTTTTAGATATAAACATAAAATTAAATTCTCATAGCAAATTTACTTTTGACTTATACGACAAAAGATCAGATTATGAATTTAATATTGTTAAATTTCAAAATTAGCTAACCTGTTTACATAAATCTGTTTTTAAGAACATTCTTGTAAATCAGCTTGTACGTATAAATAGGCTTTGTTCTAAAGACAATATGAATAAGCCTATTTTAGACTTGATAGCTGTGCTAACACGTAATTATTACCCTGATAGTCTTTCCAAGCACATAATTAGTAGTTTTAGATTTCATGAATAGTTCTGTTGCAACTAATAAGTAAAGCAACAAAATAAGTAATTAGAGAAAATAACTACTAAAAATAAAATAAATGAAAAACAATAATAAATAAAATTAAAATAAAACAATAATAACATACTCTTAGTAATAATAATAAAAAAGCTAAAATAATTAAGGTTAAATAGTCCTAAACACAGTCTTTAAGGCTGCTATGTACTAAGTAAAAAATCGTATTTCCCTTTTCCTCTTCTTGCATACTCTTGTGGTGGGAGGAGTCCAGTTGACAGTTCGAGAATTCCACCCCCCTTAGGACTGACATTTTGAGGGATTGTAATGGCTCTCTCTCTATGGGGGGGGGGGGTTAAGCACTGCTCCCAAATTTTTTATTTAAAATATATTTTTGTCAACTATTTACAGGTACATAAATGCTGATAATCAAATAAAATTGGTATTGCCAGATAGTCTGAACTTTTCTGCAAAGCGCTACAGGATTCGTTTTATAAATTTCGGCCACCAAAGGAATTGATGAGCGTTTAAAACACACTATACCAGATTTTCCCCAGAATAATTTAAATTTTAAAATATTAATTGCATTTTTAAAAAAAAACGAAAAATGTACACAAATGTAAATTTTTTTTCTCTATGACGGAGTACAATTTTAAAAAAAAATCTTTGGATCCAAGTCGGCAATCCGTGGACAAATTTTCTCCATAGGTTAACATTGAGGTAAGCGAATCCAATGGAATTAGTACATAGCAGCCTTAAAGTAGGACAGCTGTGTTTCCATTTGCTCTTTGGTAGCAAGTTTTGTGACGTCAGTCATCTTGCGGTTACTTATTCTTAACTTCCACTCTGTCTGGCGCCAGGCTTGGTGTTCTATGGTTGAGTGGATATATATTCAATTCTACAGTTACTCATGGATTGTACGATGTCTGAGTATGTTTATTGTATAGATCATACTTATCTGAAACAATCCATTGGTTTTTAGACCGCTGATGATGAAATATTGTCAAAAACCTCTTTAAATCTTATCTTTTCATGTTTTTGGCTCCTGGCTGTAGTAGCTTTAGTGTTCATACTGATTTTTCTCTTTCAACTTTATCTTATATATATAGGGTCGGTTGGGTAATTGTAAAAGAAGGAAAATTTCTTTTTTGAGGTAGGGAATATTGGTGTTACATTGTCATGACATCATCACTTTAACTTCCCTCTGTAACTGCAGACCATTGTTGCAATTCTAGTGGAAGGTTATTTGTTATTATGTGATTCAAATTTTTCAGTCAAAAAAGTTTGATAAAGAGTTTTTCTATGCTTGGAAGAAATTCTTTTTTTAAGAACAAATACAGCTAATACTCAACAAAAACAGTATCAAAGTTAATATAATCACTCTCTATTAACTATTTATTCTGTTATGTAGAGTTATTCACAAGATAGACTAACATCAGAGTCAATTTGCAATAAACCCTATAAAATTTTCTAAATGGGGTAAATGTAAATGTAATTTAGGGGTAGTTGAGAATACTGTTTTTTAATAAATATTTTACTAAATAGCATCACAGCATACATAATATAATTCAATATTAATAGAAAATAGGCAGCACCTAGTTCTTAAGTGATTTTTGATTATCTGGACACTCTTACTGAGAAATAAAGAACAATATATGTCGTATGTCGAGCAGCTTATGTCGTAACGGCAACCAGGGATGTAAAAAAATATAAAAACTGTTCCGTAGCTCAGGAACGTTACGTAGCAGTTTTTAAAAGTGTTATTTGTCATCCAATAAAACATAGAAAAGTTCTATTAATAGACTAGGCGCTGGTTGTCCTACAGCATTACCGCATTTAGATGAAAGAGACACGGTGAAAATACTGAAATAAAGCTATCCGAAACGTGGTGATAGACTTGGATTGGTGAAGTAGACTTGATTAGTGAATTGCGTTAAATCTCGAACGGGTTATCAGTGCTCATTATTGTCATAAGTATGATAGTGTTAATATTATCGCTGAATATATTAAAGGAAACAATCTCAATACACCATTTAAGGATGGTGTCCCAGGAACTGATTGGTATAAGTGCTTCTTAGAGAACTCTCCTCTTTTATCACTCAGAATTTTAATTCTTACATGCGGTTCATTTTCAAACACAACATAAAGCAATAAAATGTCGACTGATTTACAATTACCTCCATTTTTGTATCTTTATTTTATTTAAAACAAAGAAAACACCTTTTTACAATGACCTCTATGTTGTATTTTAGAGCTCTTTAATACTGACGTTTTTTCTATTTTTTCAATGCAACATAAGAAAAGTTTACTGTTATTATAATTTTAAACCCAAATCATGTTTTTTTTGTTAAAAAAATTCGATCATTCATATAGTATTTATAATTACTCCACATGATCGTGTGTGTGTGTGCGTGCGTGCGTGTGAAATATCTTAAATATTATGCCCTCGATTCTAGCATTTAAACTTCCTTTCCAAAATCCAATCTGCAGTAATATTAATTTATCGCTTTAAAACCCTTAGCCAAAGAACTTCCAATGAATCGCATGCCTTTGCATTTCTACACGTGAACCACAAAATCTGCTGACCCTACAAATAATAGTCACATGGCTACCTCACCCTCGCGTTTAATGTTGAAAGGTGATATTACTTCCGGGCCGTTCTTCGAAAGGAACGGATGTACTCTTGACGCTCTAATAAACGATTCAGCCCGACTGCTTCCAAATTTAATTTTATTCCTTTCAGGCTGAGTCTAGCTCCAGCCACGTAAATATGAGCTAGTTTTCCCTTTCAGGTTATAGTTTAAGGACGGGATGAAATGGGTATATTTTACTTACACACACACACACACACACACGCACGCACGCACGCACACACACACACACACACACACACATACATACATACATATAAATATATACATATACATATATACATATACATACATATATATACAGTGGAATCTCGATCTATCGTTTTTCAAGGGACCGATTGAAATGAACGATAAATGCGGGAAAACGATAGTTGCGGAAACATAACAAAGCAATATGATCGTTGGGACTGGATAAAATGAACGATGGATTCGAAAATGATCGATCGAGATTCCACTATATATATATATATATATATATATATATATATATATATATATATATATATATATATATATATATATATATATATATATATATATATGTATATATATATATATATACACTCGCGGATATACAGCGCAGCTGAAACAAGTTTCGCTCCTTGGGCGACATTGCGTACCTCGTTCCTTCTATGTAAAAGCCATGGCTAAATATTTTAAGAAAGCTCTTAATATTTGTCCCACGATTAAATGCGCACTTTCTTAATCTTTTTATACATAATGGACCGACACGACTCTTTCACACTTGGTTGCCAGGAAACCTGTGACAGCCAAAACTTGCCAAAAAGTTTGATTTTGTCATTTTCATTGACGTCATGATCGTGACTTTTCTCAATCGGAGGGCTACTTCCGTTTTGGAAGATTTATGTGTGGTATTTATGTATTGTGGAATGGGTAAAACTTAAAACCATCACTTTGCTTTCTCTTTACCAATTATTTTAGTTCTAAATCAAGAATGTTTGATTAATATGTATAATTATATTTTATTTTTATTTACTATTAAATTTTACTATTATATTTAATATGTCATTAATTATTATTAACTTATAACTTTTATCGTTATTAAAAATATTTATTAGTAGTATCGTTAAATATAGAACGCTTATTATTAAAATTATTTTGTCTTCTTAAAACTTAGAAGATTCAAGCAGTTTGAGGAAGGAAATGTAATTCTAACAAAATTATTTAAGTTGCCAATTTTGTTAATGACTTTCAAATTCTTCGTTCCAATATTGATGCTGTTGTGAAAAGTTGTAATACTTTAAGGGCCTGTTCACATAGGAGTCCGTTGCGTAGCGTTAAGGGAAAGATGACGTTGAGACGAAAATAAACCAATCATAGGCGTTAAAAATTTCATTGCTAATCATTTGGAGGCCTATGATTGTCTTATTTTCGTCTCAACGTCATCTTTCCCTTAACGCAACGCAACGGACTCCTATGTGAACAGGCCCTAAAGGAACGAAAAAATTAATGAATCAGAGCACGTGAGGTAAAACGTTTGTGAAAGAGGTGCCTCAATAGTGCCGTTTACATGTGCCAAAAACCCGGGTAAAAGCAGGGTCGTTTCTTACTTTTTCCCTACGATAGGGAAAAATGCAGGGTTGATTTTCGACCCTGCTTCGACCCAGGATAAAACCCGCTAATTACCCATGATGCATTTCGAAGCTGGGAGTAAATAACATGGCGGGTTTGAACTTGTGTGAATCCATGAAAATGCAGCTAAATGATCGATGGAAGAATCTGGAACCCCTTAACGATCGCATAATTTTCAAGAAAACAGTAGAAAAGTGCCTATTTTTTTCCGGAGGATTTCATTTATTTCTTGATCTGACCATCTAGTTTAAAAAAAAAACCAATCTCCAATTGCATTATAAATACAATGGTACTGCCATCTGGTATGTAAAATAAGAAATAAAATTTCATTTCAATAAAATTTCAGTAACATTTTCATTTAAAGTGTTATGGTAAAATTAATAAATTTAATAAGTATTATCAATAATTAAACGTAACATTAAAATTTATTTATAAATTAATTATTTTAGAATTCACAGATAAAAATTTATTTATATCTATTTATGATTTTTTTATTTATACATGACTAAAAATTACTAAAACAAAATTGAAATCAAAATTACATTTTGATTTTATAAAAGGATTTATTAAAACAATAAGTATCTTACAGTTAATCTTATAATTTAAAAAAATGCACCTATCAATTGGAAAATTTTCTTTCCAGTCTTTATTACTTCAGGAATTTAAAACAATTTCTTCCCACCAAACAGAGCTTCGTAATTTTGCCCAAATTTTAAGTAATGAATTAAAATATTAAGGTAAGAATAACGCGTGTAAAAGAAAAAAAAATTAATTTTAAAGTTAAATTAAAACAAAAAAGTTAATTTTAACTGAAAAAATATAGAGTTACAAGTTAAGAAAATTTAGAAGAAAAATTAGATAAGACTAATGATCCACGGAAAACAAAAAGTAATAATATTAAGAGGCCCAGAAAAGCAGATATCATAAGAATACAAAAAATATTTTTGTAAGTTTTTCAATCTTTTTGGATTTTTAAAGTTTTATGATTTTTTTTGTTGTTATTTTTAAAATTTAAGAATACGAGGTCAAAAGAACAGCAATTGGATAAAAAAAAAAGGCCTTCCCTAGGACCATGCACTTCGTAACGAGATAAATGCGGAGTTCGAAGTTGGAAAGCTAAAAATAGCAATACAGTGAATTTGGAAAAGTATGACACTGGCTGGGATCGAACCCATAACGTGATTTACAAGGAATGATGGTGTATGAGGATCATTTCCGCCGAATCATGTGACGGCCTTTACTTCCGGTAAGACGGGTAAAAGCAGGGTGAAAATGTGGTCCCATGTAAACGGGCTTCGAAGGTTTTCCCTATTAGCGGGTAAATCCCGGGTATTATTGTTGTCCATGTAAACGCAGCTATAAGTGCCGTTTACATGTGCCAAAAACCCGGGTAAAAGCAGGGTCGTTTCTTACTTTTTCCCTACGATAGGGAAAAATGCAGGGTGGATTTTCGACCCTGCTTCGACCCAGGATAAAACCCGCTAATTACCCATGATGCATTTCGAAGCTGGGAGTAAATAACATGGCGGATTTGAACTTGTGTGAATCCATGAAAATGCAGCTAAATGATCGATGGAAGGATCTGGAACCCCTTAACGATCGCATAATTTTCAAGAAAACAGTAGAAAAGTGCCTATTTTTTCCCGGAGGATTTCATTTATTTCTTGATCTGAACCATCCCCAATTACATTATAAATAGAATGGTACTGCCATCTGGTATGTAAAATAAGAAATAAAATTTCATTTCAATAAAATTTCAGTAGCATTTTCATTTAAAGTGTTATGGTAAAATTAATAAATTTAATAAGTATAATCAATAATTAAACGTAACATTAAAATTTATTTATAAATTAATTATTTTAGAATTCACAGATAAAAATTTATTTATATCTATTTATGATTTTTTTATTTATACATGACTAAAAATTACTGAAACAAAATTGAAATCAAAATTACATTTTGATTTTATAAAAGTATTTATTAAAACAATAAGTATCTTACAATTAATCTTATAATTTAAAAAAAATGCACCTATCGATTGGAAAATTTTCTTTCCAGTCTTTATTACTTCAGGAATTTAAAATAATTTTTTCCCACCAAACAGAGCTTCGTAATTTTGCCCACATTCTTTGTTGTGGAAAAACTAAATTTAGCGATGAAGCCATAGATCGTACGATTATATCTAATATCCGCATCAATCTTCTAGTTCTTATGTTCCTTTTTTCCTATCTATTTTCTAAATTTATTTTTAAAAACAACAGTAAACAATCGTAAACGTTCTATAATTATCAACAGCGACTGACATATACTGCATTTAAATAACAAATAGACGCAGACGTAATTGTGTTTTAGAAGAGGAGTGCATTGGTCGTGTCGACTTTATCTCCTGTAAGCAAGATATATGTAATCAAGGTGGGAGTGCTCAGTAGTTAAAATTTTAAGTAATGAATTAAAATATTAAGGTAAGAATAACGCGGGTAAAAGAAAAAAAAATTAATAGTAATGTTAAATTAAAACAAAAAAGTTAATTTTAACAGAAAAAATATAGACTTACAAGTTAAGAAAATTTAGAAGAAAAATTAGATAAGACTAATAATCCACGGAAAACAAAAAAGTAATAATATTAAGAGGCCCAGAAAAGCAGATATCATAAGAATACAAAAAATATTTTTGTAAGTTTTCGTTTTTCAATCTTTTTGGATTTTTAAAGTTTTATGATTTTTTTGTTGTTGTTATTTTTAAAATTTAAGAATACGAGGTCAAAAGAACAGCAATTGGGAAAAAAAGGCCTTCCCCAGGACCATACACTTCGTAACGAGATAAATGCGGAGTTCGAAGATGGAAAGCTAAAAATAGCAATACAGTGAATTTGGAAAAGTATGACACCGGCTGGGATCGAACCCATAACGTGATTTACAAGGAATGATGGTGTATGAGGATCACTCCCGCCGAATCATGTGACGGCCTTTACTTCCGGTAAGCCGGGTAAAAGCAGGGTGAAAATGTGGTCCCATGTAAACGGGCTTCGAAGGTTTTCCCTATTAGCGGGTAAATCCCGGGTATTATTGTTGTCCATGTAAACGCAGCTTCTTTGGTATTTTTAAGGGTCATAACGTAGATCATGACAGGAGCTCCATAGGGTCCTTACATGTGCTGAGAGAGGAAAGTCTGTGTTTGATTGCCGAGTTCATTTTCAACTGAAGGACTGAATGAAGTGGGTCGAAATGCATTTCATTCAAATTATACCCTCACTGAAAAGGCCCCTAGGATCTAAACGAGTATATATGACGTCCGACTTTTTAAAACGAAGTCCTATCATTCCATAACGTAGAGATAATGGTTTTCTATTATTTTACATCAGAGAAACCTAGTTGATCTATTTTAAGGCTGCTGGGTAGTGGCCCAGTTGGATTCGCTCGACTTAGTGTTAACTTAGGGTAAACAATTTTTCCACTGATGGTCGACTTGAATTGAAAGAAATTTTTTTTTTGGAAAATTGTTCTCCATAATGAAAAAAGACACTTTTCACTCCGCTATCATATTCATTTTAGAAATGTCATCCTCCAAAGTAAACTACTTGCGTATAAAACAACAGTATTCCCCATTTTTTGTCTCAATCATTCAAATTTAAAGATAATATTTGCATTTCTTTGCATTTCTAAAGTACAGTGGACGCTCGTTAATTCGAACTCGGTTAATTCGCACATTCGGTTAATTCGAACTTTCGGTTAATTCGAACTAATCCAAAGGTCCCCAAAAACTTGTATTGGAGTTAATGTTAAAAATATCTCATTAATTCGAACTAAATTTTTATCACTTCGGTTAATTCGAACTAAGAATTTGACAAAAAAAATTATTTTTCCTCGTTTAATGGAGAAAATACACACTGTATTTATTATTTTGTGTGTCAAAATTTCTTTTCTGTGTAAAGAGGCACATGCCTGCATTCCTAGACTATTGCATGTCCGCTAAACGTTAGTAGCTATTGTCCTTCTTATTCGTGCTAAACGGGAAAAGCAATTTTCCTTTATTTGCATAGATTTTCTTAGAATTTCAGAAAAACTAGTCTTTACTACAGATTCTAGGGAGCTGCGTCAGTTATAACTGCAGTGCAGACAAGTTAATGGGGTCTAGTTTTTCTTCCTCATTGTGTGGTGTGAACGTGTAAAAATTCAGGATGTCTACACGTGGAAAGTACAAAACCCTAACTTTTGAGACAAAGGTAGAAATTTTAAAGAAAGTAGAGAATGGCGAATGTAAAATAAAGTTAGCAGCTGACTATAGAATTTAATAAAATGCCTTGTCAACTAATTTGAAAACCAAGGAGTCATTTTAGATTCATGGGAAAAATCAAAATTTGCTAGAGGAAGGAAATGCATGGGAAATGCGTCCCAAGAAGTTCTAGAAAAAGCTCTACTGCTATGGTTCCACGATGTTAGATCTCGAAATTTTCCGATAAATGGACCCCTAGTGCTGACGAAGGCTGATGAATTGGCAATTCGAATGCGTATTGAAGATTTTAAATGCAGTGATGGATGGCTTTCTCGATTTAAGTCAAGGCACAATATTTCTTATCAAACTGTACGTGGCCTGATGTAAAGGAAGACGTATGCACTAATTTCGGTAGGAAACTGCCAGGGCTTTTCTCTACTTACCTTCCGAAAGATATTTTTAATGCGGCCATAATGGACAAAGCCATAATGTACTCTATTAAAACTCTGAAAGCATTTATTCAGATGGAACCTTCCTCTGAAAATGAATTGAAATGTTCACTTCAAATCGTGAAGATGGCTGAACAATGTAGGCATCATAAACAGAACCAAACATCCATTTTACAGTTTTTCCCCAAAGTGTAATTCATATTTTTAATAAAGTTTACTTTATACTGCATATCTTCTGCTTCATTTTATGATTAAGGTAAGACTGTATTGCTTTTTAATATGTTTAACTTTAGATAACATAGTATAATATATTTTCTGGGGTTATACATACTAGGAGAGTTTCTTCTTCAGTGATACACTTTTAAAGTTATATATTTTCTCTTAACATCGGATAATTCGAACTTCGGATAATTCGAACTTTTTTCCGAGAACCTTTGAGTTCGAATTAACGAGCGTCCACTGTAATTGCAAAAATTACATGACCGACAATCTGATATGCATCGCGGGGCAGCTATGGAATCACCTTTCGGTTCTAAGTAATCCGGCAACTCGAAAAAGATTAATTAATTAATAAATAAATATATATATATATATATATATATATATATATATATATATATATATATATATATATATATATATATATATATATATATGAATATATATATATATATATATATATATATATATATATATATATATATATATATATATGTGTGTGTGTGTGTGTGTGTGTGTGTATTCATAGCACTCTATAAGCATAAAACTCCCTAAGAGACTTTGTGGTGCTTGAAACATTATTGCAAACTACTTTCTAGCACTTTCCGTCTATTTTCTGACATCAAAAGACAGTTAAATGTTTATAAGTATTAATTTAGTATAACAGTCTAACTTTAGTATATCAAGTATTAATGTTGTGATAAACTGCTCTCATAAAACAATTCCTATGTTTATCAACAAAGGATATATTTTTAATCATGTTAAAAATAACACTTCATATGTGCTTTAAAACCTAAAACCGTTTTTCATGTCATGTAGCTTTTAACAAACACATCGCCATTAATTATTTCTAAATGATGCCTTACGCTAACAAGCTGATGACGTTAAACATTTAGGAGACTGAATTATATACATAACTGTCTCTTTAAATTTTACATATTAAATGACATATTTCGCGCCTTGACATACTGCTAAAATTAGCAACCCGAGTACGTGATGAGAAACTGGAAAGCGATTATCAGGAAATAATCTTACCGCATGCTGCGAGATCACCTTGGTTTCGCAAAGAACCATCAGAAACTCTTTTGCAGGCCGAAAATTATTTTTTAATAACTACGAAAATGAACTGGGGAATAAATTAGAACCACAAGTTAAACGAGTTTCCGAAGAATGTTATATCTTTTAGGGGTATGTACATACATGCAAATATATACATGTATAATTACGGATATATATATACATATATATATATATATGTATATATATCCGTGTGTGTGTGTGTGTGCAGCTATTATAAATATTTTGGACCATTAAACCTAGTAGATAAATATGAGCGAGCATGCATGCCTACCACATGAAAACATTAAAACATCAATAAATAAAGCAATCTAGAACCTCTTAAAAATATACGATCTAAATATCTCTTATCCAAAATGTACATTAAACAGTACAGTTAAACAAATTTCATCTAGTCTCCTCTAACGAAGTTACCGCGGGTTATTAACGTAAGATTACTTATCGTTGCTTACCTCTTTTGTATGAGTATATGTATGTATGTGTTATGTATATATGTATCTATATATATATGTACCTATGTATTATACTTATGTATGTCAAAATTTTAATGCATTTTAGTACTTTTCTATTTAACTGTTTACTGCTTGTCCGATACAGACTGGGATTGGCACGCTGCCAAAATTATAACTTGCGAGGACGGATGGACGGAGCCCAGGAAAAGGTACCTAGAGTCAATTTCCAACTTTTGAGAGAATCTTATTTAGCAGAATTAGGGAAATATTTAAATGAAAAAAATCAGGTCCATTGGTTGGAAAATTCGGGATAAACGACGTTTCAAAAATAGAGTTTTAAAAAAGCATAGTTTTGACAAAAATGACTTTCTAAGTTTGGAAAGAAAATTAAAATTTGGAACAGAAACTACTACGGAAATACAGCACATAAACTATGCTCAGTTCTCATTTTCCAGTGTTTGATTGCATACTATGGAGCAGACTTTAGGGAGCATTTTATTTAAAAAAAATAAAAGATAACTTGATCGGTTAGAAATTCATACAGCTTCAGTCAATGAAATCAATGTTATCATCTGACTCTCAGGGGAGAATTGGTTCTACACATCAAACTACGTATTGCAGAAGGATAATCTATCCTATACATGTCGCCAAATGTTGCTCGAATTAGCTGACGTTCAAACCTGAAAATCGGTCATTTATTCTTAAAACGAGGTGTTTTCACTCTCCTGTGAAATTAATGTTTTCGACTTACGGTACCTTTTCTTGGGTTCTATCACATATTTTATTATAATAGAAGCAAAAATTTCCTAATGATTCCAAGTTAATTTGTTTTTCAAAATTTATTTTCTCCGCATTCAAAGGCTTCTCCGTAATAGTTACATTATGAAGTCAAAAGGGAATTTACAGGAAATGGCCAGAACTTTTTTTAAAAAAGAAAATATTGTAAGAACAAACAGTTTATCCATTAAAATAATCACAAGGAAATCCCAATAAATCGCAATTTGGATGTGGTTAAAACAGTTAAGTGTTCACAATATTTCCTTTAGAAATCGGAACAAACTTCGATGGTGCCAAAAATGTCGTCCTTCTACGATACCCAGAAGCAACAACTTGGCGATAAACACTATCTTGTGTGGTATAGTAAACCCTGTATAAATTCTAAATTCATCTACTTTATTCGAGCAACCTGTTTGAGTGCTAAGTTAACTCTAAAGGGGAACTTTTAAGGTTTATTTTATTCCTTTAATATTTGCTTCGCTCTATATGCATGAAACAAAAAAAGGTAATATTATATATATATATATATATATATATATATATATATATATATATATATATATATATATATATATATATATATCGATGCATAACTGGTGAACATTTTAAATTGTACACTCGCTTTATCCAACCAATTTGTCGGAATGAATAATTAGCCACTGTGCTTTGATAACACCGTAACAGACAGGCGGTACAGATTAAGAACCACTGAGCTGGAAAGAGTCGAACAAGTTTCATTAAAACTTGCAGTTTAAAACAAGAGCGAATGTTTTTTTCCCATGTGACGGGCACTATTTCTTTGGGACATTTTCCGCTAGATTTCTTGGTAACTTCCCTATGGGACCACCCAACGTCCCTCCCAGGGAAGGAACAGTGCAGAAACATGCATGCCTAGGCCGGGATTCAAACCCCAGCCCACTATTCAACGTGATAGAGGGAGGGGGGGGGGTTGAAGGAAATGCAGTATCATCATTTACTTCTACTGTCTAGATTTCAAAGATTTGTTTACAATCTATAACTATTATTTCAACTTTCACATGTTATGTAGGTTATGATTTGTAAATAATTGGTGTGATTTTACAGAAACGCACGCTATATTTTACCATTATACATACACACACACACTCTCTTTGCGTATATATATATATATATATATATATATGAGGTAAAACGTTATGTGTTGGACTACGCTTATTGACACATGCTTTAGCCAGCACCTTTCATTTCCCTTGATCGGTCTTTCAACTCTGGCCATACACGCTTCCAGCGCCTCGAAATGTGTCGTCCGCCTTTCCACCGGTGACACGGTCTTCGGGCTCAAGGTCAAGAAGTAAAAAGCAGCCAAGACACGGAAAGGGGTTGTCCGCCGATTTTAAGATCCGTCTCCACCCTAATGTCCTCGCTCCGATATCCGGTTGATCCCGAAATACACCACAACGCACGCCCTCGCTACAACGACCGAATCGATACATGGAAATAAGGGACTGGCCTTGGCATTGAGGGTCCATGATTCGTTCATGATCCTGATCTCGAGTCACGACGGTATAGACCCTCTTTGGCAGTTAGAAGCCGGAATAACTCACTTTGTTCGAATTCACAGATTGATAAATTCACTATATTTAAATTTTAACCTCTGACTAGATTGAATCACGCCTGTTTCTCTTAAGTCTGCCGGGCAGTTAGCCATATTGGATTCGCTCGGCTCATTATTAACCTACAGAAAAAATGATTCCAATGAAGGTGGTTTAAAGGTATTTTCTTTCAATTGCATTCCGTAAGTAAAAAGACACTTTTGAGTCTGCTATCCTATTCATTTCAGAAGTGTCGTCTACCTAAGGAAATGATGTGCGTTTCAAACACAGCAGATCCAAGTATTCCCGAGTCATTACAATTTAAAACTATTACAGGGGTTTCTTTCAAAGAATGAAAAAGATAGCAAAGCCAAAAATTTATTTCTCTGTGACAAAGTACAGATGGAAAAAAAAATTCAATCCAAAGTCGACAATCAATGGAAACATTTTCTCCATAGGTTACCATTAGCGCCCTTTACACGTACGCTCTTTCCCGCGTGATAGAGTGCACGTGTAAAGGTGTCGGAGAGGAAGGGAAAGGTTCTTTGGAGCGTACAGGATTATGCGCGGGAAATCTTGCAGACGCAATCACGCGTGGTTACGTTTTCTCCTCATGTTGCGAGTTTTTCAAACGCTCGTTCTTTCGCGCGCGAATGCTTGTGTCTGGAACATACATGTATTGGAATATACAAGTTTGCAAGCTAAACACAACAGAGAAACTTATAAAAAATATTTCAATACCAACGGAAAGGTTGAGTGGCAAGATCGTATGGTTTCGATGGGGAGAGCTTAGATTAAGAATTAGTGTATTTAGTTACTATGTTATTAGCTTTCACATGTAACTGTAATATGCAGTTGTAAATAAATGCAAAATAATTCAACTTAAGACTTTTTGTCGCTGCCCAGTTTCACCATCTTCCATCACGCCTTGTTCATTTGTCAAAATAGCAGTTTGGTCAGTTTCGTCAACGTTTAAGCTTCCACCCTCTGGTTCATCAACATTAGTAAAACTACTAGTAGGTAGTTCCTGATCTTTTGTAAACAGCAAATTATTGTAGTACCACAGGGAAGATGTGTAGGCGTCATCTGCTCCTCTTCCAGCACGCTGACTGTCACTGACTTTCTTCAGTTCCTTCCCGGAAAAGAGCCTCTTAGGGCCTGTTCACATAGGAGTCCGTTGCGTTGCGTTAAGGAAAAGATGACGTTGAGACGAAAATAAACCAATCATAGGCGTTAAAAATTTCATTGCTAATCGTTTGGAGGCCTATGATTGGTTTATTTTCATCTCAACGTCATATTTTCCTTAACGCAACGCAACGGACTCCTATGTGAACAGGCCCTTAGACTTTGTATTTTTTTTTTTACTACGAAGTCTCGATTGGCTTCAGAAATGGTTCTACTTCTTAAAAGTCCATTTCTATAACACAAAATTACTAAAACACTAACGAATTAACTGAACCCTCCAGTAAAACTGTGTGTTTTCACACTCGCCAGTTTCACGCGGTCAGTCGCGAGCGCATCCCTTTACACGGACGTTCTTTGCCTTTTCCTTTAAAATGACAAGAGTATTCGCGCGCGAAAGAACGAGCGTCCGAAAAACTCGCAACATGAGGAGAAAACGCAAGCACGCGTGATTGCGTTTGCAAGTTTTCCCACGCGCAAGTACTCGCGAAAGAGCGTACGTGTAAAGGTACCTATTGAGATGAGAGAATCCGCAGACTTAAGGAAACTTTTTTTTTTCATTTTTGCGACTTTTTCCCTAAAGTGCCTTTTTGACGTTCGCCCATTCCCCACCGCGGATTTGATTTATGGGAGTGCCTTACGGTTAAACCAACATCACCCCCTATTACGGGACGGCAGATGAACGCACAAGCGTTAGTCGGGATTCGAACCTAGCCCACTCCGCCTAATCTCGCGATGTTGACCACTGTATGGTGTGGATGGCCTTTATTCCTTTATGTATGAGCTTGAATCGTACATTCTGATAGTAAATATACCAACCATTGCAAGCGTTCACTTATGTTATCCAGTTATAGTGTACTAGCTTCTAAACCCTCGAGAGCCATTCATAACCAAAAATATCTAATAGCTAAAAATTGGTTTTAATGAAAAAGGGATGAGGAAAGAATAACATATTATACATATTGAAGGTAACTTTGTCAGTGGCTGTGATCGAATGATAATATACAAGTTCATATCAACCACCACATGACAAAGTAAATGAAAATTTGAGTTTAAAATATAAATAACTTAGAAACCACTCACCTATACTTGTTCAATTTTTAATTTTTTCATAATGGAGCTTTTTGTTGTAGAGCATTTACTTTTAATGCTCCCATTTCAAATGAAAATTTTAGACGACTCTCGTTTTGGATTTAAATATATTTTGAAAGGAAAGCGTTCAGTCATTTCTTCAGCTATTTTAGTCTAACTGCATGTTTAATGAATTTTACTACCGTTTCAATGATATGGTTAGCCGTAGAAAGATTGTAGAATTTACAAGGAAATATGAAATCCTAATGCAAGTTAAAGCGTCAAGATGGAAATGGATCTGTTGGACCACTCATTCCTAGATGAAAGTTTAAAATTTCTGTACTTCTAAATGAGTGCAGGAAACCTAAATTTTATGCACTCAGTTTTAAGAAAATCATTTTTTTCTTAAAATATGCGTGCAGGTTATTTTGAAAAGTTGAAGGCATTTTCTTAATTTTTCGATGTTTAGAAAAATTGGGTATTTTTCCTTGATTAGGTGGAGGACACTTAACCATTCTGCCGAACTCTTCTGAAGTTTAAACGGCGGAAACTCTTAATGACGTAAAGTTTAAAATGAGGGAATATCGATCTCTTGAATACTACTTAACAGACATAGCACTTGTGAGAGAAGCAAAATGATATGAATACTTAGCTGTACGCTCAGTTTAATTTAAAACACAACTTTGCGCTTCCGAACTTCGGGGCCGTCTGACCAGTAGATCATCTGTATGACGTGAGAAAATGTAATAATTTGATTACCATTCATTCTTCGTATTCTTCAACACTGTCTGTGGAGAACAACGTCTTTACATTCCTTCCGGAAGGAGGAGCGTCAGCGGTCAAAATTTTAACCTATCACACGACTCGACGCTATGACCACGTGATACGTCAAACCAATCACGGGCCATATCAACAATCTTTTCGCCAACGGAGGAACGCTACATTTCGGCAGCATTGTGAACTCTCAAGTCGCTGGCAGTGTACACCGATGTAGGGCATTTGCCTCACATGTATTTTTTTCCGATGACGCCCCCTTCATGAATGCTTGTCATAAGTGTCCTAATGGTCCGTAATCGTTCTTTCAAATGATCGGGGGAGGAAGGGGTTACTAGTAGCCGTTTAGAATAGGTAGGCCCCAGGTCCCGGTCAGTTTAGTTGTCGCATTGCGTAAGATGACGAAGCCCTTTAAACCAACTAACCATGTCGTGAACATCCTGTCTCAAAGAGTCAAGGAGGGCTTCAGTTTTGCCTATATGGGTAAATCTTCCATGGCCCGTGAATGTTCAAATGTTTTTCAAGGAAAAAACGTTATCGTCACTGCAGCTCATTAATCACTGGTCAAAAATTAACTTTTGAAAACGTGGATGTTACTACTAGATATTTCACGCAGAAAAAGATTGCAGTTTCAGAAAAGCTGATGTAACACTTTAACTAATTGCAGTGGATCACAACTGCGATTAGTTAAAGCCAATCGCATTTGAGATCTTCAACTCCTCTTAACTTAAAACTAGTCACAGTTGCTTTATCTACAACGATTAAAAACAATGGATCTTTTACGTTTTTTCATGTATAAGGTCACTTGCCATTTATTAATCCCTTGCTGTGGGAAATATTCAGCTTAACCAATATCGCCCAAAAAAAAAAAAAAAAAACCGTGAAGGTAGCCTCGGACCTAGAGGTCTATGGTTTCCTGTAAGCTGAACATGTATATTTTTGCATAAGGACCGACTACCAAGGCGGATTCTATGCATTTTTCAACCAATATTTTCCCACACAACCTTTTGAAAACTTTTTTAACTTCATCTAACTCAATAGGTCCGTTGAAACATGCGAAAACAAATGCGATTAACACTATGATTATATGCCACAAAGTCCTAACTAAAGTTCTTAATTTTACTAACGTTTGTTTATACACTTAACCCTGAATTCCTGCGCACTTCTCCAGTGAAAATATCTATCGTAGATTATCTTCTACATGATGACGATATTTGAGAGCTCAGTAATTCAAGATGAAATGCCATTTCATTCATACTTCCTTTGCTTCGATTACGTACATCATTTTCGGTTACCAAGTAACTTTTCATTTGCGAAAGAAAATAGATTCTAAATCAATCACACGAGGTAAATGTTATCGAAGAGCAAGTAGTTATGTTAATAGACCCGTTTAAAAATAGAAGCTTATTGTTAGATCCAATAACAGGTTACGCCTTAAGTGCATGAACAGAGATGCGATTGGGAAATCATTTACAAAGTATCTTCTCTGAGAATTATCTTAATAAGAGATAAAAGTAACTTAAAAGTCAAATGTCTTCTATAAAGGCCAGCTGTGGAAAGAAATGACGTAACAGAAATTTCAATTATCTATAACTTGGTACTTTAAATCATAGTTATTTCGAGAATACAATAGCTATTTTGGAGAGCTTTTAGTACAAGTTTCTGAATAAAATCTTTTATATTACCGTACTCATTGAGAGATTTTGATAGAATTTTTTATGTTGTAATCTAATAGCATGCACAAAGGTAGAATTTGCAAGTAAAAAGTAACATAATTCTACCGATGGGTAATGGCAATTTGCTGATCACCTAACGAAAATTTGTCACTTTTTTAACTTAAGCACACAAAGTCTAACGTTTCGAAAACTGAGTCCACGTCCTCAGTATAGTCTCTTTTATAATTAGACTAGCTGAAAACCCACACTTCGCTACAGAGTACATTCATATTAAAACACTGGTCAATGTATGCAATTAATACCAAAGAAAAATAAATATATATATATATTTATAATAAATACGACGATCAATATATACAACTGATGTAGAAAAAAATATATATATTTATAAAAAAATCGTAAAGGATATTTTTATAGACAAAATAATGTCCAATCGTCTGTCGCATTAGCAAGAAAAAAAATATTTTTTGTCTATTTAGTTGTTATGCACGTGACGATAAATTTATTTAAAGTACCAAAAAAAAAATCACGTGATCAGCATTTAATAAATTAAATTCTAAAAATTAATCTTTAAAAATTCACCAAAAATCAGAAAATGGAGGTAAAGATTCGAAAAATATTTCATTTCAAAGGAATTTTTATGATCTTTCTCGTGATATAAATTTTATAACCCTCAAATGATTATTTTAAATGCAAACTTTAAAAAAGTTACTAAAACAGCTTAAAAATTTAATTTAAAAAAATCTAAGAAGAATTTTTCGAAAACCTCTCTTAGTGCACCCCTACACTATAAGAAGAATCGTCATGCAAAATTTCAGCCCTATAGGTCCAGCGGTTTGGTCTGTGCGTTGTATGTCAGTCAGTCAGTGAGTAAGTTACGGAACTGTTTTAAATATATAGATAACTAATACGATTTTCATTTGCAAGATTGAATTCAATAAAAAGTGTTGCTATGAATAAGTAATTTGATCATCTTTGAGATAGTTTTCACAAACTCCGAGACTATTCTCATCAGACTGTGAGATTATTTTCCCAATATTTTCTTTCTTATAATTTAGATTACAAGCTTAGATAATTAATACTATTTTCGTTTGAAGACTAACTCAGTAAAAAGAGATTCAGTAAAAGAGATACAAATAAGTATTTTGATCATCCCTGAGACTACTTTGAGACTCTGAGACTCCAAACTCCGAGACAACTGTTATCAGATTCCGAGATTATTATCATTAACTTGCGACACTATTTTCCCCGTACTTTCTTTTTTATAATTAGACAATAAGCTTAGAAAATACGATTTTCATTTGTAGAATTGAATTCGGTAAAAAGTGTTGTTGCAAATAAATACTTTTATGATCTCTCAGACTATTTTGACAAACTCCATGACTTCCATCAGACTCCGAGTCTATTTTCCCAGTATTTTCTTTCCATTTATCACATACTAACTGAACACCCGTACTTCGCTACGGAGTACATTCAAATTAAATACAACGATCAATGTATGAATTGATGTAAAAAAAACAATATATATTTATAAAAAAATCGTGAAGGATGTTTTTATAGACAAAATAATATAGAAGAAAATATTGAAAATAAATCTAATAGAACACACTAAAGAATGTAGTGCAGTTAATATAGTACAGTTAGAGGAACATATCTTTTACTGTACTTTAATATTTTTTTGGATAATGTCCAATCGTCTACCGCATTAGCAAGAAAAAATATTTATTTTGTCTATTTCGTTTTATATGCACGTGACGCAAAATTAGTTTAGAGTATTACAAAAAGAAAAGAAACCACGTGATCAGCATTTAATAAATTAAATTCTAAAAATTATTCTTTAAAAATTCCCCAAAAATCAGAAAAGGGAAGTAAAGATACGAAAAAGATTTATTTTTAAATGAATTTTTATTACCTTTCTCGTGATATCAATTTTATAAACCTCGGATTATTATTTTAAATGCAAACTTTAAAGAATGTTACAAAAACAGCTTAAAAATGTAATTTACAAAAATCTAAGAAGAATTTTTCAAAAATCTTTCTTAGTGTAACCCTACACTATAAGAAGAAACGCCATGCAAAATTTCAGCCCTTTAGGTCCAGCGGTTTGGTCTGTGCGTTATATGTCAGTCAGTTAGTCAGTTACGGAATTGTTTTTTTTATATATATACAGTGGCTCCCAAAAGTGTTCGTACAATTACGATTTTCAAAGAAATAGGGGTCTATCCATTGATTAAAATGAATATTTCAGAATGGGTATTTAATAATAAGATCTATAATCTATTCTTAACAAAACTACATGAAATATTTTGAAAACATAGTAAAACTTTATTTTTACGAAACCAATAATCCAAAAGTAACAAAAACTTTATCTCACAAAAGTCATCGTACCCTTGTAAAAAATCTCTACATATTAGTAAATATTCTAATTTTTCGTTAAATTAATATTTAGTAGGATATCCTTTAGCATCCACAACAGATTTTAAACGTCTGGGAATAGATTTCTTTAGTTCTTTTGTAATTTTTGCATCAATGTTCATCCATTCTTCCATCATAATTGTTTTTAGTTCGCTTTTCGTGTGAATGTCGTGTTTTCGTACTCGAACCTCCAGTTCTCTCCAAATATGTTCTATTGGGTTTAAATCTGGCGATTGAGGTGTGGTGTTTTCAAAACTTGTGGACAATTATAGAGACACCAGATGCGAACGTTGAGAGCCGTGTGCTTAGGATCGTTATCTTGATAAAAAAACAAAGTTGTTTCCAATACCCAAATTTTGAGCTGATAATTTTAAATTGTCTCTTAAAATATTTATAAAAACATCATGATTCAATCTGCCATCAATAAATACCAAATTTCCTAGTCCTGATGGTGACATGCACCCCCACACAAGGATACGTCCACCGGCATGCTTAACTGTTCCTACTAAGTTCTTGGGATTAAGTTCCTCATTTTTTTTCTTCTCCATATAATTATACGCCCATCAGCACCAAAAATGTTCATCGGCAAATAAGACATTATTCCAATAGGTTTGGGGCTTATTTATCATTGATAGTGCGAAGGGAAGCCTAAACTTTCTGTTTTTCTCACTCACAAAAAATTTTCTATGGGCAGAATGCCCATGTAATCCAGCTGCTCTGAGAACTCGTCAAAAAATTTCAGGTGAAATTGAAGTAGAAAATGTTTTATTGAATTCTGCAGAAACTTTTACAGCACTCAAACGTGAATTTTTCACAAATTTTCTAATTATAAATCTCTGATCACGTTTTGTTAACTTTGCCGAACGGCCTTTTCTTACCTTGTTTTCGATCCAATTTTCTTCTTTAAAGCGTTTTTTCACATACTACACAGTAGAATGGGATAAATTAAGTAATTTAGCAATATTCCGAACTGATTTACAACTACTATGATGAAAAATAATCAATTTTCGAATGCTGTTTGTTGTTTCTTTACGACTACGAGCTATTTTTAAATAATAAATAGAATATTACGGAGTAGGCCAGCAAAAATTAAATCCAAACGATATTTTAAATGCCACCACAATTCAAAAATAAAAATTTAGCGCCAGGCGATAATTTTAATTATGAATTTATCCGAAAATATTTCAGTGTACGATGACTTTTGTGAGATAAAGTTTTTGTTACTTTTTGATTACTGGTTTCTTAAAAATAAAGTTTTACTATGATTTCAAAATATTTCATGTAGTTTTGTTAATAATAGATTATAGATCTTATTATTAAATACCCATTCTGAAATATTCATTTTAATTAATGGATAGACCCCTATTTCACTGAAATTCGTAAGTGTACGAACACTTTTGGGAGCCACTGTATGTAGATAATACGATTTTCATTTACAGAATCAAAGTCAATAAAAAGCATCGTTGTAAATAAAAGAAGTATTTTCATCATCTACCAAGACTACGTTCTGAAACCTCTAGACTAGTCTCATCGAATTCCATGACTATTTATTATTTTTTATCTTCGATAGAAAGTTCTTTTCGTGTGCATCAGAATGCACGTATGGCATTCATCAAAACAGTATTTCCCATTTTTTACCCAGTAAAAGGAAGTTTATTTAATTATCACCCCATATCCTTCGCAGGCTACCTATACGCTCCACAAATTTATAGTCTCAAACACCAAGGACCTTTTCCCTGCTTACACGATGGCACTATAAACTTCTAAATGGAACGAACAATAAAAAAAGCAGGGGAAATATTAGCGGTGAAAAATCATGCCGGTAGCATGTAATCAGGCTAAATTTCGCCCTCTCTCTAAACTCTATTCTCAAGGGTATAAATGCAGTGGGTCAGCTCCCGGTCCATTAGTTAAATGAAGATGGGCGAGGTCCAGAAATGGTAGCCGGGTCGCACAAAAGGATTTTTCAATTCCGCTGCCCATCCAATCTCATTCCGGACATCGTAGGCGTAATAGATGTGAGGCGCATTATTTTAAATAACAGGCACGCGTGGTTGTTGATGTATACAAGCGGATCTCTTTTTCTTTTTGCCCTCCTGTTAATGAAATATCTGAGGTGTGTTCTAGAATAGAAACTTTCTGTGGAATGTCATACTGAAATGAATTTTTTTTTTTTTTTACTTTTCGAGTCGCAATTAAGCGGATGCTTTTCCATTAGTGATATCAGAAATTATGTCAGTGTGGCAAAATCAAAGCTTTAGAAATATTTTCCAGAAATGAAACAAAGCTCAAAAATATAATAATGCAAAATAGAGTTGCAGAATGCCGGGAACAGGGGAGGGTTAGGATTTGTGTCTGCCATTAAAAATATCAATTTTCGTAATGACTTATTTTCATCTGTTCTACTTACCCAGAAATGTCATTTTACATACGACAGATACTAGGCTCTGGAAATATGGAAAACAAAGCACGTGCTAAAAGATACAAGTTGTTACTGAAAACTTTTTGAAGTACTTTTACTTTTAAATACTACTAGTAGTTGCAGACCAGATATTTGAGAATGTGTCCTCACGTGTTAAAAGTTATTTAATGGTAGCTAATCGGAAATATAACCTTAACATTACCTATAGGTAACCTGGAACGAATTTTGAGATATTTTGTTTCTCTTAACATAAGGGGTATCAAGTTCTTAGAAACATATGGGGCTATTAATGCTTTGTTTTTGCTGTGTTGGATTCTGCTGGGTTTTTTAATACAGTTGACCAGAGATATTTATAAGAAATTTTTAACAATGTTTTTTTCAGAAATACGTGAATAGATGCACAATATGTATTGTAATTAAAATGGATGAGATTTTGACTGAAAACTGGAGATCTGATATCGTTTATGTCAAAGAGTTCAGACGTATTTTTGATTGATTTTTAGGCCTAAACTTTGGGATACTAATTGAAATAGTACTGAATAAATAACATTAGGTAATATGAAATGTTTACAGTTTAAAACAAGCTTTAGTTCAAATATAGAGTCACATGTATGTCATATCGGTACTTTGACATATTGATACACTAGTTTTTTTTATAAAATACTGCCTAATAATACAATGAACACCAATCCAGGTGGCGAGAGTCGAACACTCGTCTTAAACTAAAGCAGTCAGAGACTCGGCTTGGGTTTAAAATAAAATTAGATCTATATCTAAGTTTGGCAACACATCTCACTTCGTTGGGGAACACACTCAATTTACCCGGTGCTTCATAAGGGCCTCGTTCGTGTGTGGCTAATGTACCTGGGGGATGACGACATTACACCCCAGTCCGGTGTACATATGAATACAAGACATAAAAACAGACAAATGACACAATCACAGAAGAATTTTATTGACATACGATGACACCGGCGATGGACGATGGGTTGCAGCTTCCCTTTCTAGACGGGGCTCCATTTGCAGGTGGAAGACTGACCGGTTCCCCAGAATACAGCCAAGTCTTACGCGGGAATCGAACCCGCACCCCCGGCGTGGCAGGCTGATGCCTTTAACCACTTAGCCACTGGGCGACGCCTCGGGCGTAAAATATTCGATGAAAGGTCTTGAGTATCATCTACAGAATAACTAATCTCCCACACAACTTTTTATAATCCCTGACTGCGTTTTATATATTTAACTTTTATAATCTTGAATCCCACTTTGTTCCTTTTTATCGTGCCTAAAAGAGAGTTATGGGAGACTTTGAGAAAGCTTCTACAAGAGCTGCGACAGTAAAAAAAAAGTTTTAGTCTTTTCTACCTGCCGATAACTGAGGTAAAGTAAGACAATACCCCACAATATAATACTATATTAACGTGTATGGTGTATGTAATACCTACGTGAGTATAGAATAATGACCCCAGAATAAATTTTAAAAATGTGCTCAGGAGATAAAGTTTTACCTACATGACAAGGGAATGGAGTTTAGCTCATAACCTAAAACGAATGTGATAGATTTAAATATAATGTAAATTAATTTATAACTCAATTTAATTTAAGATTTACATTCAGTTGCTTATAAAATTGTACCCTCAAAAATTTATCTGGAATTTTTATCGTTGTTTCACAAAAAAAAAATTATGAATTTTTATCAGAGAAATAATGATTATTTGGGCCTGATGTTTTGTCAAATACGTTGGATGAGTCATTTTTCTTCTTACGACCTTGAGAGATGATATTTCATACGTCAATTCGGTACTTTATGTCCTTGATGACAACTCTAGCGCCTGTTCTTGGATGGGGATGTGGATATACTATACTTATTACACTTTCGGTCATCTGTTCCCAGTGTGGTAATTTTGAAACGTTGATCTAGCCCGCAATTTTGAAATAGCTGTTATATAAGCTGTTTTTGTGAGCATTATCGATTTTTTAAACCACCAGTGTAACAGCATTTACCCCATGCTTTATACTTAGACTGAAATATGTCATGACTGATGAATAACGCTTGTACGACGAAACTTGATTTCCAAAGCAATAGTTCCCATTTTGCTGCACCAATGCAGTTTCGAGCAACATATTGTCATTTTCCCTACTATGAGTAGAATTAAAAATTGATTGTGCGATTACATTCTTACAATAACACACTTCAACTTGAAATTTTGACTTTTTCAAATCGCTTTCATCATTATTCAGTACAAGCAGAAAATTTCATTAAGGAATTTTGGATTCAAATTGTTCAACTTGAACTCTGCTTAATAAATCAAGAAAACGTGTATTTATATATGGAGTCAACTGATAACTTTCATTGTTTATATAATTTATTTTTCCCAACCCTAATTTTCCGAGATATCTATTAAAATAAACTATCATTAAGAGTATAGTTTAAAGAATGTATAAGGATTTCCTTCTGTAAACAAATATATTTATGACATAAAAATATGTTTATTGAATTCAAAAATTTAACCATTGGGCAAAAGAGGAGAATTTGACAGTTGAATTATATTTAAATGCACTGTTCTTATAAATTTTATTGTTTTTTTAATTAAATATTCTGAGTTCTAAATAAATTAATGATTAATTCAATTATACTTAAAATTTTTATGTTCAGTCCCATGACATGTATATAAATATGGTCTATGCATTACTAAAGAATTTTATTAGGTTCTGTGCTCCTCTACAGATTAAGAACTATGGCTAATGATTTAATGGTGAGCACACACGCACACGCACACGCACACGCACTAAAACGTTTGACAAAAATTTAACCCTTTTGAAGAGAAAAAAATAAGTGTTGCCGAGGTAATTTTTCTCCCAAGAAAAGTATTTTTAGATTTAAAAATGTTCTTGATTAAAAATCCCGCAAACAGTTAAATTAAATTTTTTTTTGTAAATAAAGTATTTGCTAAATATAACCAATAATTTATTCAATGACGGTAGTAAATAGTTCCTCCATTCTCCTATAAATATCAAAACTTTAAAATATCAGGTTTCTTCGAATCGAAGTTTCATCATCGAGTGGTAGTGCAGAATTTGACAGATGAATTTATGAGGAAAGGATGAGAAATAATGATACCAGGATAGAATGAATGATTACAAAAAACTGCTAACTCGTTACTCTAAAAATATATGTCGATAATTTCTTCCCTATAAATCTATAAGCAGACGCAATAGTTGAAAGCAACGCTTCCATTTTTGTGTTATGCGTATTAAATAAGGGCGTTTTAAAGCGTCCAATTCTGAAGCAATATAATGTTATACAAAAACTCTTAATATTTTAACATCTTCAAAAGTTTTACTTCATTTATATTCTTATGGTTACCAAAGTCTAGTAACTTAATAATTAAAATATACGTTTATTCGGACATCGTGTAAGTGGTTCATTAAAAGTTAAATAAATGAAGATCTTGTTTAAAGAGGTCTATTTATAAAAAGTTATTTTATCAATAATTTTTAATTTAGCTCTTTTATTCTGATGACCAAGGTCTGATGATTTTGGACGTGTCATCTCTGCAATTTTTTTTTTAAGTAAGTGTGTTGCGATGGAAATTATTGAAAACAACAATTTTCTACATCACTGGTATTAATTAATTATAGAACAGTGCCCTTAAGGGGGGAGATCACCTTAAAATCTTAAAGAAACTCAATTTTTCATTGTTATTTAATTTTGAAGAATGGAATATAAGGAATCTTTTTTAAAAAATGAAGTCGATACTACAATTAGAATCGATTTTATGGCCAAATGTATAAAGCTAATAGTAAAGTAATTTATAGAAACTTTAAAAGGCTTTTTCTAAAACTTATTTTCAAAATTTCGCGCACTATTTCTTCAAAAATAATCGTCATAAATTGTTAAAATTTTGTACACATGCATATCTTGTATATTTATACAATTTCTACCTAAATTTAAGTAAGTACATATTACTAATTTTTTTACAGAATTTTTTTTTATTTATATTTTTTGTACATTACGATGTATTTGCCTGAAAAAATATTTTTAGATGAAATATGGTAATTATTTTAGGTGTAGATTAAAGTATAGCCTATGGATAGAATATACACAAACAATTTAATATATATCTCTTACAGTTTTTAAAAAAATCTGCGCGTAATGCATTGACCTAAGATTCATTTTTCTTAAAACATTAATTGTTTTAATAAAAAATAATTTCTAATAATCTCCCAACAATTTTGCTTTTGTTTTCTAATAGATAAAGCTTTGTGCAATTCACCCTAAAAATGGTTTAAAATAATTACAAATTAATTGTTTGAAAACACATTAAGCTTGGTAGTAAAATCAGTGTATTTTTGTGCATGCAAAGGTGATCTCCCCCTTTAAAATTAGGAAACGCAGGTTTAAATCCCATTTACTCAAATTGTCGTGGCAGAGGCACTTGACCATGGGATAAAAATCAATGTGCCCTTAGTCACAAATCAATAGTCGCTAAAAATATCAAAAAAATGCACATTGCCAAAACTCAGTGTATTAATAAAATAAATAAATAAAAATATATACAGACCAATATCCTTTACCAACAGCCCCAAAAAGATAGGGGTAATATGTGTGCGATTAAAGGTTAATTCTCGAGATTTTTTACTGCAGACCTTTAGTCTTTTTTTAAACTAAATTATCAAATAACCTTAATCCCAGAGGAGTTCTTTTGCTTACCCCTTTTCTTATCAAACTGCTAATTAATTATTTTAAAAATTTAATGTTAAAAATACACGAGATTTTGAAAACAGCACTGTTTCATTCGACTTTATTGATACGACATGCCTTCATGATTCGTACACGTCAAAAGGTTCTTCTCGAGATATTTACTGCAAAACCGCAGTAGACTTTGATAATTTACTTTTGCAGTATTTTTATTGCAATAATATTTGGCACAGATTTGGATGATTACGGATGAGTGCCATTATCGACGATCTGTCCGCTGTAATCGAAACTGCCTCGATAAATTTAGTATCGGGCAACCTCTCATGGGAACCACAAAACGTGTTTGGACATTGTCCAGGCATTTTTTACCTTAACTGAAACACTGATTTAAGAAGCAAATTCAATTGAATAGAGTGATTTGGGTTTATTTTACTTAAACGGACAAAACGCTGCCAAAATTCAAAAAACCTTTTTTTAAGTATCTGAAAATGACGAATTTACTGGTATGTAATACGTATTCCCTGCCCCTATGTCCTTAAATGACGCACTTAATAAAAAAGATAAGGCAAAATTAAACTAAAAAACATTTAACTATATCGATACATACTGAAGGTGATACGTGACTACAAAGATTGAGTTTTCGGTCACGGACATAAACACAATTTTCCGCTCCCGATAGTTATTTTAAATGGCTCATCATTTTTTCTGAACCTGAAATTCTTTATTTTAGAAAGGTTTTCTTCACGAGTTCGTGGGAAACTGATGCTTCAGGAAATATATCAGGCTTGTTCTCAGATTTTCATTCCTCGTGTAAAACCATGAGGAATTTTCCTTCAGTATTTTTCAAATCTATACTAATATATAAAGAGAGAGCAGATTTTGTACGTGGAGGGTAATCTCCGGAACCACTGCACCTATTTGAAAAATTCTTTCACTGTTTGAAAGGTACATTATTCCAGATGGACATAGGCTATATATTATGTATATCTGATCAGTAGAAATAAAGTTAGGGGGGATACTCTAGATTTGTGTGAACGGCCGCCATCTTGGATTTTTCCGCCAGGGTTTGGCGCATTTCGCATGGCGATAATTATTGCGTTCTGGTAAAAATAACCCAATGTCAAATTCTCTAATTTTAAGATCAAACAGTTATTTCTGATGTGATCTTTTAATTACAGTACAATAATTTTAGGTCAGATCTTGGCCTTGATCTGGAAATCTGAGTCAAATTGACTAGACTCAAAAGAGTAAATTATTTTTAAAACTAAGAGTCTTTTTGTTGAAACTTTTTGAATCCATTATCAGTTTTTGTTAACTTATTAAATTTAAGTTGCTTTTAATTTTGTTTATCGATTGTCAATTAGTATACTATAATGATACACCATTTCATTTATTTGAAGTAAAAATTATCTGCCATCATTTTTTCGTAAAATGTAAAATACAGTATACATTTTAAATACAATATATTTTAAAATATTTTATAATTCCAAGTTGTAGTGGATTACAAATAAATTTAAATAACTGAAGTTCAACTTCTCTCTCCCCAGGAACCTAAGTTAAAAAGTTAGTTAAGGTTAAGTTATTGGTTTAGGAAAAGGTTTTTTTTTCTTATTTCCAACACAGCAGGATAAATGGTCAAATAATCCTTGTCCCGATTTTATTGTATGCACCAAATATTTGGTTAAGGTCAAATCTGAAGTAAAATTTCATTACCACAATGCCCTAAAAAAAAAAAGAAAAAAAAGAAAAAAAAAAAGAAGAGGATCTGGTTACTCACCATAAATTTATGGGTTCATAATTATTTTACATTTTTCAAAGCTGAATTTTAGATAATTTTTAAATTGCAAGTTATTTAGGTGGTACGAAAATGCTGTATTTTTTTTCTAATTAACAATATATTGGCATAATATTTTGGTGATTCATTGCTATTAGTCAAAGAGTTACGGCAAACTGAATAGATGGCATTGAAATTTTATCTGTAAGTAAAATTCATTTGACCAAATTTTTCATATGGATCATAATTTGAAAAGGTAGTTTTTAATTAAAAATGACAAAAAGAAAATCTCAGTCCAACGATTAAATGATTTTTCAAAAATATTTCTAAGTTTCACAATTTAAAAAGGTCGTTTTTATTAAAAAAGCTAAAAGAAAAACCCAAATTTCCAATATTTGAGAATGATTTTTTCAGAAAAAAGTGGTTTTTATCAAAAACCCAACAATAAATCTAAGTCCAACGTTTAAATGATTTTTCAAAAAATTTTCTAAGTTTCATAATTTAAACAGGTGGTTTTTATTAAAAAAGCTAAAAAAATTCAAAGTCCAGCGTTTTGAAAACACCGCTTAAAACACATTGGCGAGAATTTTTCCACTCCTCAAAACACGGTGAAATCGCCAAGTTGGCGCAAAAAAATCCAAGATGGCGGACGTGCACACAATTATTAAGTAACGTAATATTAATTTGAATATTATTTTAGGTGCTTAAAGTAATTAAAAAAACATTCTTTACTTAAAATCCTTTTTTTATTTTTGTATTTTTATTTCATCTCTTACTCTAATTTTGAGATACCAATGTGTATCTATAAACGTTTGTCAATTGTAAACGTTTATATTGTAAACGTCTATATTGTAAACGTTTTGTCAATTAAACGTTTCTCCAAATGACAAACGTTTAATCTATATCTATCTATATATATAAAACAGTTCCGTAACTCACTCATTCATTCACTGACTGACTGACTGACTGACATACAACGCACAGACCAAACCGCTGGACCTAAAGGGCTGAAATTTTGCATGGCGATTCTTCTAATAGTGTAGGTGTGCATTGAGAAATATTTTTCAAAAATTCTTCTTAGATTTTTTTAAATTAAATTTTTAAGCTGTTTTTTAAACTTTTTTTTACGTTTGCATTTAAAATAATACATTGAGGGTTATAAAATTTATATCACGAGAAAGATCATGAAAAATCCTTCAAAATGAAATTTTTTTCGAATTTTTACCTCCATTTCCTGATTTTTCGTGAATTTTTAAAGATTAATTTTTAGAATTTAATTTATTAAATGCTGATCACGTGATTTCTTTTTCTGGTACTTTCAATAAATTTATCGTCACGTGCGTAACAACTAAATAGACAAAAAATATTTTTTTCTCTTTCTAATGCAGCAGACGATTGGATATTATCCAAAAAAAATGCATATCCCTTACGATTTTTTATAAATATATATACATAGATAGATATATATTTTACATCAATTGTATACATTGATCTTCGCATTTATTATAAATATATATATTTATTTTTTGGCATAAATTGCATACGTTGACCGTTGTATTTAATTTGAATGTACTCCGTAGCGAAGCGCGGGTTTTCAGCTAGTCAGATTATAAAATGGCAATATTTGAATTCCATTTATTTTTCATTTAAAAATAGACCTCTGTCATCAATGCTTGTGATTTTCGATAAAGTTATTTTAATTAAATGTATTCAAAAACGTTTTTCGAATTTTGCGTATTTTATCATGCAGAATCAGTAGCTCATTTAAGATCTTGTCCTAGGGATTTAGTCTAGGGGAACAGGAATTGATGCCATGCGGAAATGACGCCATTGTGACATAAATGTTTGTAAAATCTACCAATGACCATTGCTGTTGTATGCCCTGAGACTAAGGTCCTTAAGAGGTTAGGACACTATATAGTGGGGCAAATTCTTGCTCACCTTTGTGATATTCGGATGGGACTCAAGAAAATAAGTTTTACATATAATGGTAGAAGCACTATACCAATAAAGCGTATAGATAAAATAGCTGAATATCCGATAAAATAGCTGAAATTCTTCTATTATCAGAAACATGAGCGAGCTGGATTTGAAATTAAAAGAAACTTGCAAAATAGTAATAAAAATAATTTATAATGTTTTTTGAATATTGATGTTATAAACATTTATATATTTAATATTAAATTTTTACGAATTTAATATTTAGTTGTATTTTATAACGATTTGACCTGCACGATGCTTTATGCATATTAGTATGAAATATGTATACAGTTAAAAGCGACTGACCCCCATACTTTCTGCTAATCTGCTTGAACCAGAATCCGAAATCATGGTTTTATATTTTAAAGCTGTAAAACATTTCAGTGGAAAAAAAAACAGCAAAGAAGAAAATCGAAAATGTTAAATGCAGGTTTAAATTTCTTAAAAATGCATCAAAAAATATTTTTCCTTTCAAACTGCATTTTGAAACGTAAAAAATAAATTAGACTTCCGAAGACTGAAGGTTAAGAAATAACCCAGCTGTGAAATAGGGGAGCAAAAATCAGTTAAGAAATGACGAAACAAGATGTGTTTCAACACAGGTCCGTGACGTTTAAAAATTAGGCGGAAATTGCAGGAAATCAGTCGTGAGAGAAATATGGCTTTCGGCGAATTTACCCTTTGACTATTTTTGAATATTGTTCAAATCTCTCATTTTACACGTGTCAAATAATCATTACGTGAGGGTTAACAGTCCTGTTTTTCTTTGTCATTGGCGAATCCAAGGTCTTCCCCTATACATCGGATACTTTGCAAATCAGTTTTCTCACGCATTAAGTACTTGTTGGAAGGGCACACGCGAAAGTAACCCTTACACGCATGTCGGATTCAAAGTAAAGCGACCGGATTCATTGTGGCCGATTTACAATCCAATGAGAGAGTGTCTGAACATGCTCGCTACTCAGTAAATTACAAAAGATATATCCAGAGGCGATCCATCGCGTTGCCATTTAGTCAATCAGGAATAGACGGGTCTTTAATAACCGCAATCTGATAAATAGGATGGCCACATGCTAAGAAATCAATACTTGAATGAGCAATTTGTTCAGGTCAATGAACACTGCATCGTTAAATTTATATGCATAACTCTATTCTCATAAGCATTTATTACACTGATGAATCATACTTGTCACTGTTTAGTTTAGAGAAAGATGTTAGTCCCATTGGCTTCACTCGTAAATTATAAAGGACTGAAATGCCATAAAAAATTTCCTCCTACAGCGTTCCTTAAATCCGTCAGCGTTACGTAATTATCAAATAAATTTATCTTAAGACTGCTGGATTCACTTTTGGGGATTCCCTCAGTTCCATATTAGCCTATGGAGAAAAGCTTTCCCAGTGATGGTGGTCGACTTTTTTTGTTTAAATTGTACTCCGTAATGGAGAAAGATATTTTTGACTGGGGTATCGTTATCAATCTTTAAAATAAACGCCCATATTACAGGGTGTTTCAGAAATAATCATCCGATTTTAAAAAATCATAACTATTCATCTTTTAATCCGTTTTTATCGAATAATTTATAGGCAGAAAGAGGAAAATCTTGAGTTTTACGCAGTTGCCGACAAGTAGCGCTAACGCTCCTCCTTCGCCCGCCACTTCAGTGTTTGTAAAGATGGCGACTGCACAACAGAAACCATTTTGTGTTCTACGCTTTGCGAAGTGTGAGTCCATAACAACTGTTCAGCGTGATTTTCGTCGGCAAAAGCCTGGTAGATTGAACCCCAGGCTGATCAGATTCTGATCAGCCTGATTCTGATCAGATTTCTGATTAGGCCTTCCTAGAGCATTAGGCGATGGTATAAACAATTCCAAGAAGCGGGTTGTTTGCGTACGCATAACAGCCGTAGAAGCAGCGTATGCAGATATGCTCGCAAAAGTTTGGGACGAATTTCCCTACCATATAGACATATGTCGTGCATACAAAGGTGGGCATATTGACCACCTTTAATTTGGTTTGAAAAAAAAGTTTATAACTAGCCATGTAATATAAAATGAATTTTAAGTTTCTATGTTCAATATTTTTCATAGTATACTCAGTTCAAATCGGATGATTCTTTTTGAAACACCCTGTATTTTAAAATTGGAATGATTGTGGGGGAAAAAAATGGAGTATACTGTGTTTTAAACGTGCATCATTTCCTCGGGTGGACAACATTTCTAAAAAGAATACGATGGAAGAATAAAAAATGTCTCTCTATTAGGGGGTACAATTTAATTTAATTTAATTTAAAAAAACCCACTGAAAACAAGTCGACTCTCCTTTGAAACTTTTTCTCCCTAGGCAAACATTGAACTGAGCGAATCCAATAAGGCAGACTTAAGTTGTGTTGACACGCAAACTTAAAAACAAAAGATTGAAAAAAAAGGAGAGTTAGGGACTTTGGATAGTATACGTGAACTTACATTAGAACGAACTTAGAAGCTACAAGGATTTATAAAGCAATAATTATAAGATAAAAAGAACTTTTCATATACCATGTTTTAAATTTTCTGTTGAATCATATAAACTTGACAATTCTATGTATTAATAAATACTTTAAAAAAATTTTTGTTGAATTATCCCAACTTGAAAGAAAATGAAGTTAATTGGAAGTTAACTTGCATTTAACCTTTCGTTCCCGTCCCGGTCGATAGATGGCTGCACCAGTCTACAAAACAAAATTAACTGAAAATGAATTTAATTCTGCTTAAATATGGCTAAAAGTATTAAGAAAATGCATTGTCATCGTGTTCTGAGCTATTCTAAAAGTTTCAAATGTCTAGCTAAAAATCGATTGCAAGATTTGTACTGGACAAACACACACACACACACAAACAAGAAAGCAAGTTAATAAAAACATGGTAAAAATGTACGTCTGCAGCGTATAGATAGGCTTGGACCTAGGTTTCTCCCTCGTTATGGGCTCCTCGGCAAGGCATCTCCGATGAGTAAGCTGGAGGGGAAAGGATTTCAGATGCAGAATTCTTCTCAAGTGGTAGACAAAGTGCATTCCTCCAGCCCATATTGGAAAGATCCATCTCTGTCACGGATAGTGGCACAAAATGCAAAGTGCAACATGTCAAAATGCATTTGGCAGGTTTTATGCCTTTTGTCATCTACAAGGAATTATATCTGTGTATTGAAGCAATATTTTTTTTACATTACTTGGAGGACAATCCATTTTTAAGTTAGCGGCAAACTGGTCAGTGAGCCGTATATTTTTGCGCCTCTTTAAGAGGCACGAAAAGTACGTTCATGCATACATTAAATAAGAGAATAGTGTATATTTTTAGCGAAACAATAGTGGGACAACTCATCTGGAGCTGCGTGCAATAAATCTCCAGAGAGAAAATTTAGTGGAGAAAAACTGAGATTTATGTTGTCGCGTGGTAACTACGGTAATGTTGTTGTTCCTCATGTGTGAAATCTTGGAAAAAAAGATTTATGTGGTTGATTACCTGAAAACTTTTTGTAGAATAATGAATTTACCCAAAAGTAGGATTCGGGAATATAAAAAAGCTAAAAAATTTCTTTTGTGCCTTAAATTTTAATTAATATACGTATAACAATAGGTTTACATAAATACATAATCTTACTATAAATTTAGATTGTTTACTGTTGTAACTCTTTTTTCCGCTTTTCCCCTCTTTTATTTGCTTTTGATTTATTGTTACCAAAGCTTTTGAGTCTCTTAATGGCCAGATGCACCTGTTGGTCCGTCTCTACGAGTGCTACGACAATTTTATTACGTGCATTATATATATATATATATATAGACAGAGAGAGAGAGATATTATGAGTGATATATTAGGGTTGGGGTATTTGTTATTTCATAATTTTTCTCGTTAGTTACAAACTCGTTTTCCTTTAGGCAAGATTAACAACTCACTTTTTATAGAGAAATAATTTAGTTAACTTTTTATCAACTTTCATTTTTGTGGATTAAGATTTTTGCAGCTTAAGTTAATATCTATTTCATAAATTTTCACTAGAGTTAAGTTTAAAAGTGGTCCGACGAAAAATACAACTCGGCTTTCGGGGTCTGTCCGTGCATCACTGATTAATGCACGAAAATATAGTGCATTAAACATCATTCTTGGAATTTACGGGAGTAATTCACTGAGATAAGCGTCAATTGAAAGTGTGTGTCAGTAAAATCTGTAAACTTTGTTTCATTTTGACTAGAAACAAATTCACGAGTAGACAAAATGACATTACTATTCAGCAGTTTTATCATAAATATGCATGCCATTTAACACATGCATTCAATATATGAATGTAATCCCACAATAAGTTCAAAAGTAACCTTTACGGCCACTGGGTGGTAGCCCTATCGAATTCCATTGCCCCGGATGGGGCCCAATATGACTGTCAGGCCAGGGCCCTTACCCCTACGCACTAATCCTTCTGAGCACCCTGGTGTCCCCACCCAGGCCCACAGAAACAGCCGGAGGAGAGCGAAAACCGCCCGAAAGCCCTATCGTATTCGACCAGCTCAATATTGACCTACGGAGAAAATATTTCCAACGATGATCGACTCGAATTTACTGACTTTTCTAAAATAATTTAATTCCGTAATACAGAAATTTTACTGGGGTATTTTTTTCATTCTTTAATCCAAACGCAAATGTTTTTAAGTTCGAATAATTCGGGGGACAAATAGGGTATACTTTGTTTTAAAAGCGCATCATTTACTCTGATCGACGAAATTTGTTAAAAGAACAAGATAGTAGATTAAAAATTCAGTCTCTCTCTTGCGGAATATAATTTTTTTAAAATCTTTCACATCAAGGAAAAAACTCGAAGAAACATTTTCTAGCAAGGTTAACATTTAGCTAAGTGAACCAAGCATCCTAAACAATAGTTTTGAACCGAAAGAAAATATGCTCTATGGTTACGTATTGCTTTCTTATCTGGTCTCCTCAAAGTCTACACGTGAAACACGGGAATACAAATAATCATTTTTGGCTTCACACACTTTGAATGCACCTCGCTCATTAATCTGAAACCTCATTTTAATGCAGAGCCGAGCTCATTTTAAATGTCAGATAAATTTGTATTCACTTTCGAGTTGTTTCGCAAATGTTTGCCGAGAATTAACATTTCAATTTCCATACCACAAGGGATTCGCAAATGTTGAGAAGTTGTAACGAACTCTGAGTGAGTGTGGCCTTATCCGCCTGATTGCAATTCTCGTAAATTCTGCAGGAAAAAATGAAGAAAAATAAAGTGTCCCAGAAAAATGGACAGTCTAATCTCGTGAATCTTGATGCACAGCGACAGACTCGCCGATTAATCACACGATGACCTACTAATCAACTGATTAAACAGTCGGTAATGCGGCTGAGTTTGAGATGAAGTGAATGCGTTAAACAATAAATTAAAATCATTTGTTGTGATATCACAGCATATTCATTTGCCCATCTTCATTTGCGCGTGTGTAGTATTACTTGCCTAGTCCTGTGTTACTGTTACATTCTCCAAACCAACCTTGATGGGTGCAAATGCTTTACTCCCAGCTTTGTCAATGAGCTCGCCAATAATTGCATATCAGTAATAGAGTAGTGAAGTATTTTGGACCGATAGCTTCATTTAATGCTTTTGAACCAAGTGTAAAAATTTTACGTGCAGAGATGGCTCATTGCATAAAAGAAAAAGGTATGTTCCATCAGTATAGGTAAATATTTTAAAATATTATCAGAAGTTAAATTTTAGTGAGAATAAACAGCACGGGTGGCCACGCCGTCTATGTCCCAACTATCAGGTTTCGTGCACTAAAAAGGTTAAGGGGCCGGGCGATGGCCTAATAGCTAGGGCTCAAGCATTCGGCCCAGAGCCTATTGGTTCGAGTTCCACTGTTTACATGGATTTTGGCAGCCGTTCGGAATCGGCTTTAAACTGTAGGTCCCGGTCTAATGAGTTCTTGTAAAGGAAAGATTGACCATAGTGATCTCAATCAACCGAAAATGCATTACCGATAGAGAAAAAAAAAATTATTTTGTCTCTTTTATATGTTTTTATATTTTCCTTTTAATCTATAATATGTAAAACTTAGGTGCTTCAGGTGTGACCAGGATCCAAAATTCTCCAAAAGCTCAAAGTTGGTTGGTAAGCGCTCGCAACCAACCTACTAAGCATTAGTAATAGAAGAAAGAAAATTATTTTGCATCTATTATATGTTTTTATGTTTTCCTTATAATTGATAAAATGTGTAATTGATAATATTCGTATGTGTGTGACCAGGACAGAAAATTCTACATAAATTTAATTTCTATTTGGTTGCTTTGAAACACACTGTAGAGCTTTTCTAATAATATAACACAAACCATATTTTTATTGTACTACCTATGCTGAAGTACTGCATAAAGTCTGTTCTTTAAGTCTATCTATCTATCATTTATCCTCTTTAAAAGGATGCAGGCTAAGACTCTTTTGCAATGCATCTTTTAGTCCACTTTTTTAAGTTTATTTATTTTCATTAAACTTTCCTCAAAATTTTTCCCATTTAGAGTAAAATTTCCCGGAAGCAAAAATTGTCCAGAACAAAAATATTTTTCAACCTTCAAAATCATCTTAAAGTTTTGTAAATGAAATTTTTATGTATACTCAAGACGTTATATCGAAAGTTTTGCAAAATGAGATTAATGAGAACTAAAGAAACTGATATTATAAAAAAATAACAGTTAAGACTGAATTTTATAAATTATTTAAAAAAAAAGAAAAAACATGCTAATAGGGCTAGTAGGTCAGCAGATGCATTGAAACTCATTGATTAAATACAGAATTTTAAAATTTTAAAACAAAATTTTAAATTAGAGCACTTTTTATATGTATAGGGTTTTCTTTATGAAACATTTAATTCTGACAGATTTGATGAAACAAATCATCACAAACTGCCTGCAAGTAGAAAAAGAGCAAAGTTTTCTGACCGTACCTCCTTAAAATGTTCTTACAATATCGGTCGTTAAAATATATTAATTTTTGATTTGACAAAACCCTACCCCTAGAAAAAATGTTACAATTTCGAATTTCAGGCAAATTATTTCAATTATTCTTATATTTTGGATGGACGTAAGATCTAAATAAGTTCATGAGATTTAACGCACCCATAGACGGCGTAGACACGAGAGCATTCCCTGGCGCTTGTCGGAACTCGATCCTAGCACCCTCGATGCCGAATCTCGACGGGCTAACCACTGGAATGCTCCGGGTCACAATAAATAAGATATTATGGAAAATCTAGCTAGGGAGTCATTCAGTAGGATTTCAGTAGAATATAAAATCTTTAAATTAATAAGAATCGACGAACCAAAATCTTTGTAGGTGATTCTAATAACAATGTGAAAGGAGTCAAAATAAGCTTTAAAAACTATTTAATAGAAAGAAAAAAAAACTTTAAAGAATCCATTTAAGGAAAAATTATGAATTTTGCAAAATCTAGTTATAAACGTAGTATATAACTAGGTATAAAAGAGGTGTACAATTAAACAAATTGATACTAGATATGTTTATCCAGTTTATTTGCTTACTGATCCGCAGACATGTCATGTAAAACCCTCCTAGTGTGCGAGTATGATAAACAAAAACACCATTCGCGATCAACCTGTTGATCACTCCTTATACACAGCAAAATAGCGTATAGATTGATACGCACTTACATACATATATGCATATATATAGCTATAACTTTAAGTTTGTTCAATTTAATCAGATACAAGAAAAATAATGCGCAGTAGTACCATGTCTGTAAGATGTCGCTACTCCTCATATAGAAAGAACAAATCATACTTTAATGAAATAAGGCCAGGTGTTACGCACTTATACCTTTTTTTAATTATATTTCACGGCATAATTATCTTTAAATGAAAGAGGAAGAGATCATTTGAAACTTCTTTTCTGTCATCTCTCAAATTCTTTTTTTTTTTTTACGACTAAACTTTTCACAAAAACAGCAATTACGAAGTAATGTCGCTGCATGGGTATCGGAATCGTGTATAGAGAGATAAAAATTCAGAATTTTTTTTATAAGATATATACTCTTCTTAATAATGAACCATAAATAGTGTTCTGTATCATGTGTGTAACACAAATATTTCAGAAACATTTAATTGAATTATCCAATGCTGGACCTTTATTTCGTTGCAAATCTGAAAGGTAATCATTCCTAACACATCAAAAGTGGTGGCGGATTTAAATTAGTAATAGGATAACAGAAGAATCATGCTTGAAGAAAGAACCAAAAACAAGTTTGTTAAGGCAAAAATAACTGTTTTATGTTTCCTTTTTTCATTCAGCTAAACGTTTTTTACGCTTTTGAAAAGCGATCTAATGATAAAATATCGTAATTTTTATTTGCTTCTAAATTACTTCAAATAGAACGGCCTGTTTCCATCTCGTCTACGCATTAAATTCCCCAATACCTAAAATGCCGTGATAATAATTTCTGGATATTTATGGAAGATTTTCTTGTAGCTAGATATATGATAACTATGTATTTGAATACATTTCAGAATGGGTGAATCTCATCATTTTAATAAGTGCTGAATAATTCAACACATTCTGCACATGATTGGTTGGTTGCTTGGTCAAGACTTTATCTCCGTGTAAATTTTAGAAAGTTAAAATATAATAGTTCTCAGTAGATTACAGCATATAATACGACTTTTAAATTTCAGTTTTGGAATTTTGACATACTTCGAACTTTGACGTTTTTTTAGTTCAAATGCAAGCAACATTTATCGGAGGCAATAATTTGTAAATGGCGCTTGACCTAATGATCAATTTATATCGAAATACTATAATGGGTTGCAGAGGTGTTCCTCTGGCTGAGGGCGTTTTTTAAGTTGTATTATTTCGAAAGATGAATCATATTTAACAAACTGAATATTTTGATTTATATTATCCTCCCCCATATACATGTATATATTATGTATACATATATTTGTATATATATATATATATATATATATATATATATATATATATATATACACATACACATACACACAAATATATATACACATATACACGCACACATATACACTCAGACATATAGATATTATATATATAATAGCCGTTGTCTCTGTATAAGACTTCTGGGCTGTACTCAATCTGCTTCAATCTTTCAATTGAAGCCCTCAGTAAACAAACAGCCGGTTAGGCTTAATTTCAATTTCAGATGTGGATCAGAATTTTTTCTTACCTAAAAACTAATATCTTCTCCATCAAATCACGTTTGTTCAGCCTATTTTTCTATAAAACATTCAGAACTAAAAAAAAATTGGATGCTTTTAGCTGTATATTTAACAGTTTTTAAAAATCTGTTTACTTTTGCGATGAATTCTGAAAGTAAACAAACTTGAATGTGAATGAATCAAGTAGCTCAAGTATTCATATCGCGTAGTGAGCTGTAAAAAACTGGATGGCAGTCTACTACTCCAATCGCATGAAAAACTAAATAAATAAAAAATAATGAAAGGGTTTGCTTTTACAATGTGTGGATTTAATGCAATATTGTTAGATAATTAGAGATATTTTTTAACTTTCATATACTTTTTCCATTATGACGTCATTATTAGCATTATGACGTCAAAATGATGGGTTGGATGGCAGTCTACTACTCCAATCGCATGAAAAACTAAATAAATAAAAAATAATGAAAGGGTTTGCTTTTACAAGGTGTGGATTAAATGCAATATTGTTAGATAATTCGGGATATTTTTTAACTTTCATATACTTTTTCCATTATGACGTCATTATTAGTATTATGACGTCAAAATGACGGGTTACCTTCTAGTTTATATATATATACGTACTAGCTGAATACCCGTCCTTCGCTACGGAGTACATTCAAATTAAATACAACGGTCAATATATGCAATTAATGCCAAAAAAAATATTTATAAAAAAATCGTAACGGATATTTTTATAGAGAAAATAATGCAGAAGAAAATATTCAAATTAAATACAACGGTCAATGTATGCAATTAATTTGTATGTTTAATTTCCATAAAACCTACTAATGCGAATTAAATTCTTAAAAAACTTCCATCTCAATGAGTCTAGAGTTAAATTTTATCTTTTACCGTATTTCAATATTTTTTGACAACTTATTTCGTTGTTATGCACGCGACGAAAAATTAGTTTAAAGTATCACAAAAAAAAATTACGTGATCAGCATTTAATAAATTTAATTCTCAAAATTAATCTTTAAAAATTCATCAAAAATCAGAAAGGGAATGTATAGATTCGAAGAAGATTTCATTTCAAAGGAATTTTTATGATCTTTCTAGTGATATAAATTTTATAATCCTCAGATTATTTTAAATGTAAACTTAAAAAAAAGTTACAAAACCAGCTTAAGAATTTACTTTAAAAAATCTAAGAAATTTTTTTCAAAAATCTTTCTTAGTGCACTCCTACACTATAAGAAGAATCGCCATGCAAAATTTCAGCCCTATAGGTCCAGCGGTTTGGTCTGTGCGTTATCTGTCAGACAGTTACGGAACTGTTTTATAGATTATGAAATATTAAAATACATTTCAGTTATAAAGGGGCATATCTCTAAGTATACTCTTCGATCTCTAGAAAGGTCTACGCAGATTTAATGATGTGTAAAAACGGTTCACTCTTAAAACCTTGTGTTTAACAATCTTGAAATAGAGAGAACCATTAGTGAAATTTTCATCCTGCACGTACGAAAGATAGAACTAATTATTTGAAAGTTAAAACAATTTTAATAAAAAGAAACGACTAGGTTGTATCTGTTAAAGTTGAAAATGTATTTTTAAAGATCATTTTAATTATTTTAATTTTGCAGGAAATTCTTACGTGATTTCAATAACTTGTGTATAAACTTGTGTAATAACATGTTTGAACGCCCATTTTGCACAAAAATAAACTGTTCTCTATATGTAATTTGCCACTGGAAATCTAATGAAACTTTCTTTCTTCCAGGAACTGGGCTACACCCCTCTTATGTATTCTGTGAAAGACAACAGGACGTTCGTGGCTGAGCGTTTTTTAGACATGGGTATGGATGTCAATGTGAAAGGAAAAGTAAGTCACTTTGAAACTTTTGGCGATTCTTTGTTCAATGAGCAGCTTAACAGCGTTGTTCTTCTGCCATGCATTCAATCAGAATTTGCTTTAATGCATGGGCAACAAATTTCACCGGAATAGTACTTCTCCAGTACAATTGTCTACTTAACTTTGCTAAGGAACTCACATTAAAAGGGCGTCACGTAAGTCAATGGCTGCTGAATATGCTGAAGACTTATAAACGAAAACTCGTTTCATAAATAAGAACTCTCGTCAGGCTGTATTGCATGCTATACTAAGTGACACAGCCAAATGCTCTAGGGATATTTCAGTCTGAATAATATTACTATATGGGAAATTTTTTCCCTTTTTATATAAAAAGTTGGCTACAAAAATATATATACTTTACTAAAACATATGCTTGAATACTGAACTGAAATATATATATTTAATTAACTTTTCCTCTCAGGAATGGTTAAAATATGGGTCTGCAGGATTTATGAAATTTTTGTTTATAAAATTTTTAATCACTTTTAAAAGCCAGATGAAAATCCATTTGTTTTTCGTGTCATTTATGTTTCAAGCAAAATATCTTTAGAATTATAATGACTTACGAAAAATTCTGCACGCAGTTTGATAGGAACAGGACAAAAGAACGCTGTGAAAATTTTCTTATTGATACCCTGCGTCTTATAAGAGATGGCTATTCATAAAAAATATAATCTAGATAGACTTAAAATGCCGATAGATAGTACAACATGGTGCGTATATACAGTATAATAATAATGACAGTAAATATGTTGCAGAGACAAAAAAGCGTTGCGTCCTACGACGCAATCATCGTATAAACATTGTTCGTATATACTTTGTTATGGGCTACTCAGCAAGAAATAGCAGATGAGTTAACTGTAGGGAAAGGAAGGCCAAATACGGAATTTTTCTCCATTTTTATCGGTGACTGACAAAGGGCAGTCGTCCGGCTCACTTCGGAAAGAAACATTCTATCCCGAATGATGGTACAAAAGGAAGAGCGCAAGATGACAAAATTGATGTATATATTTTTGAATACGGCGGGCTCCAAGGAGGGGTTTTCTCATTTTGGCATGCTGTTTGTGTTTTTGGATTCTAAAAGTTCTGTGGTATGTTTTAAATTAAGTCAATGAAACGCACTTTTTAATTTTGTGTCCCTGACCCATTCAATGACGAATTTTTAAGTTCAAAAGATAATTTTTATAATTGTTGCGTCAAATTGCCTACAGATTTTAAATACAACGATCTAATATCATAGCGAACTTCAATGCTAGACACCTACAAGTTACATAATCTAATCAAATATTTTACTCGATTCGTGCTGATTATAAATGAAGAATTTGAATCCATTATTTCTGGTTTCATTGAGAAGTAACTTGTCTGTAATCAGGGTAGAATTCTTTTGATTGCAATATTTTTGAACGGGTTACATGTCGTGGAAACTTCTCAGACATATTCTTCAGCTTAAAGTTAGAAGATATTTCGTTTAGATAGTTTTTGTATAAAATAAACGAATCTAATCATTCCTTTTTTTAAATAGTTTTTTACTTATAGTATTCTGAAAAAAAATTTAAAGAACCCATTTTTCGTATACTTTTTAATAATTAAAAAACTTTTGAAATTATGATTTTAAGTTTGTATATTATAATAACGATTGATCAAATAGTTTTTTTTTTGAAAGAGTTTTGCCAAGAACAAAAGATTCCTTTCTCGGCCGACAGATGGCGGGTTTAAAGTTCAAAATATTTTCATACTTTATGACGGCTGCCTCAACTTTAAGATAAACTCGCTCAATATCAACGAAAACATTTTTGTTGTTTCAGCACTTATCAGAGGTACGTCATTTTACAAATCGTACACCGTTTGTATTGATGTTAATTACAGTCGAACAGCTTCGGATTATACTTTGTAAACAGACTAGCTGTAATACCAAACCCTGCCCCGTTGAATTAATATCCAAGTGTTTCATTAACATATTTTAACCTTTAACAAAATTTCTTTGTCAACTCGGTTTCTGATTTAGTGTTTAGGACAATCTATGTAAAGATGATGATTCTTGATATTGCTACCCACATTTACCCACAAGAAATTGCGCCAGTTGCGAAATCTACGCCAACAACTTTAAATGAAAATTGCAAGAAAGTAACAATTGTAACTAGACGTTTCGAAAATTGTAGAGTATTAGGGAAAAAATTGAAGTTATTAAAAAAAAATATTTCAGGTAATCTCCTCTAACGAAACTACCGCAGGTTATTAACGTAGGATTACTTATCGTTGCTTACTTTATTTGGTACTTTTCTGTTTAACTGTTTACTGCTACTGGGTTTGGCGCGCTGCCAAAATTATAACTCGCGACGGACTCAGAATTTTTTCTTTCCGGAGGACCGTTATTGGGGAACACAACCCTACGTTAAAAAGTTAATAATCCCGTGTAATGTTGCTTTTAATAGCATGGAAAATTGAAAATACTAGTAGTGAGAAGTACTGTTAAAGTAAAAATAAGTGAAAACAAATAAACAAAATTTATCGATTATAGAGTAGCAGTAAAAGGGTACTTTCCCATAATACAAACCTGTCGCCGACCTCGAAAAACTTTGCACTCTTGGCGAAGCGCGACCATTGGAGAGGAAAAAAGTGTTCTCATCTGATTGCAAAAACTGGTGTTTGATCCCTGGATCTACTTAAAAATCGCAGTCACCGCACCACGACGTTTCTAACAAAACAACTCTACCTAAGTGTATGTAAGAAGTGAACAGAAATGTTCATGAAAATTAAATTTAAAGATTATTTAGAGATTTATTTCCTGATGTAGCTCTGGAAATAAATCTTTAAATAAGCTTTCCTGGTGTAAGAAGTGGACAGAAATGTACACGATACAGTTTTAAATAATCTTTAAATTTCGTTATTTCCTAATACAGCTCTGACATTCTCTCATATACACTTAAATAGAGCTGTTGTTTTTTTGTTCTCTTCTTACAAACAATTGATGTAAATGAAATACCCGCACGGAAGGAATATGTATGTAGTTTGCAAAAATTAATGTAATGTGAAATGTCAGCATCATCTCTTTTTAACGTAGGATTACGTTCCTCCATAACGGTCCTTCGGAAAGGAAAATTGCAGACGCTAAAACCGTCCGTCCATTCGTCCTCGCGAGTTATAATTTTGGCAGCACGCCAAATCCAGTCTATCGCTTGGACAAGTTAAACAGAAAAGTACCAAAATGCGTCAAAATTTTGACATACATACAAACATATATATATATATATACAAAAGAGGTAAGCAACGATAAGTAATCCTACGCTAATAACATGGGGTAATTTCGTTAGAAGAGACTACCTGAATTTTTTTTTCTTCTGTTCCTTTGTGAAGGGGGGGGGGGGTTGGCTTTAGCTTAAAATATTATTTGAAAAAGTAGACTTTTTGGCGACTTTTTAGCATAGCGCCGACGACAGGGCAGTTTAATGAGAAAGTACCTTAAAGCGTATTGCAAAATACTGTTTAGGTTATATAACTTAAAATGAATAAGCAATCCCGAATCACGTACAACAGTACTGTTAGACTGACCACGCAGCTCTGAATGTTTGTGTAGCACCTGACCTCCGCTGAAAGACGAACACGCCCTGCAGCGCGTTTTACGTGAACTGGCATTTCAAATGAGACCTTAATAATTTCCTGTAATATGAATTATTTTTAAAAAAATAATAATTACGTGAAAACCCTCCTCTCGTCGTGAGGAATAAAACGATATAAATATCGTGGGTACAATGCATTTTTATTGAAAAAAAAATTCAAAACAACAACTTTCAAATTATATAATACTATATTAGTATAGATATACGTACACATGGAATATAAAACTCAGCATCAAATTATTTCTTACCTTGGGATGCAGATCAATTTTCCTTTTGTTCCTGTCCTCAAACAAAGTTCTTAAAAAATGAAAAATAGAAAACTAGGATCTACAATTTTAACCGGTCACTGCGAATAAGTTTTAAAAACGCGTTTTATTGTGATCATGAGACTACACCCAATTCCACCATAACTAAGAACAACTTGTAAAAAAAATCTGCCACGCTTTGATACAAAAAAAGTCGTCTTATCTATGTCATTATTCGTGTTTGAAAAAAAAAAACTTTTGAATTTGAGGCATCTGACGTCATAAGCAGTAAAATCCATCCACGTCAGCATTAGGGCCTGTTCACATAGGAGTCCGTTACGTTGCGTTAAGGAAAAGATGACGTTGAGACAAAAATAAACCAATCATAGGACTCTAAACGATTAGCAATGAAATTTTTAACGCCTATGATTGGTTTATTTTCGTTTCAACGTCATCTTCTCCTTAACGCAACGCAACGGACTCCTATGGAACTGTTCACATAGCAGTCCGTTGCGTTGCGTTAAGGAAAAGATGACGTTGAGACGAAAATAAACCAATCATAGGCGTTAAAAATTTCATTGCTAATCGTTTGGAGGCATATGATTGGTTTATTTTCGTCTCAACGTCATCTTTTCCTTAACGCAACGCAACGGACTCCTATGTGTACAGGCCCTTAGTGAACAGGCCCTTACTCGTATTGACATATTTTAAACCAATGACAGGCCTTAACAATTTCGAGGCTAATTGTTTGGAGGTTTGTAATTGGTTAAATATATTTCAATACGGGTAACGCTGATGTTGACGGATTCTATGTGAACAGGCCCTAAATCTTTTTATTGGTACTTAAAAAAAATCTACTGCGGCTGCACAGATACCATCAAAACAATGTATTGATGACAACTATTTATATTTACTCCTATATTGTAAGCAACAACTTAAAACTATGAAAGATAATGTAATAAAACCCGTGGATAGTGTAGGATTTCGAACACAGAAATACGAGTAGTAATAATCTACAATATAAATCTTAATGGACACATTTCGTTTTTTTTTCTAGGTTTGACGTCATTCATCGCATAGTAGTCCTAGTGTGTGGGAAATTTCCAGCTTATAAGGGCCTGTTCACCCTGTTCACATAGGAGTCCGGTAGCGAAAGCGTAAGGGCCTGTTCACATAGGAGTCCGTTGCGTTGCGTTAAGGAAAAGATGACGTTGAGACAAAAATAAACCAATCATAGGACTCCAAACGATTAGCAATGAAATTTTTAACGCCTATGATTGGTTTATTTTCGGTTCAACGTCATCTTTTCCTTAACGCAACGCAACGGACTCCTATGTGAACAGGCCCTCAAAGTATTGAAATATATTTAACCAATGACAAACCTCCAAACGATTAGCAACGAAATCTTTAACGCCTATGATTGGTTTATTTCCATCTCAGCGCACATCTTTCCTTTAACGCTTTCGCTACCGGACTCCGATGTGAACAGGCCCTTACTCGTATTGAAATATGTTTAACCAATGACAGACCTCCAAATGATTAGCAACGAAATTGTTAACGCCTATGATTGGTTTATTTCCATCACAGCGCCAACTTTCCTTTTACGCTTACGCTAACGGACTGCTATGTGAACAGGCCTTAACTAATCTCGCGTCCCAGGATTTATGGCCTGTTCACATATAATCCGTCTGGTCCACGTTACCCGTATTGAGATATATTTAACCAATTACAAGCCTCCAAACGATTAGCCATGAAATTGTTAAGGTCTGTGATTGGTTTAAAATATGTCAATATGAGTAAGGGCCTGTTCACATAGGAGTCCGTTCCGTAGCGTTAAGGGAAAGATGACGTTGAGACAAAAATAAACCAATCATGGGCGTTAAAAATGTCATTGCTAATCGTTTGGAGGCCTATGATTGGCTTATTTTCGTCTCAACGTCATCTTTTCCTTAACGCAACGCAACGGACTCCTATGTGAACAGGCCCTAACGCTGACGCTGACGGATTCTATGTGAACAGGCCCTTACCTGTCGAGCTACACAAGCAGTGGACTGTAAAAAAATAGTACTAAAAGGCCGTAGGGCTGTATAAAATTCTTATCTATACGAAAAAGAAAGAGAAGAGTGCAGGGCACTCGTCGTTCGCAGGAACAAATACGCACACACACTGTGTGAACAGTTTATTTATATCAGATCAGAAAAAAACATCAATCTTTATATAATTAGACCAGCATATTATAATGCCATTTTTTGGTTTATTAAAAGAGACGCGCTAGAGCATCGCGTGACGGTTGTCAAGGCAACCAGCCAAGGAGGAAATAGCTTCTGGGAGCGCACATTACCCACAACCTCCCGAAAATATGTTTTGAGGATACATTTTATTGTCCCCATGACAATACAGCGATTTTCATCATTAATGAAATCTTAAAACGATTTATAGAAAAGTTTCCACGTATTAAAATAAATTTTTAAAAAAAGCGTCTCACGTAAAAACAGAGAATTCGAGGATTAATCTTTGAAACGCGATCCATTTTTCGAATAATTAAATATTAGCGGCATATTGAATGACCTCCAACTTTGGTGCAACTTATAGCCGTGAAACATTGTATTCTATTCCTATGTTTATAAAAAAATAATTCATTTATTAACATCGTTCAACGTTGACACTTCAACGTTTGACTGAAGGGCTCCTACTACAAATACTCAAAAAAAAGGCCATATTGGAATCATTGGACAAAACAATTAAAAGAGAAATAATCATTAAAGCTATTAAAACTATTTAAGAATTTAGAAACATTTAGAGCCTGTTCACATTGGAGTCCGTTACCGGAAGCATAAGAGTAAAGATGGCGCTGAGACGGAAATAAGCCAATCATAGGAGTTAAAAATTTCGTTGCTAATCGTTTGGAGGTTTGTCATTGGTTAAATACATTTCAATACTTTAATGCTTCCACTACTGGACTCCTATGTAAACAGGCCCTAATGATCCTAAGAATTGGAAAATGATATATTTAGTAAAAAAGTTAGAAAAAGCAACGCTTAAAATTTCTTTCTTATTTATTATAACCTTTTTTCTGTTTTGGGCTCTTCTGAGAATGTAGACGTTCCCAAATGGCTTTTGACACTTTATCTTAGCCATCCCCCCCCCCCCATATAGATTATACGTCCAGCCGAGAGAAGAAACTACCCATTCGTTTTCCGACAAAATTACTAAATGAGTAGCATAAGTTTAAAACTTAACACATTAGCGACCGGTAACGAGAAATCTCGTTAGCGGTCACGTGCCCGCGTCCATTGGCACCGTGGGTAATGCCTTTTATTGCGAGTCAGCGTTATTTTAGTTGCGTTGACGTCGCCGGCATCCCAGCAATTTTTTGTTCGTAACGGTTGAATTCGGCCCTGGAGTCCCCGGGGGACAACCTTTGCGCGGTCCAGAAGTATTTATTATTTTATTTTACAAATGCCAGTCATTTGGCCACTAGGCCATTAGCCCACGGGTTATCCAATACTTCAAAACAAGGAACTTAAAATTTAAAAGTTCAGGGAACGCTTCAAGATGTAGTACAGTCATAGATTGACTCGAATGGCGCAAGATGCAGTCGGGCGAAGGCAAAGGTAACTCGTGGCAGAAGTAATGATTTTGCGTGGACCAGGTTGCACCACGTGGAAGCCTGCTACACTACACCTCTGGTTCAGTATGTATCCGAACTCGAAACTGAAAAAGGTTGGATCGCGTAAATACCAATTTTAACGTTCCGGTTGCAATTTCAATGCCGTGATGTTATCGGCGCCTTAGAATTTGCAATGGAACGGTTCTTTCGGAAAATGCCGCCCTACAGGATGGTGTCTCGAGCAAAGCGGTAGCCATTTTTAATGTCCAAAAGGATCTGAGATGAAAACTTCTGTGATGCCACACTAGCTAATGCTTAACATTGCAGAGTGAAGGCAATGTTAATCGCTGTTTTATTTTGTGCATGATCGTAAATGAATAAATCACCGTCCCACATATGTTAAAATTGCGAGGTTGGATTCGCGCAACTCCATGTTAACCTATGGAAAAAAATGCTTCAGATGGTTGTCGAATTTGGATTGAAAGGGTTTTTTTCCTAAAAATTGTGTTCCATAATAGAGCAAGATATTTTTTACTTTAATATCTTATTCATTTTAGAAATTTCGTCCCCTAAAGGAAATAATTAGTGTTTAAAACAGAGTATATCACATTTTCTCTCGAATTAATCAAAATGAAAAATATTATTGGCTTTTTTTTAGAATGAAAAGGATAACGAAGTCAAAAAATTATTTCTCTGTTATATATTAAATCCTTAAAAAAATTCTACACGGGTTAACATGGAGCCCAGCAAATGTCTAATACCCTGCAGCCATCAGTGACCATCCTAATTTTATGAGTCAATATTTCAACAAAAACATTTCTCTTGCTTCAGTGATATGTATATGCAGAAAAGAAATTTCCAGAACTCAGTACTCCGAACAGATATTACACCGTGTAATGGCCCTTTGAAAAAAAAATCCCCCATTTGTTTTTCGAAAGTTTTCATTTTTTTCTCTCTCTTCGCGCCGTTCATGGCGAAAGGCCATTACGAATTCAAAAAATGTCCGTGGGCGGGGACTCCGGTGTGTGTCATTTTGTTCGGAACACACATTTTTCCTAGAATGCTGCCCGCGTTGCGTGGAAGGGTACTAAAGTTCCCGATGGCTCGCCATTACTTTATGCTAATGACGGTCAATTAGGTGCTATAAAAAGGGTTATAAAATTCCACATGAGATAGGAACCAAAATAGCGGTCCTATCGTGTGTCGTAAAGTGAAAATTATTTGAAAGGGTTTAATAGACAAACACTGGGCCGTGAAGAATGACCCATTTCCGTTACCTAACTGATTGTTGAAGGCTAAATGAAGCGATAAGATGCCATAACGACGGTCCAATAGAGAAGGGGGTGGTCCGAATCCCGCGGCTTTTTATCGCGTTTTTGTGGTTCTTGGTTCAATGATCATTTTTTTAAATAATTAGTACAAAAAGATCTTATAAATTTGTTTGAATATATTTGAATCGGTCAATTTAAAAAAGAGTTATCTCCACTTTTCAAAAACTCATCTCCACTTTTTTCCAACTTTTCTGCCCTCCCCCCCCCCCCCCAAGTTTAAAAAAATATTAACAAATTATATTTTTGCATCAGGATTGATGCCGTATAAACATAATAAATTCTAAATTTAGTCTAACTAATAATGCATGAAGGCGAGTTATATTTTTTTTCCTTCTCATGAAAAATATTTTAAAATGGAGATGACTCCTTTTCAAAATGACCGATTCATTTATAAATATTCTTATTTTACACTTTCCTCGCTAATTAGAACAAAAAGCTGTAAAATATAATGATTTTTTTAATTTCTAATACAGCGGGCCTGTGGACGAATATCCATGACCTCAATCTACTTGTATATATCTAAAACGCGTAGGTATGCGGCACGAAAATCGACAATATTTCTACACTCCGAATGGCAACGGCTGCTACCACCAGATGTAAACATTAGTGGCCGTCCACGATTTGCAACCGCGTGTCAACATGGATTTACGCACTGAAATCAGGAATGCTCGAAAGCGAGCTGCACGATCAAGTGAAAATTGGGAACAGTCTCAAGAAAGAAAGCGAAGAAGAAATAATTAATTAAGAGAGAGGAGTGAAAGAGAGAGCATAAATGATCGCGATATTAGGCTTAACCGTCGCCAGCATAACAACAACCGATAGCCAGTAATAACTAATTTTCTACACTTTTTCAGTACTTGCTGAATTGTTACTCCATTTTATAAGTGAAGAAATTTTCCCAACAATTTATTATTTGATATGATTAAGTGTAGATATCTGAATTGGGAACAATAGTACATACAGAGAGTGATATAATCCACACTATAATTTAGTACTTGCTGAATTTTTACTCCATTTTTTAAGTGAAAAAAATTTTCCCCCAACAATTTCTTACTTGATTTAATGATAAAGTGTTGATATCTTAATTTTGAAAAATAGTACATACAGAGAGGCATGTAATTTTTAAATCATTGGTGTTGGGTTTCTCAGTCTTATCTTTAACTCTGTTCTGGAGTAATGGAAATTCACTTTTTTTAATCACAATGTTTTAGAATCAGCCGTATAGAGAATTTAGCAATGATTATAAATTTTTGGCTGAACTACCACTACCCCTTAACAACGTATATTTATGATGACAGGTGATGGTAATATTCCTTACATATGTTACTTTCAGTTGAGTTGTTTTACAAGAAAAAATATATAACTAAAAGCGACCATACTGGTAGCGCAGCGGCTAGCACACATTGAAAAACACAAGATAAGTGAATTAGACAAAAAAATTGCGATAAATATATAATTAAAAAAATAGCTCCATAAATGGATGTCCTGCTCTCTACTACAGTATTGGGAAACTGGAGTCTGGTTACGTTTGGAGCACTTTTTTTCAAAAATAGACATTACCAATTAAATACATCTATTTTTAGTTCAAATAAAATGTAAAATCCCGAAAACAAATATAATTTTGGTAAACTTTTCATAACATTTTAAAATAGAGGTAATTTTTTATACATTTTTAGTACAATGGAGTGCCAGAGACCCACTCAACTCGATATATTTTAATTTCCCTTATCAAGCAGGGCGGTCGACCTGCAACGCCAAGCTAAAAAAAAACAAAATAGACGCCAAATGAATAAACGCGCCAAGTACAAAAATTCGTCAGACCGCTTACTGCTTATATACTCTGCACCGCTTGTCCTATTCTCCCCATGTTAAAGCAGTTTGCGTAAATTATACAATTCTGAATGAACCAAGCATCGTACAAAATTAAAACAAAAAGTAGAAGAATCCTATCAGCGAGTACTTTAAATTGAGATAAAAATGGACTTTCCAAGTTAAAAATTAACCAAGATATGGAATTTTTAATTTTCCGTAAAGTTAGGTATTTTGCTAGATTTTACTTCTCGCCAACGAAGATTTCGTTCAACATTTTAAGAAGACCTGTAGAGTTTAATATTGAACAGATTCGATTGAGGCTTGGTTTTTTCGATAAGTTATTCGCTAACTTAAAATCTTTTATATGTTTCAGTTTAAAAAAAAATAAATATTTCTATCTTTAATTAGCATAAAACTGCAAAATTAGCATCTCAGGGCGATAGTACGCCAAAGTGGCAACCATTACTCAGCAACACAGCTATTTTCCCAACCGTTCAATCATAGAAGAATTGCAACAGGAGCCCGGTGGGTGAGTGGTCAAGACATCACCCTTCCACGCTTTGAGCGCGAGTTCGATTCCCGCAAAAAAAATCTTCTCCTTCTGGAGAATTTTTAATTATTTTGCATATGTGTGTCCGTATTTGTTTGTTTGTTTTAAATGTCCATAGAAAATGCTAAGGATTGAATTCAAATAATAAGCATTAATTATTATTCATATTTCACTTCTTGCTACAACCACGTGGGTTTGCAAATTAGAGAAATATTAATTTCTCAATAAAATATACATATACGTATACAAAATATACATATAGCAAATGATTAATCTTTATATATATACAGTCGGACCTCCTATTTAACGAAATCGCTAAATCCCGAAAAAAAGTTCGTTATATGGAAAATTCGTTAAATAGAGATTCATCTTTTAAAATACTTTAAACTACACAAAAAAGATTTTAAATTCATAAACGCTAAATATTATTAATAAAAGTAATTAAGTCAACCTTTATTTTGTAAATTAATGTCTATTTCTTTTATATAACTTACTTCTCAAACAGAAATCTGCAAGGAAAACAAGAATAAAACAAAACATTGTCCGGGAATACACTGCATTTTCGATTTAAAAAAATTATATTAAAATTAATGAATTTTAATGACATTATCGCATTTATTATAACAAGTAATTTTAAGCATACATTGCAACATGTGTCCTTAAATTTAATTACTAATAAAGTCTCTTAATTTTGTCTAAGGTTTTTGTTTGAAAAAATGTTTTCTCTCATAATACGTCTCGCATGTTTGCAATGTACTAAAAAGCCCTTCAGGCGTATTTTCTTCAAACTGTAATTCACGTCGGAAGGTGTTAAAAGAGAGTTAATGCGTTAAATGTGTTAAAAGAAAAAATTAGTTGGAAATGTTTAGAAATATTTTGAGAAATATGGAGGAAAAAAATATTGGATCACAAGAAAAGGTTCGTTAAATAGAGAATGCACTTCGCTAATTTGAGGTTATTTTACGAAGAAATTCGCAAAATGTTCTTGGTTCCAAGGAAAAGTTCGCAAAATAGAGGTTCGTTAAATAGAGGTCCGACTGTATTTCTTCTGTCCGTTTGTATGTCAAAGAACTCCTCCTAAACGGCTGGACTGAATTTTCTGAAATTTTGTGTGTCCGATTAAGATGATTCGAGAATGGTTTAAATTCCCAATAAGACACCTCTAGCATCCAGGGGGGGGGGAGGGGGGCAGGGGACACATGTAAAAATAATTGAAAACGACTGATATCACTGTCGAATCCATAGTTTTCGGGGTCGCTAAGATTAATAGTGACACTCCTGATGTCGTTTAAGTGCAAGTTCAGCCCCTCCCCCATTACCATAGAGGTGTGAGGGGGGAAGAAGGAGGAATATAAAATCTCCAAAATAACCGAGAGTAGTGTCGAATCCATAGTTTTCGGGGTCGCTGAGATGAACAGTGGTAATCCCAATGCTGTTTAAGTGAGAGTTTAGCACCCCCCTCATCAACGTTGGAGGGGGGGGGCGGGGGAGAAGAAAACATGTCCAAAATGACCGAGAATAGTGTCGAATCCATAGTTTTCGGGGTCACTGAGACGAATAGTGACACAACTGATGTCGTCTAGTGCAAGTTCAGCCCCCCCCCCCCCCATCATCATTGGGGAGGAGGGAGAAAGGGGAAAAATGAAATGTCCAAAATGTTCGAGAGTAGTGTCAAATCCATTGTTTTCGGAATCACTGAGATGAATATAGGAAACTAAAAGTGTTGTTTTTAATGAAGTTTTGAGTTAAATAATAGAGTGAATTTGAAATTTTATTTTATCATTTGTATACTGTACATATACTTTTAAATACCCGTAAATAAAATTACTTAGATTTTACACTATAGGTAGAATTCATTCCTTTTCCTGTGTAGTAAAAAATTGAGATTAATAAATACCTGGGCAACGCCAGGTAAACAACTAGTCTATATATATAAAACAGAATGTTTGTGTGTGTGTCCTTTATGCGTTCCCGAATGGTCCATCCGATTGAGATGAAATTTTGTACAGATGTTGTTCTCACTCCCGCAAAACACACTGGGGGAAGACACTCCTAGTACCCCTAGGGGTGGCAGGGGGCACATATAAAAATAATCGAAAACGACTAATATTAGTGTCGAATCCAGAGTTTTCGGGGTCGCTGATATTAATAGTGATACTTCCGACACCGCTTAAGTGCAAGATCAGCTCCCCTCAGCATTGGTGGGGGAAGCGGAGGGGGGGGGAAGAAAGGGTGAGTATAAAATGTTCAAAATGATCGAGAGTAGTGTCGAATCCGTAGTTTTCGGGGTCGCTGAGATGAATACGGACACTCCCGATGCCATTTAAGTGAGAATTCAGTCCCCCCTCAGCATTGGTGGGGGAGGCGGGGGGAGAAAGGGTGAATATAAAATGTCTAAAATGACCGAGAGTAGTGTCGAATCCATAATTTCGGAGTCACTGAGGGGAATATAGGAAATTAAAAATGTTGTTTATAGTCAAGTTTTGAGTTAAATTAATAATAGAGTGAATTTGTAATTTTACTTCATCATTTGTATACTGTATTTACTTTTAAATACCTGTAAATTAAATTACTTAAATTTTATACTATTTGAAGAATCCATTCCTTTTCCTGTGCAATAAAAAAAAATTGAGATAAATAAATACCCGGGAACGCCGGGCAAACAGCTAGTTGTCTATAAATAGTGTTTAGTACGATATTTCCCATTGTGTTTATAAAGATTGACAAGAATAGAAAAATGCCATCCAAATTACAATTAAAACGAAAAAACAACCGGGCCTATTACAGAGATTCGAAAGAACAAAAAGTTCTCCAATTAAGTTCAAAAAGTGACACATTTGTAACTGATGATGAGACTCCAGGTATCAGGCAATTGTTTGCTTACAAAAGCCCAGTTTGTGAATGGTTATTTACCTATTTCAAAAAAATAACTGATATCCACTAAAAAAACTTTTAAAAAGTAAAAAAAACGCCAAGCTTCAAAACAAAAGATATGACTAAAAAATGGTGTGATATCAAATATCCAAGCTTATTAAGTTCTGGTACTTAATTTCCTAATCACGAATTTTTCACATCTAAGTGAAATGGTTAAGCATGACTTGTTAATAGAAACCCTTCTTTCCTAGACCAAACTCATCATAACCTGTTTCTGAAAATTTAAGTTTTAAATATTTATACATACCAGGCTTGGCGGCCGTCTTAAAAATAAAGATTGACAAGAATAGAAAAATGCCATCCAAATTACAATTAAAACGAAAAAACAACCGGGCCTATTACAGAGATTCGAAAGAACAAAAAGTTCTCCAATTAAGTTCAAAAAGTGACACATTTGTAACTGATGATGAGACTCCAGGTATCAGGCAATTGTTTGCTTACAAAAGCCCAGTTTGTGAATGGTTATTTACCTATTTCAAAAAAATAACTGATATCCACTAAAAAAACTTTTAAAAAGTAAAAAAACGCCAAGCTTCAAAACAAAAGATATGACTAAAAAATGGTGTGATATCAAATATCCAAGCTTATTAAGTTCTGGTACTTAATTTCCTAATCACGAATTTTTCACATCTAAGTGAAATGGTTAAGCATGACTTGTTAATAGAAACCCTTCTTTCCTAGACCAAACTCATCATAACCTGTTTCTGAAAATTTAAGTTTTAAATATTTATACATACCAGGCTTGGCGGCCGTCTTAAAAATAAAATCATTAAAATAACAGAAAGCCCCCCCAAAAAAATAAATAAATAGTTAATGTGAATTTAAAACATCAATTTCAGATTTTAACTGCGCACTTCGGTGCTCTGTTAGACAGTATGTTAATAAGATTCAACAGCCTCATTCCAACAAAAGGTACGACAAAAAATGGTGTTATATCCGATTTTATTAAGCACTGGGACTCAATTTCATTTCTTAACAGATTTTTAATGGGATATTAGTCATTTTAATCAGTCTTCTATTTGAAGTTAATGCATGATGTCAAAGAAAACAAACCGTTATCTAGAAAGAAAAATAATAAATAATGTTGTCAATCCCCAAAAGGAAAAATTTTGCATTAAAAAACAAAAAATATGAATACCATGCTTTGGAATTACGTTGCCCAAATGTAACGTGAAAAGAAATTTGAAATTTATAGAATAATTCGTGACAATCTTAAAATTTCTGCTACATTCATTTTAAAAGTAACCAAATAATAGAACACACATATTTTGCATAAATAACTAAAATGAATAATTTATACAACTAAATAATATACTTTCGACGTTTCAACAGACAAAATTTATTTATTCAAAATATGAAAAGACGGCCGACAAGCCTGGTATGTATAAATATTTAAAACTTAAATTTTCAGAAACAGGTTATGATGAGTTTGGTCTAGGAAATAAGGGTTTCTATTAACAAGTCATGCTTAACCATTTCACTTAGATGTGAAAAATTCGTGATTAGGAAATTAAGTACCAGAACTTAATAAGCTTGGATATTTGATATCACACCATTTTTTAGTCATATCTTTTGTTTTGAAGCTTGGCGTTTTTTTACTTTTTAAAAGTTTTTTTAGTGGATACTATATACCAGAGGTCTCCAAACTCTTTAGCCTAAGGGCCACACTGACTCCTCCACTAAGTCCCAAGACTCATCATACCAACATAACAACATGCTAGCTCATCATACCAACATATCAACATGCTAGCTCACCATACCAACATACTGTAGTTTTGAATGACGCGCAAATTTTCGTTTTGGGACTAGTAACCAGTGGTCGGCAAACCGTGGCTCGCGAGCCACATGTGGCTCTTTGGCCCCCTGAGTGTGGCTCTTCTACAAAATACCATGTGCGAGCGCGCACGTACAGTGAGATTGAAACTTCGTGATGACCAGGGCCGAATTTAGATTTGCTGAGGCCCTAAGCTATAAACCCCAAGGGCACCCTGCTGTTTTAAATTACATCAGCTGGTGTCGGAAAAAAAATTAAATATGTACGCCTTTTTAATGTATGAAAATATATTTCTTTTAATTTTTATTAAAAGTTAAAAAAAGATGTGTTTACAAAGTCACAGAAATAATTATATAATTAAAGGGTTTTAAAAACGACAATTAAGGCTCACAGAACAGAAAGTTTTAAATTAAAATATTAGAAAAAGGGTAAAAATTAAATTAATATAACAACATAATTGGTAGTATATAAAAACTTAATCTTTTATTCGGGTGAAAATTTAGTCTCAATCAATTTTACGATGCTCTTAAATTTTTTTAATGTTACATTTTGTATATTTAAAATTATTTAGAAGTTATCGTGATATGTCGGAATTCATTTGAGTGATTTTTCTACAAGATATTTTTATATCGATTATTATATATTTTTTGTTTTTTATTTGAGGCCTCGGCAGATTGCGAAGCCGTAAGCTGTGGCTTTTTTAGCTGATTCGTAAATCAGGCCCTGGTGATGACTGGTTTTCTTATTTCTATTTTTACATACTTAGTTGGTGTTCATGTGTCTTTATCTTTAAGCGAGTGCTCTGAAGCGACTTAATGAGAAAACATTTCTAGAAAGATTAAATGTCAACGCATATCGTCGTATCTTTGCATCGTGTTTTGCAATGTATTACTTCCGAGAGCGTGTCCCCGTAGAAAACACTAGACTAGTCAAAATGGTCTTCGAATGTAACTAACCAGTAAGTCGAAGATCTTAAATTAGTTTCAGCTTTATCAATAGCAGTTAATGAGTCTTGTGACATAAACGATACAGCGCTAGTTTCAATTTTTGTACGATTTATTTCATCTACAGGTCCTAAAGAATAACATTTAGAATTATTGTCACTCAAAGGTCAAACACGTGGAGAGGATATAGCAAATGTTGTAATTGAGTGCATTGAAAAACGTATTCTACTCGATAAAACTGTCTCAATTTCAACAGATGGGGCGAAAAGTATGACCGTCGTAAGAAACGGGTTTGTTGCAATTTTGAGAGAAATTCATCTAGACGCGCTTTGTGCGCAGACATTTAATCAACTAGGACAGGGATGGCGAGTCTGTGACCCGCAGGTCACATAGTGACACGCGAAGCAATTTTAGACGCGAGACGATCACATTGTTTTAACATCCATTTAACTTTTTAAATTTTGATTTTCATTCGTCGGACTGAGAGATCTATAATCTAATTTGTACTAGAAATAATTTTTAAAAAATAATTGTTTGAAATTAATTTTTTCCTCTTTTTGCCAAACAGAAGTCTTAAAACACTCTTCTTCAGTACTAGCGAATGCAAAAGAAATATTTGACGAAAGATTCTCCCAATTTCTAGAAATGGAGAAAACTTAAATTATCATCTTTCGATTGGCTTCAAATTGATAACGTAGAAACGAAAATGGTCGAATTTCACAACAGTGTTGTACGGAGGAATAAATTTGCAGAACTAAACGTAAAATTACAAGATCTGGAAAATTGTGACGAATATATTTTAACAACAAGCACTGAAAATATTATTTTAACTAAATGGAACTCGCTGGCTAATTCACTAATGTCGATGAAAAACTTAACAAGAGCTCCTTTGACAATGTTTGGATCAACCTACGTTTCCGAACAATGAATTTTATTAAAAGTAAGAATAGAAATCGCCTCGGCATCGACTTGTCCGCTGCGTGTGTACGATTAAAAGTTATAAATATCGAACCACGTATAAATAAATTATCGTCCGAAAGACAACAACAAGTGTCACATTAAGTTCGATAATTTTTGTATTTATTTTCTTCCTGATATTGATAGTTTAAAAAAAATCCTAATAAAAAGTTAAATTTGTTTTTGTTTTAAATATATATCGTATAATTCTTTTAATTTCCGAAGGTCTTCTAAAGACCGAAAACAATTTTTTTAAGTGACACGTGGTTTTAATTTCTACGGTTTCAAGACATTTTTTGACGCGCGTAAGAAAAAGGTTCGCCATCCCTGAACTAGGAGATGCGAGGCTATTGATCATATTAGTGTTTGTCTGTCATTGTTATGATTTAATTTTATGGATACTTTACAATTTAATTTTATCAATAAATAATATCGATATTAAGTATGATATCTAGTTTTATTCGACATACCTATAGTTTAACAAAGACATAAAACTTAAAGTAGAGTTTATTAAGTTAATTTTATGGAGCACTGTGGGGTGAAAGAAAATGTAGTGTCGAGAATTGAGAAAGGTATGTTGAGATGGTTTGGACATACAGAGATGATGAACGAATGGAGATAGACGAAATAAGCATACAAAACGAGTGTGGATGGAAGAGTTGAAAGGGTTCGACCTCAGCGAAAGTACCTCATTCAGATTGAAGACGTCTTTAGCAAAGGCCAGCTTTGGAGTATCCTAATTAAATTAATAACAATGCACCTGCCTATATAGTTTGAGTTTTAAAAAATTTGGCTCTCAAAGGAAATTTCAATCGTTGTACTGTTGACATTTGGCTCTGTTGACTAATGAGTTTGCCGACCACTGCGCTAGTAAACTTGATCCACAACTGCAAACAATTGTCAGCGGAAAGTTACAGCTACATAAATCTCATTAATCATAACTAGAATGTTTAATTTCGTTATGTAAATTACCTATGTATGCCACTTATTGTAAGTTTTTGGGATAAATCTGTTATCATTTTAAAAAAACTAAACTCACGGCGCAACAGTCCGCTGTGGACCAAGGCCGGCGGTACCCATCTCCGCTTTCTTGACAGTAGGCTTGGGTTGCCATGCAGCATATGTCTCAGTCAGGTGGTCAACCTGACGTGGGACCCTCCAGAGTTTAGTTCCCAAGCATGCTTTGTCCTCATTTTATCGACCCACTCAAGGGATGAAAGGCTGAGTCGACCTTGCCCAGTCGCAGGGTCGAACCCTGGATCTGTTATCATTAATTACAGTTAAAATGTTCAATGTCTGTATGTATGTCAGTTATTGTGTGATCTTAATGGGTCGTGAAATAAAAACATCTGATTATTATTTTGTATGATTTACTTACATGGTAAATTTTACAATGTAATCAAAAATAAACTATGGCGGACCGGATGAGTGGTGCTCGCGGGCCTTAGTTTGGAGACCCCTGCTATATACCACTGGGACATTTACCTGTGTTCCGAAATTTACACTATTTCCAGAAATCGCCGAATTATACCGAAAAAAAGTGGAAAAACACTGACCGGTTTTGAAATCCTAAAAGATGGACCTTTGAAAGAGAGCAGTAAAAAAAATCGACATTTTGTTCCAAAAAACCTATTTTGGCGTAGGCAGATACCTTAAGCATACAACTTAAAATGGAAAAGATAAACGAAGCAATGCACCTGGCTTACAAAATTATACTCTCTCGCCCCATTATCAAGCTTAACTAGTCATGATTCTGCCTCTAAAAATGCTAACTACCGAAGGGGTACTGAATATACCCAGTCTTGTTTTGACACGGTCCAAAAAACGCTGCGTGAAAAAAAAAACACGTATAAAACGACACCATGTACCTGGAAAAATAGATTATTGTTACCAGATCTTTAAAACTTGGTTAAAAAAGCCCAAAATAAAGGGATTAGTACAAAAAACTATACTGAAAATCTTTTAAAAAGTCAAACCGAAATTTAATTTTTATGTTCAGTCTAAAGTCTAAAAATTTCAAATTTTAATTTTAGTATCCAATGAAAGTCCTTTTGAGTTGTGGGGTGGTTGTAGCCGTTAAAGTTGTAAAAATATTTCAGTAAATAATAATAATAATAATAATTATATATATATATATATATATAAATTCATAAATAGACATTTCCAATTTGATTGAAAATAATTATCACTAAATTTTATCAACAAACAAGGAGAGTTCCTTCAATATTTCGTAGAAAATATCGGTTAATGGAAATACAGCCTTCGTTGCATTTTTCCTTAAAATCAAATTGCGGTTTTAAAAAGGCAATTTTTTAACCGTGTTCAATCTAAGGAAATCGTGTCACAACGGAATGGAACTTATTTTTCTAGACCGCGTTCGGTAGAAATCACGTAGAAAAAAAGACCGTTTAAAAACAGAACTGGGTGTAGTTACATTTTACATTAAGTCCGAAAAACTGAGGTCATTTATTAAAAGCATTTCATGTCTGACCGAACTGAACAAACGTCAAAAAATATTATGCTCTCATTTCTAAACTTTCATTGTTTATTTTTTATAATCTCCATAATGATGCGTCACAAAATTATATGAATTAGACAAAGAGATTTTTAATATTCTCGCAGATTTGTGACAACGCAGTCATCTGCCACCTAAAAATCGGTCCAGGTATCCTTGTGGTAGCACGCCGGCTTTTGGTGCTTAGGGTGCCCGGATCGAATCCCGTTCCGCGCCATTAAATACCTCCATGTCTAGGCCGGATAGGGGCCGTTATATCTGTAGACAGGAAAGTCCGTCTTTGAGGTCAGAGACGGTGGGAGAGGGTGTGATTTCCCCCCCCCCCCCCCCCCCGATGTCGCTCCTGGGGGTACTCGGTCAAAATTGAGGTGGCAACTAGCTAAGACGACTCTCGTGGTGCTATATAAACCGGAGCTGCACACTTTAGCCCGAAGACTATGTGGACCTGGTCTGGAATTCCCAGCCGGCTTTAGAAACAACAACAAGAAAATGCTTACATATTTCCTGCAATTGCTCTGGAGTTGAGATCAGTTGTGTTGGTTGAAAGCGCTGCGGTTGACTTTTCACAAGGGCTCATTATACGGGACCTATCATTTAAAGCCGATTCCAAACGGCTACAAACATCATGCCAGCAGTGGGACGCGATCATTTAAATATACATAGGGCTTTTAGAATCAGACACAAACTGCCTGTTTTTCACGATATCGGCATTGGCAGGTGTAACATTTTTTATGCGGTAATGTTTCTTTTTCTTTAAGCTTGACATTTTTTATGCCCAACTGTAATCTGGAAAAGAATTTTTTTTTATGATTTGCCCTCTTCAAATGGCTTAACCTAAAATTTTTCGCAATATATCACTATGAAATTTTCTATCAAACTATTCTTATCAACTCTCTTCGGGATTGTTAATTTACAGTGAAAATTTCATTAAAATTTTCCTTGAGGGTAAAATGACAATGAAAAAAAATTATTTTTTCCCTTTACATTGAAAAAAATTTTGTTGATTTTTTTTCTTTTTTTACTGACCCTGAACAGATTATTTTCAAACCTTTCCAAAGTAGAAAATATACCAATAAAACTGTTGGCTCGTCCAATATATCCAAATCCAAACAAGTTTTAGCAACAATGTTTTATAATAAAATTCAAAATTGTTCAGGCGTAATTTTTATATGCATAATGACACATTTGAGGAAAACAATCCTAATAAAATAACTATATATTTAAAAAAAATTTAAATTTGTATACCTAACCCATGTTCGTTTCCTTGAATGACCTTAGATGTTTCATCTACGAGCTACCAATCATTTTTTTTTATCCTTCTGAATTTATCCGGCTCGGAGCAAAAAAAAAAAATTCGCTCCTTGAAATTTTACTCTGATTTAAAATAATTTTTTTATTTTTTTTGCAGAAATCTGTTTCATCATTCTAAAATGTGATTTAAGGATGTTGTCACTTTATTTACTTTATCTAAGGCAGTGGTACACCCAGGATTTTTCCTTGAGGGGGGGGGAGGGGGAGAGATTAACAGTTAAAAATATTTGTAATGCAAAATCAATATTCATAATGCAATTTCTATTTCTTTGGGGGAGCCAAGGCCCCTTGCCCCCCCCCCCTGGCGCCACTGATCTAAGGTGTTCCTTTTAACATGTACTACCTGGTTTCCCAGAAGTAGGAATAAAAGACAGGATGGTAATGGAATTCAATGCTCTTTTCTTTTTGTATTCAAAATTAAAAATAAATGCCGTGTCCTGAAGAAATTTATAGTATTTCTTACAAAAGAAATGAATGCCTTGTATACATTAAATTATATTTACCTATACGAATGAAATATGCCAATATTTTGGAAGGGAATAAAGGTTCATGTAACGAATTCAACACACGTTGTTTCCATTTCAACTCAAAAATACAGTTTTGAAAAAACACTATTGTGAAAAGAATCCGTCTAACTCTGAACAAATTATGCAAACCTGTTAAATCTGTGGACTTGGTTTTAGCCCGATCGATTCAGAATGAAAAAATACACAAAAACAGATACCCGACTCGAGACGTTTGTTAAAAACCTCAATCTTGAGAACTTTTTGAAAATTTTGCATTGAAATTTCACCATGTTTCCATGGCCACATTTTGCTGGCCACTGAACTCGTCCTTCTACTAGACAAATATTTTTTCTGCCAAAGTTGATCTCTCTATAGATCTATACCTAAGTATAGTTCTGTATATCTATCAAAATCAATTTTATCTACCTAAGTATAAGGCCGTCTGCACACGGGGCAACTCAAAAGAAACTGATAACTGACTCAAATCACAAACCAGTCCGTGATGAGTCGCAACCTATGTAATTGAATGGAGCCACGCACACGACGCAACTGGTTACAAACCCGGTCGACGGGTTTGTAACCAGTTGCGCCGTGTGCGTGGTACATAGGTTACGACTCAACACGGACTGGTTTGTGATTCGAGTCAGTTATCAGTTTCTTTTGAGTTGCTCCGTGTGCAGACGGCCTAAATCTGTATATCTACACATACCAAAAAATTATAAAGTTTATTAGGTTACCCTGAGATCTGGGATGCTTGAAACAATATTCTTTATAGAACTGTCCCGAACATTTGGAATTTTAAATTTTAGCCACATCGGAAAAGCTTAGTAATCTTTCAAAATTCGCTAAAGAGTTTTCCTTTGTGAGAGATATTTTTTGTTCCAACTCGGAACAAATGAATGGCTATGGGGTCGGATAAATATCCGTAGCAATAAAAATCATTCGGAGTAAAATGAAACCCATCCGAAAATAATGGTTTCATTTGGATAAATAATTAAAAAATTCGACTTGAACCAATTCAATCGGAACTGTTTATTTTGGTTCATATCCATTTCAAGCCCTGGTATTTTTGATTTTATAATTTCATTAATAACACTAAGGTGCCAGGCCCTGATTTTCCACTAGGCACGGTAGGCCAAGACCTAGGGCTCCCAGCCAAAAAAATTTTATTTTAAAAGAAAGAAAAAATAAGAAAAAATTTCCAATTCAAATTTTTTTTATATATATCCTTTCAAATTTCATTGATTGGTTCATCATATGTATAGTTATATACAGTGGTACCTCGACTTACGAGTGTCTCGACTTACGAGTTTTTCGAGATACGAGCATTCTCTAGGCAGATTTTTTGCTTCGAGTTACGAGCTATAATTCGGGTTACGAGAAAGCTTAAGATACCCCAACGCTAGTTTGCTCAGCGAACGCCATGTTACGTCCTCGTCAAATGAGAACTCGAGAAGCATATAATATTTTCAACCTTTATGTACAATTATTATACAATTGTATAATATTGTTCTAAGACTACTATCCAGTCTTAAGCTGAGAGATTAACACTCAACAATTATCACCCGGGCAGCTTGCTTGAGTCCCCATCCGAAACCGAACAGCGTCCAACCTCTCTCACAGAGAAGTAGCTTCAATTTCCTCCCCCACACTGGAACCCCCATGGGGTTTAGGGGAGGGCATGACCTTGGTTAAAAATCAAAGAAAAATATTTAATTATTCAGTTCAGCCTTTCTCCTCCTCTTACATCAGCATCTTCAAGTCTGATCTGCAAGGAAAATGTTGTAGATTACACTTACTAATACAAGTTTATTGCAGTACATTCTATTGTATTGCGTTTTTATACAATGTTCATCTATATCTATAAAGGAAGAAGTCCTGACTTATATATACATATATACACGTATCAACGCCCAGCAAAAACTATTGGAGATACAGATATCAAATTTTAGGAGCTTATTACTTTTGTGCTGAAGGCGTCATTTAAGAAGCGATTTTTCAAAATTCGCCCCCCAAGGGGGGGAGGGGGGCAAAACGTGTTTTTTACATATTCCTTCATATCTCAAAGAAGGATATTGATATCCATAACATTCTTGCTTTAAAATGTAAGTAACATGAATACCTAAAAACCAATTTTAGGATTTTTCAAAATTAGGCCCCCAAGGGGGGGAGGGGGGAAAAACGTGTTTTTACGTGTTTTATCACATTTTCCTTCATATCTCCAAGAAGAAAACAGATATCCATAAGATTCTTGCTTTAAAATGTAAGAAACATAAATACCTAAAAACCAATTTCAGGATTTTTCGAAATTCGGCCCCCATGGGGGGGAGGGGGCAAAACGTATTTTCCCATATTCCCTCATATCTCAAAGAAGGAAATTGATATCCTTAAGATTCTTGCTTTAAAATGTAAGGAACTTGATTACCTAAAATCAGTTTGAGGATTTTTCAAAATTCGCCCCCCAAGGGTGAAGGGGGGCAAAACGTGTTTTTCACATATTCCTTCATATGTAAGAAACCGGGTTTAATAATACACCCATACCTCGCTTTACGGCCTAGATACGTTCCGGAAAAGTTGGCCGTAAAGCGAAAAGCCGTATAACGAATCAATTATTTTGATACAAACCCATACAAATTTAATTGGATCTGTTCCAATTTTTTATAAATAATATAGTTTTTAGCTCAGAAAGCATTTTATTCTTTTTATTTCCTAGAAAAATGCTTACATAAAAATAAAAGTACAAAACAATGTAATAATTCAAAAAATAAACATATAAAAAAAATAAAAGAAATAATATGCACATATGTATACATATAATGAAAACCATAAAATAAAATGTTTAAAAACTGTTTTAATGTGATGACGAACATTAACATGAAGAATCACTAAGCTATGATATGCTGCCATCATTACTTTCCGGCATACTAAACAATTAACTGAAGAGTAAATAGTTGGTATTTGGCGCGATAGATGGTAGCGGCTATCTAGAGCATTAATCCTAATAGTCATATCGATTGCAAACTAATATATAAGATCGAGTAATCATATCGAGTACAAAGTAATATAGAAGAAATTCTAAAACAGTTTAATTTATTAATATGCGTATAAAAGAAATATATCCGTTTCCTACTTTGAGATATGAAGGTATATGTGAAAAACACGTAAAAACACGTTTAGCCCCACCCTCCCCTCCCCTTGAGGCCGAATTTTGAAAAATCCTGAAATCGGTTTTTAGGTATTCGTGTTCCTTACATTTTAAAGCAAGAATCTTAAGGATATTGTTGGGAATTCATCTCAAGCGCATGTCCGGATGTGTTCAAGGGCAGAGAGTCACGTGAACTTTTTGATATCTTTTTATTTTTACTTTGACTCTTGGCATCAGTGGCGCACCCAGGGGGGGGCCCAGGGGGCCCTGGCCCCCCCCCCCCCCAAAGAAGTAGAAATATTGATTTTGCATTATAAATATTTGTATTCATTCATCTCGGCCCCCCCCATGCATTATAAATATTTTTATCCATTCATCTCGGGCCCCCCCCCAAGAAAAAATCTTGGGTGCGCCACTGCTTGGCATCATGTTCACTCGAGCTCATTGACTCGAGCTCATGACGCGTGATGAATCTTTAGAAATTAATTTCATTTTCTTTTTATGTATTAAATTTTGAAAATGTTGTAACATGGATTAAAACTCTAAAATATCAAGCTTTGAAGTCTTTCTTGAAACATGCGGATTCGTGATCATACAGATATCAATTTCCTTCTTTGAGATATGAAGGAATATAGAAGATACAAAGTGTAAAATATTAACGGTATTACTATACGGTAACTGTGCTTACCATGTATAGCTGTAACCTAGAGGTTAACTGCTAGACAGACATGTGATGCTGTCAGATTAAGTTAGTGTGGTTGATTTTCATGCGAGTAAGTTTTTTTTTTTATTTTTAACTCTTTATCAGATTTACTTATATTTCTGAACCAGATTTAAATTTGATTTTTATATTTTCTAAAATGGAAGAATATTTATGCATAAATGGGGAGTTTGTACTTCATAGTATTTTCCCAATCACAGCAGATGGTGCATGTCTTTTCCGTTCTCTCTCTTTTGTCATGTATGGTACAGATATGATGTCTAGGGAAGTCCGGGAATTAATTGTGAGTCATGTGGTAGAGAATTGGGAGCGATTTGCTATAATGTCTCATGACAGGAATGGGAATAATTATTCTAACTCTGCTGAATATTTTTCCGAAATGTCAATTCTCTCCACATATGGCAGTTCTAGCGAATTGTCAGCAGCAGGTGAACTGTTCAACTTTGTTTTTGAGGTATGCCTCAATGGTGAACTATGTCACAGTTTTGGTGCTGCTGGTAACCCAATAAGGAGGCTGCGTTTTACCTCTGCATGTGACCTCTCGAGTGGGCATTTCGATGCTTACTACCTGTCACAGGAAACACAAGCCATGCTATCTCTCCCTCAATCTACCTCACATGATGCATCACTTTCTAATCCCAATAAAGCTACTAAAAGACGTCGCTCTAGATGTACTCATACTCTAAGGAAGCAGCAACTTAAAGATGCAAGAAAGAAGTATGCAGAGAGGAATCCTGGGGTGAACAGGGCAGCTGTTGCACGGTACCAGAAAGCTAAGCCTGAGGTGATCAAAGCAGCTGTTGCACGATACGAGAAAGCTAATCCTGAGGTTATCAAAGCAGCTGTTGCACGGTACCTTAAAACTAAGCCTGAGGTGATCAAAGCAGCTGTTGCACGATACCAGAAAGCTAAGCCTGAGGTTATCAAATCAGCTGTTGCACGGTACCATAAAGCTAAGCCTGAGGTGATCAAAGCAGCTGTTGCACGGTACCATAAAGCTAAGCCTGAGGTGATCAAAGCAGCTGTTGCACGGTGCCAGAAAGCTAAGCCTGGGGTTCACAGGGCAGCACAATGCCAATATGAAAAAAAGAATCCTGGCAAACGAGTAGAAAGGCGAGTACTTCCATGGCAGGTAAAGGTTCTTTCAGGCTTGGCATATGATCCTGTTATTGCTTATCAAGCAGATAGCATGGTATCCCTGTGCACTATGAACCACAAGTGTCAGTACTGCAATGCCCTGAAGTGGGCAGACGAATCTCCAGCAATGTGTTGTAGTGCTGGCAAGGTAAACCTACCTGCATTTGAACCTCTTCCTGAGCCTCTCAATAGCCTGGTAATTGGAGCTTTTAGTCAAACAATTATGAAATGCTGAATCTACCAAAATTCTGAGATGAGTGTAACATTACATGTGCTTTTTTTTACTACGTTATTTATACAGTGTTAAGTTTTTAAATTGATTTTGATAACATACATACTTAAAATCCTGGGCAACGCCGGGTACTTCAGCTAGTCATTTACAAGCACATGTCTCTTATTTAAAAACATGTAACAAAAAGTTGCGGTGTTTGGGGGGAGCCCGGAACGAATTAATGGCACTTCATTTCAATGGGGAAAATTGATTCGAGATACGAGTATTTCGAGTTACGAGCTCCGTTATGGAACGAATTAAACTCGTAAGTCGAGGCACCACTGTATATAGTTCATCATATGTATGTTATAGTGTATATAAGGGATTAATAAGTTTTTCTGGTTCCATTGCATTGGTGTTTTAATGATGAAGTTAATATGTTGTATTGCTTTTTGTTATTTGATAATGTTCTAGGCATCTACGTTTCAAATAGCCAATTCTTGGTAAAAGGTACTTTCACGATGATTCAGGATTATTTATTTTGTGTGTCAATTTTGTAAACTTTACGCCCACACCAGTGTTAGGGGTCCCCCATCCCTAGTTGTGCCTATAGTCAAGAAATTTCTAACTCGGGCCCTGTAAGGTGCTATCACTCAGAGATTTGCGATTCTGCCTTTTTCATGTTCGCCAAAATTTCTAGTTGCCGTATTTTTCGGACCTTAAGCCCGTCTGCACACGGAGCAACTCAAAAGAAACTGATAACCGACTCCAGTCACAAACCAGTCCGTGATGAGTCGTAACCTATGTAATTGAATGGAGCCACGCACACGACGCAACTGGTTACAAACCCGGTCGACGGGTTTGTAACCAGTTGCGCCGTGTGCGTGGTACATAGGTTACGACTCAACACGGACTGGTTTGTGATTCGAGTCAGTTATCAGTTTCTTTTGAGTTACTCCGTGTGCAGACGGCCTAAATCTGTATATCTACACATACCAAAAAATTATAAAGTTTATTAGGTTACCCTGAGATCTGGGATGCGTGAAACAATATTCTTTATAGAACTATCCCGAACATTTGGAATTTTAAATTTTAGCCACATTGGAAAAGCTTAGTAATCTTTCAAAATTCGCTAAAGAGTTTTCCTTTGTGAGAGATATTTTTTGTTCCAACTCGGAACAAATGAATGGCTATGGGGTCGGATAAATATCCGTAGCAATAAAAATCATTCGGAGTAAAATGAAACCCATCCGAAAATAATGGTTTCATTTGGATAAATAATTAAAAAATTCGACTTGAACCAATTCAATCGGAACTGTTTATTTTGGTTCATATCCATTTCAAGTCCTGGTATTTTTGATTTTATAATTTCATTAATAACACTAAGGTGCCAGGCCCTGATTTTCCACTAGGCACGGTAGGCCAAGACCTAGGGATTAAATACAATGGTCAATGTATGCAATTAATGCCTATATATATATATATTTATATATATATATATATATATATATATACAATTGATGTAGAAAAAATATATATATTTATAAAAAAATCATAAGGGATATTTTTATAGACAAAATAATGTCCAATCGTCTGCCGCATTAGCAAGAAAAAATATTTTTTTATCTATTTAGTTGTTATGCACGTGACGATAAATTTATATAAAGTACCAGAAAAAGAAATCACGTGATCAGCATTTAATAAATTGAATTGTAAAAATTAATCTTTAAAAATTCAGCAAAAATCAGAAAATGGAGGTAAAGATTCGAAAAAGGTTTCATTTTAAAGGAATTTTTATGATCTTTCTCGTGATATAAATTTTATAACCTTCAAATGATTATTTTAAATGCAAACCTAAAAAAAGTTACTAAAACAGCTTAAAAATTTAATTTAAAAAAATCTAAGAAGAATTTTTCAAAAATCTCTCTTAGTGCACCCCTACACTATAAGAAGAATCGTCATGCAAAATTTCAGCCCTTTAGGTCCAGCGGTTTGGTCTGTATGTCAGTCATGGCGTTGTATGTCAGTCAGTGAGTCAGTTACGGAACTGTTTTATATATATAGATAGAAGAAAAGGTTGCCGACCCCTGCACTAGACGATAAGACGCAATTAAAATATATGGGAGGATTTTTAGAAAAGAATATTTTGTAGGTTATAGAAAGATATTTTCAATTTCTTACCTAATAAAGATATATATATATATATATATATATATATATATATATAACAAATATTATATATAAAATATGTATAATAAAATATTCATTTTATTTTGATGTTTACTTCGGACCATAAGACGCACCCCAATTTCAAGTCGATTTTTTATGTAAAAAGATGCGTGTTATGGTCCGAAATATACGGGTTTTTGGGGTTTTTTTTTAGCAGTAGCACGTGTATGACATTCGAAAGCTAGTGTGTAAACACAGCGCACATAGAGACAAAGATTATTGAATAATGAACAATTTTTAAACGCTACAATTGTAGTGAATGAAGTGCTAACTAGGGTGCGCCGCGAGGAAATTTTCTACATGACACCCCAATGAAAAAAGATAAAAACAAACGAGATAGCAATACCTTGGCGACCTTTAACAAAAGTGAAAAATAAAGAATTAAATTAATAACGGCTGAGTGCATATTTAAAACCTTGAAACGTATTTTTTTATACATAATTTTTGTTAATTATTTTAGCTGGGTTGGCAATATGATTCAATTTAATTTCATGCTGCATTTGCACGCAGCCTGTAACATCTTAACTATGGCAAAAGCGGAGGGCAAAGTATTTGTTGTTCAATGCACAGGTAACTAAAACTCGTAGAGATACGCGTACCAAAGTTCCACGTGTAAAACGAAAGACATCAATTATCTGCCCTGCGGTGACGTTACTGAAAGCTGACTTGATAGCGAATGTGTTAAGTGGAGTCCTTTTTTTCCATAAAAAATTATTTCTAAACATAATATACTACTCAGTGAGTATTGAAATTAATTACTAGCACCTTGACGCATCATTAAAATCTCGGACCGATTTTCATTTTTTTATAATTTTCATATTTCACCTTGTTTTATAAAATTTATTATTTTTGCTGTGCGGGCAATAATGCTTCATTTCGATTTCACTGATATATATATATATATATATATATATATATATATATATATATATATATTAATTATATAATATCTATTATATTTTATATATATATTTTTGATTTAAAGATATTTAACTGTACTCAGTGATAGAGAAACAAAATTTTCACATTATCTCATTCATTTAGAAATGTCGTCCAAGGAAATGATACGCGTTTATAACACACTATACTCCATTTTCCCGCCCCAGTCCGTCCAATTTCAAAATATTACGGATGCTTCTTTTAAAGTATGAAAAATTCCCAGTTAATTTCTTTCTCTATTAAGGAGTGTAATTTTTTAAAAAAATCTTTAAGCCGACTATCCTTAGAAACATTTTCTCCGTAGATTGTTATGAGTTGTATAGTTTTAGAGTTACAGTTTGTTTGTTTTTTTAAAATTGTATTCCGTCATAGAAAAAGGAATTTTTGACTCTCGTATTTTTCTCATTCTTTAAAACAAACGCCTTACCATATTCTGTGGGTTCGAATCCCACTCTTGGCATGGACGCTTGTAGCCGTTCGGAATCAGCTTTAAGCAGTAGGTCCCGTTCTAATAGGCCCTCGTGTAGCAAAAAATGACCGTAATGCTCCAAACCAAACCAAACCCAAACCCTTAAAAGAAATGCCAATAATATTTTAAAATCATTTCGTGCATAATTCCCTTGGGTAGATGACATTTCTAAAATGTGTAAGATACCCAAATCAAAAATGCCTTTTCTTACAGAGTAATTTTTTTTTTTTAAATCTTAAAATCCAAGTCGACAATCGTTAGAAAAATGTTCTCCATTCCACACTGAATCCAGTATGATTATCACCCAACAACTTCAAGGGAAGACAATTATGTACGGCAACGCGAAAAAAGGATGTTTTTAATCATCCTATACATGTCCGTGAGCGGTACGTTGTGTGCTCAACAAATCGCATTATGGAAAGGGGTTAATCCCAATACCCCCTGTTCCTTGAACTGTCGAGTCTGTAGGCAAATCTTTCGCAAAACTTGATTAATTACATCCTGCCACTCTCGCTATTAAGTTCTCCAAACATGATCGTGTTAGGTCGTTTCCCTTCTTCAGCGAAAAATCTAGTGCAAGGTGATTTTCCGGTTGGTGTCAATACACCCTTCAAAGGTTGGTGTCAATACACCCTTCAAGACATCGCACCAATAAATCTCGGATCAGTGTACCCCGTTTCATCGACCGACACCCATTCTGGGTCAGTTAGACCAAGGCTCAAAACATCCGAAGCCTTGAAGAGTGGACACGGGGCGCTCGCTTACTTGGAAATCGCCCAAGAAGTGGACAATCGACACTTTTCTTCGGAACGCCGGATTCAAATGACCAAGAAATCTTGCCACACAATGTCACGTAACACGTTCGGCCAGGGGATGATTAAAAATTTCGGATTATGGATTAATAGTTGGAGGGGAGTTATTTTTAGGTAGCGTTTGACTTATGAGAGTGCCTTTTAACCGAGAAAGGATCATCTATTATTATTTAATATATTAGCGATCCTGCTAATTATCTTTGCATGAATAATTTGCACCGGTGCGATGGATGCCGTTAAAATCATGTTAACAAAAATTATAACTGACTGACCTTGTTCGGAAATATATGACACGATGGACGCCAAAGAGATTTTTTTTGTAATACTCCAAAATTATTGACTTTATTTTTAGAATGATAGATAGTACCAGAGCTGATAATTTAATAACCCGGGTCTCCTAACCTCTAACTCACTAGTTCTTAACTTGAAAGCGACTGCAGACATAGCAATTTTATATAATTGGACACCAAAATAAAAAGTTTTTTTGTTCCCAATTTTTTTGTTTGCATAGCTTTAAGGTATATCTGCTTAAGTTCGGAGCATTTTTTTTTCAAAAATATACAGTACCGATTCAATACATATATTTTTAGTTCAAATGGGATGTAAAATCGTGTAAGCAAGTGTAATTTTGATAAACATTTCATAACATTTTAAAATAGAGGGATTTTTTTTTATAAATTACCAGCTTAATACCCGTGCTTCGTAACGGAGTACATTCAAATTGAATACAACGGCCAAATGTATGCAATTAATGCCAAAAAATCAAAGAAATATATTTATAATAAATACAGCGGTCAAAGCATGCAATTAATGCCAAAAAATATATATATTTATAAAATAATAGTAATGGATATTTTTAAAGGCAAAATAATGTAGAAGAAAATATTCAAATTAAATCTAATAGAACATACTAAAGAAAATAATACAGTTTGAGGAACATTTCTTTTACTGTATTTTCATTTTTTTTTTGGATAATGACCAATCGTCTGCCGCATTGGAAAGAACAACAAAATATTTTTTTTGTCAATTTATTTCGTTGTTATGCACGTGACGCAAAATTAACTTAAAGTATCACAAAAAGAAAAACCACGTGATCAGCATTTAATAAATCCAATTCTAAAAATTAATCTTTAAAAATTCCCCAAAATTCAGAAAAGGGAGGCAAATATTCGAAAAAGATTTCATTTTAAAAGAATTTTTGTAGTCTTTTTCGTGATATAAATTTTATAACCCTCAAATTATTATTTTAAATGCAAACTTTAAAGAATGTTACAAAAACAGCTTTAAAATTTATTTTAAGATAATCCAAGAAAAATTTTTCAAAAATCTTTCTTAGTACACCCCTACACCATGAGAAGAATCGCCATGCCAAATTTCAGCCCTTTAGGTCCCGCGGTTTGGTCTGTATGTTATCAGTCAGTCAGTCAGTCAGTTACGGAACTGTTTTATAGAATATATGTATTAGTACAATTAGAGACCTTACAACTAGAGATTTAACACTCCCTTCGTCTCAATACATTTTAATTCACATTAGACTATAGATTACTGTGACACTTACCTGCGTTCTAAAGTAAATATTTTACAGCATTTGCAAAAATAACCGAAATAGACCAAAAATGTGAAAAAAAACACTTTTTTTAAAATAATCTTTTTGCAAGAGCAAGTACCTGTAGAATGATTCAATGAACACATACAGCTTAGCTTTTAGGTCAAAACATAGCGAGTAATATGAAAAATACTATCGCAAACTTTCATCGAAATAGATTGAAAGCTTTTTAAATGATCAGCTTTCTCATTTACAAAAGTCACTTATAAATAAATTTTCTAGAAAGATGCCTCACGAATTGAACTAGAGTCTCCTGACCTCGATGTAGGGAATCCGGTCTCCAAATTTAAAGACCCAGGTTATGTTCCCAGTCCTGGCAGACCTCCGTGACATATTTAATAAAGATTCCCCATTCATAAAATTGTCGAAAAATCATCCTTTTTGAATTCCATCGATACTAGGAATCGCGGTCTAACTTTCAAGTCAAGTTTGATCAGTTGCTTTGCTTTGGGGTGTTTTTTCTTACGTCGGTATAAATTCAAAGTTATGTATAGAGACATCTATAGCGATTTATCACTCTTTCAGAAAATTTGTACTCTATCTGCTGCAAGTTCGCGTTGAATGCGATCATTATCAAATGATTAAAGGGACAGTGGACTTTCAAACTTAACTTTTTTTTGTTTTGAATGAATTTGCTTGAAATTTGAATATGTGATTAGTACCATATAAATGTAGAAATGGTTAAAATTTGAAGATGAAATATTAATAATTTGTGAATTATGAATTATTAATTATATCAAAAATTGGCCAAATTAAAAATGTTTCAGGCGCATTTCTTTTGCATATAATATGGTAATTTTTATTTACAGGATACCTTATAGAACTAACAATGAAACTTATTGCTTATTTTAAGCATTCATTAAAAATATAAAGAGAAAAAAATAATAGTCAAAACACCCTTTTATTACGCAAAATACCTATAAATCATCTTTTCAAGTACAAAATTTAGAAATTCTGAGCTACGAAGTACAATTGTTTTCAATAAGATTTATTTGATATGCAGTTAAGTATATAAAACTTAAATTTCAAAGCAATACGATAATTAGAAATGCGCCTGGAGCAGTTTGAATATTCGTACGACATGAAAATTTTTATTTTGAGAAAAACACATTTAAAGTTATTGCTATTAGTAACCACATAATATCTAAATTAAATACAAATGCCTATAACTAGGAAAGTAATCACAGAAATAAAAAATTCTTTTTCCAACACATTCCTACTCGTCCGTAGATTCACAATTCAATAAAATGAAAAAAATCGAATTTTTAGACAAATTTCACAATTTTTAAAGTCCACTGTCCCCTTAAGAAAATTTTTATAAACACGTATATCCGTTGTGGCCAAATTGCGGCTCTCCGCTAGAATTTCACTGCACCAGGTGGGCCCGTAATAGCTACTAGGGCTCACGGGTTGTTGCCCCCACCGGTGAAGGCAGACCGCAGCAGACGATCTACCCCCACCCACGACACCCACAATCCAAGCCCACATAAGCGGCCAGGGCCGAAGCTGGAATCACACAGAGTAGCCCTTTACGAATCTCCGCTGGAATATTGAAAACGTGTGCCAGAATGAAAATTCCCAAAATTCGAATGAGCGGCGTGTCGAATTTCGGAACAACTTATACATGCGAATACTTGTATTCGACATTGAGGTAAATAAAAAAGAAACAACGCTCCACGTTGACACATCAATATTTAACTACATATTGATCATTAACTACATATCTTTTATTAACTGCATATCTTTTACAGTTATCATTCAAAAACTATTTACCAAAGGAAAAATTTTTAAAAAAATATTTCTGATACAGGTACTTAATAAAGTACCTGTATGAGAAATAATATTTTTTTAAAACTTTTTCCCTTTGGTAAATAGTTTTTGAATGTAACAGCTTAGTTTTTATGCAAAGATATAGTTATGAAAAATAGTTTTTTTTCTAATTTTAAGTCATGTGCCATTCAAAGTTTTACATGCTAAGATGCAATTAAAACATTTTTTTAAAAAACCTACGAAATTGTACGGATAAAGCTACGAACTGCTTTATGTACAGAAAATTTTAAATCTTTACGTTGAATGAGCGTTTATTAATTATACCAATCTCTGACTCCAGCTGTTTAAAAATTTCTTTTAGAAGTGAAACTAATTTAGCCGGTGTAGCGTCATTTTTCTGGGGCAAGATGAAAAGGTGAAATGCTTTCCGATGCAGGAAGCCGAAAGTGGGTGGAGGTGGAAACATTCAACCTGTCTATATCTTTGTTTTTGTTTTAATCAGTAATTGACAAAATCCACGATAATTCCATGTCGCGTGCTGTACTTATGAAATGTGTTTTACTTCAAAGAGCGAGTTTTAGTTCTATGATAAAGTTTGTTATTTTAACAAAAACATTAATTACCTGTTGTCTATGTATATAAAACAGTTCAATAACTGACTGACTCATTGACTGACTGACTGATTGACATATAACGCACAGACCAAACCGATGGACCTAAAGGGCTGAAATTTTGCATGGCAATTCTTCTTATAGTGTAGGGGTGCACTAAGATAGATTTTTAAAAAATTCTTCTTGGATTTTTTAAAATTAAATTTTTAAGCTGTTTTAGTAACCTTTTTTAAGTTTGCCTTTCAAATAATAATTTGAGGGTTATAAAATTTATCTCACTAAAAAGATCATAAAAATTCCTTTAAAATGAAGCCTTTTTCGAATCTTTACCTCCATTTTCTGATTTTTGGTGAATTTTTAAAGATTAACTTTTAGAATTTAATTTGTTAAATGCTGATCACTTGATTTCTTTTTCTAGTACTTTAAAGTAATTTATCGTCCGGTGCATAACAACGAAATGGGCAAAAAAAATTTCTTGCTAATGCGGCAGACGATCGGACATTATCCAAAAAAATATTAAAATACAGTAAAAGATACGTTCCTCAAACTCTACTATATTAACTGTAGTATATTCTTTAGTATGTTCTATTAGATTTAATTTGAATATTTTCTTCTACATTATTTTGTCTATAATAATATCCCTTACGATTTTTTTATAAATATATTTTTTTGTTTTTTTACATCAATTGCATACATTGATCGTTGCATTTATTATACATATATATATATATATATATATATTGGCATTAATTGCATACATTGACCCTTGTATTTAATTAGAATGTACTCCGTAGCGAAGAGCGGGTTTTCAGCTAGTTCTATAATAAAATTGATCTGGTGTTCTTAGAGCTATGTCGCTTGTCACTGATACCCAAAAAGTAATTATCAGTTAAAGGTATGAAAAGTAATTAACCCAGGAAGTATATATATGACATAAATGACACATTCTTCTTGATAGGAGGTATTTGAAGTTCTCGTTACTGATATTTTGTATTGTCTTTTCACAGGAAGACATCACAGCCCTGCACTTGTCTGCTCAACAAGTCCGAGAAGATATGGTGCGACTTCTGCTGAACAGGAAGGCCGATCCTTTGGCCTTTGGAGGGGTAAGTGATTCTTTAAGTTAGAATAAAGCGTAGACATTCACCGTTTGTAATTATGACTTCAGATAGGATTGTTTGTCGAGAGAAAAACAAAATGCTGGCTACTGCTTTCCCGTGGTTTTCACTGTGACACCAAGTGGCTTATTGGATCAGTTTTTTTTAATTACGTTAAGACGAGGATCATTAATAACTTAAGGAATTGATTTTTTAATAGAATTATATTAGCTCCTGCAAAAAAAATAATTATTAAATGTCGAAAGCTTCTAAAAATTTCATTTTAAATATAGTCCATTACACTTTCATTTTAGAGCAAAACACCCCTTAATTCGATTAAACAAGTCCTACTCCCTATGAATAAACAAAATGACATAACAGCCTCATTATGCAGTTACTACAGATATTTTCTCACCATAATTATCGCAATGATCGTTTGCATCATGATTCTTTAATTACGGGTGCCTAAACAGAGACATTGAAGAATTGTAATACAAGGTGCGGCCATTAATTTCCAGAACTAATCTAATAACTCCAGAAAAAATTGCATGAAATACATACCCATATAATATGTTTCGAAGTAACTCCCGCCTGCCGTCATGCACTTCTGTTCTCGGCTGTATAAATTTCGGAAATAACTTTTAAAGTCCTCTTTCGGAATGCTCTTTAATGTGGACGTCACCGTTTTCTTGATGGCTTCGACATCCTCAAATCTTGTTCCCTTCAGCAAATCTTTCAGTTTTGGAAACAAGAAAAAGTCTGCGGTGCTAAGTTCGGAGAATATGGAGGATGCTGCATCTCCAAGACCTCATGCTGGGCCAATTTTCTGAAGGGAACAAGATTTGAGGATGTCGAAGCGATCAAGAAAACGGTGACGTCCATATTAAACAGCATTCTGGAAGAGAACTTTAAAAGTTGTTTCCGAAACTTATACAGCCTTATCAGAGTAAACTTAGCACAGAAGTACATTACGGCAAGTGGGAGTTACTTAAACATATTAAATGAGTATGTATTTCATGTAATATTTTCTGGAGTTATTAGATCAGTCCTGGAAATTAATGGCCGCACCTTGTAATTCAAATCAATAAGAAAATCCCAAATTCCTTAGTGTCATTTGAAAGATATTGTCGCGTAGATGGTAGTCGTATGGATTGAACACACACGTAGAGGGAATACAACGCTGTTTATTAGCACACAACACTTAGCTGATAGAACTCAGAACTGAACTCACAGGTTGAGCTACTTGCTCTTTTATCCATCAACAGAATATTCTGGAACGCCGTTCCAGGAAATTAAAGAATGTTCTAGCAACTTCTAGAACTAACAGAAATAGAATTAAATTAAATTAAATTAAAATAATGTAGAGCTTCGAACCGGGGACCTCTTGCTCAGCAGTCCGGTGCGTTGACCATTCAGCAACAGAGTCTTTGACGGGAAAGGCTTTAAGCGGCATTGCTCCCTCCTTAGAAGAACAGCGTCCCGCTGTCCTAGGTTGCCTAACTGCTAGCAACTTTTGATCTGGAACGTGTCTGTGGTCCGGTGTAATCATTCTTTACATTGGTAGGCGGATCCTCTTCACAATGGCCGTCTTCAGATGTTGAAGAATCACCATTCGGATGTTGTGCTTGTAATTCAGGGTCGTAGTAAGGCTTCATTCTAAGAACATGGACGGTGTCTGTCGTTTTCCGGCGTCTTGATGTTGGCTCATAGTCTTGGACTTCGTAGGTTACGTCAGATAATCGTCGTAACACCTGGTATGGTCCGAAGTATTTTTTAAGCAGTTTCTCGGACAAGCCTACTTTCCTAACAGGCGTGAAAATCCATACTAAATCTCCAGGTGAATAAGACACCACCCTGTGCTTGGAATTATAACGCCGACGGTCCTTTTCTTGCGCCTCTAGGGTTCGTAGTCTGGCTAACTGCCTTGCCTCTTCGGTTTTCACGACAAGATGCTTAGTATAGTCGTTCTCCCCGTCAGGGCAGAAGGGGAAAAGAGTGTCGAGCGTTGTTTCGGCTTCTCGGTCATGAAGTAAATAGAAAGGTGTGAATCCGGTTACATCCTGTTTAGCGGTGTTGTAAGCGAAGGTCACAAACGGCAGTATCTCGTCCCAGTTTCTCTGTTCTACGTCTACGTACATGGATAACATGTCGCCTAGTGTTTTGTTGAATCGCTCAGTAAGACCATTGGTCTGGGGATGGTAGGCTGTCGTCATTCGATGACTAATGTTACACAACCGGATGATATCTGAAACAAGTCTTGATTGAAACACTTGCCCTCGATCGGTGATGATAACTCGGGGCGCTCCATGTTTTAGAAGTATATCTTCGACGAGGAATCTCGCTAATTCCGCAGCTTCAGCAGTTTTCAGGGCTTTTGTAATAGCATAGCGACTCAAATAGTCGGTGCAGACTACGATCCATATATTTCCAGTGGTCAAATTTGGAAAACGCCCAAGGAGATCTATCCCAATGCGATGAAATGGCGCAACAGCAGGCGGTATAGGCATTAGATGACCCGGTGGCTTCTGTGGAACGGCTTTCCTACGCTGGCATTCCCGGCAGTGCATGACATATCGTCGCACATTTCGGTAGAGCCCTGGCTAGTGAAACCGCTTCCTTATTCTGTCGTACGTTTTGACGAATCCTAGATGTCCGGCCGTGGGTGCGTCATGGAAACATTGAAGAATGTCTTGACGTAGATGCTTTGGAATGACAGGAAGCCATTTCTTGCCGGTTGGATCGAAACTCTTTTTACATAGTACGTCTTCAATCAGCTCAAATCCTCCTTTCACTGTTTCGCCATTTCCTAGAGTCCGTATTAACTCCGCAAGTCTTGGATCTTTTCTTTGTTCGTCAGCAACGTTAGCAAAATCTATAGCGGCGATGACTTCCGATGGTATAGTCTTCTTCCAATGGATTTCGGGACAAACTATCAGCGTCCTTGTGTTTCTTTCCGCTCTTGTAAACAATCGAGATGTCATACTCTTGTAGTCGCAAGGCCCACCTCGCAAGTCTTCCTGAGGGATCCTTTAGATTAGTTAGCCAACACAGCGAATGGTGGTCTGTTACGATTGAAAAGTGTTTGCCGAAGAGGTATGGTCTATACTTGTGAACAGCCCATACGGCGGCAAGGCATTCTCTTTGAGTCGTGGAATAATTTTTCTCTCTTTGGTTAGTGTCCGCGAAGCATAGGCAATAACTGTTTCTTTTCCATGCTGTATTTGAACCAAGACTGCTCCAATACCATAGCCGCTGGCGTCCGTTCGCAATTCTGTTTCGGCGTTTTCGTCGTAAAGTCCCAGTATAGGGTCAGATATCAGTGCTTCCTTTAGCCGGTCGAAAGCATCCGACTGCTCACGTCCCCAACGAAATTTAGAGTCACCTTTCAGCAACATTTGTAAGGGTTGAGCTTGATGACAAAAATCCTTGATGAAGCGGCGGTAATAAGAACAGAGTCCTAGGAAACATCTGACGTCGTGCACACTTTTGGGTGTGGGAAAACACTTCACGGCCTTTACTTTATCTGGATCGGGGCGGACACCTCCTTCCGATACTAGATGTCCCAAAATCTTAATTTGTTCAGCCCCGAAGAGACATTTTTTTGGATTTAGGACAAGCCCAGCTTCTTGGATGCATTTAAGTACGACATTCAGACGTTTAAGATGGTCGTCGAAGGTCTCAGAAAACACGACAATGTCGTCTAGATAACAGAGACACATGATCCATTTTAGGTGTCGTAGCAGGTTATCCATCATTCTTTCAAAGGTTGCCGGCGCATTGCACAGACCAAAGGGCATGACCTTGAACTCGTAAAGTCCTTCTGGTGTGATAAAAGCTGTCTTTTCACGATCTGCCTCGTCCACTTCAATCTGCCAGTAGCCAGAATAGAGATCGATCGACGAAAAGAACTTGGCTCCTTTTAAGCTGTCTAATGTGTCGTCAATACGTGGCAGAGAGTAGGCATCTTTTTTCGTAATTTTGTTGAGCCGACGATAATCGACACAAAATCGCCAACTTCCATCCTTTTTCTTCACGAGGACAACTGGGGACGACCATGGGCTCTCCGATGGTTGAATAACATCTCTGTCTAGCATCTTTTCTACTTCCTCTTGAATAATTCGACGCTCCGCAGGAGATACTCTGTAAGCCCTTTGGCTAATCGGTAGATGATTACCAGTGATTATACGATGTTTCACATTTACTTTTGTTCCGACTTTTCTTGACTGATCAAAAATTTCAGGAAACTCAGAAAGTAATTCTAAGAGTCGCTGTTTTCGTTCTACCGTGAGATCATGGGCTAGCATTTGGGAATAGTCGACCGGAGAAGGGCTCGATTTCAACTTGGCGGCTGAGCAGATATGCGCACTGGAGATGCAGTTCAGATACCTCTCGTCTAGAGTCTCTGCATAGTCCACACACATGCCTTTGGGAATGAACCTAGCTTCTGGTTGAGCGTTCGTGACCCAGAGTTCGGCTGTACCGTCGTAAAACGTCAGGATCGTTGAGGGCACCGCAACTTCTTTGTCCAGCAGCAATAGTCGATTTCCCTCCACTATGACGTCTGTGATCGCATTAATTTTGGGATTCGTGACAATTACTTTAGAAATAGAGTGCGGAGGTACGACGCAGTCTTGAAGGGTGTTCACTCGCCATGTCTCAGCAGGTTCAGGATCTGACATCATTTCGTCAAACACTAGTTCCGATCGGCCACAGTCGACGACTGCTCTCGAGGCTTCGAGAAAATCCCAACCAAGTATAACATTGTGACTGCAGTTCGGCATAACTGTAAACTCAAAGGGACGTATTAGACCATTGATGTTTAAGCGAAAAACACATTTCCCTATTGGACGGACGTGACTTCCGTCGGCGACCTTGAGGATTATGCTTCCGTTGATTGGGAACATAATCTTTCGCAGCTGACGTCTATATTGGTCTGAGATGACAGAAAATGATGCACCGGAGTCCACGAGTGCACGTACTGGTTGACTGTCAATGTTTAGTTCTAGATAATTCTTCGTCATCTTTGCGGCAGCGGGAGGATTTTGTTTTTCAGCGGCCTCACCTCCAAGGAAGGTCGCACTGCTTAGTTTTCCTCATTTCTTCGGCCAGGTGAGACACTGGAACGTCTATACGGCGATGGGGATCTGAAGCGACGAGTAGGCGATCGACCTCGGTTAGGGCTAGGCGACAGACTTCTTTCAAACGTTCGGCTGGATTCGTCGGCGGTGTTCTGGGAGATCATGCGTCGCTGAGCTGTGTTTCCTCTATCAGCTCTGTAAGCATTAAAAATTGCTCTTCTATCCCGGCAATAGCGAACGACATGTCCTGGGCGGCCACAGTGAAAGCAAACGGGACGATTGTCGGTCGTACGCCACACGTCGGTTTTTCGGGGTAATTGTTCCTGTGCCGGCTCCGGCCTGTTATACGTCGAGTGGATGCTGCGGTTGTATGTGGGAGTCGACCTTCGGAAGCTTCCACTAGATATGGGAGCCAAAGATTTCTCAACCTCATCTCGCACAATTGCTTCTATGGTTTGTACGCCTGTTTGGGGCTCTTCAATTTGGGGTGTAGTTAATCGCTGTATCTCTTCACGGACAATTTTACGGATCAGTGAGGTTAGACCCTGTTCCTCGTCGACGGAGGCAATTGGGACAACATTCGGCAAGCGACTGAATTTCTGACGTCCTATTCGCTTTTGCCGCACTTCCTCAATGTACTGACACCATTTACTGAAATCGACTGTCGTTTTTATCTCCTTAGTTAATAAGGCCTGGTACACCTCTTCTGCGATGCCCTTCATTAAGTGGGACACTTTATCGTCTTCTGACATTTGGTTGCAGAGTCCTAAAACGTCTTGGATATAAGATTGTGTAGCTTCCCCAGCTCTCTCCGCTCGGCATTTTAAGCAATCCTTAGCTCGCCGTATATATAGCTGAGAGTCACCAAAAGTTTTTTTCAGTTCTCTTTCGAAGTCGTCCCATGAATTCAGCAGATCTTCGTTATTTTCAAACCATATTTTGGCGGTCCCATCAAGGAAAAAGTAGACGTTCGCAAGACATAGAGTATCATCCCATTGATTAAATTTTGATACTCTAAGGTATTCTTTTAACCACTTGGTTGGATCTTGTCCAGGATCGCCCCTAAAAATTGTCGGCTTTCTCGGTTCCCTAATTAGTGCAGGAGACAGCAGGACGGTTTGTGGCTTGACTTCTCCTTCAGGCATTGCCGGGAATCGCTTTCGTGGAGCGGCTACGTAAAGACCGTATTCCGGAGGAAGATTTAAAAGTCTACGGCTTCTTCGTATTTCTTCTGCTTCCAGACTGAACTGAGTACCCGGCGCCTGCACCAAAGATGTCGCGTAGATGGTAGTCGTATGGATTGAACACACACGTAGAGGGAATACAACGCTATTTATTAGCACACAACGCTTAGCTGATAGAACTCAGAACTGAACTCACAGGTTGAGCTACTTGCTCTTTTATCCATCAACAGAATATTCTGGAACGCCGTTCCAGGAAATTAAAGAATGTTCTAGCAACTTCTAGAACTAACAGAAATAGAATTAGAATTAAATTAAATTAAAATAAATTAAAATAATGTAGAGCTTCGAACCGGGGACCTCTTGCTCAGCAGTCCGGTGCGTTGACCATTCAGCAACAGAGTCTTTGACGGGAAAGGCTTTAAGCGGCAATATTTCAAATCCTTCCCATACAAAATTCTCGAAATGATCCTTTGCAGCGTGATTCTCTTCTTACAGGAATGTAAATCAGGACTTTGAGTATTTTTAATAATTAAAATCCATGAGAAAATCTAAAATGAATCGGTGTTATTTGAAAGATATTTTAAGTTTCTCACCCTACTCAATTCCAATAATCCTTTATATCTCGATTCTCTTAGCCAGCATAAAAATATACTTATACGGAGAATATACCTAAAAGTTTTAAAAATGTAGTTTAAAATTATAGGTGTGCGTTATACGCCGGAAAATATGGTACTTTCACGAAAGTTACCATTGGATGTCGTTTTACCATTCTGTTACGTATAATTTACGTAAGTACGCTTTTTTGTCTACACAAATTTTTAGAACTCATTTGTTAATACCAATCGTTTTTCTCTTTTGTTCTTTTTTATGGTATCTGCCTACATTCGAAGCACTTTTTTCAAAAATAGACAGTACCGATTGAATACCTATATTTTTAATTCAATTGGGATATAAAATCCCGAAAAGAAACAGAATTTTGGATAAACATTTCAAAACATTTTAAAATAGAGGACATTTTTAGTACATTTGAGTGCTTATGCCAGTCACACTACATTCCATTCGGTTCAATATAATTTAATTTCCTTTAACTACTGTGACACTAAGCCCGTCTGCACACGGAGCAACTCAAAAGAAACTGATAACTGACTCAAATCACAAACCAGTCCGCGATGAGTCGCAACCTATGTAATTGAATGTTACAAACCCGTCGGACGGGTTTGTAACCAGTTGCGCCGTGTGCGTGGCTCCATTCGATTACATAGGTTGCGACTCATCGCGGACTGGTTTGTGATTTGAGTCAGTTATCAGTTTCTTTTGAGTTGCTCCGTGTGCAGACGGCCTTACCTTTGTCTCGGAGTAACTCAGTAAGTTTTACAATATTTCTAAAGATCACCGATATAGACCAAAAAAAAGAGGAAAAATGATCTTTTAAAAAATTGTCTTTTTAAAAGATCAGGTACCTGTAGAATGATTAAACTAACACATACAGCCTAGCTTTTGCGGTAAAACATAGCGAGTGATATGCAAAACACTATCGTAAAATTTCACCGAAATAGATAGAAAACTCTTTAAATGACGAGCTTTCTCGTTTACAAAGGTAACAGAAAAATGTTTTTCTAGAAAATGCATTTAACCCTTCAGCGGGCGCCAATTTTGGGAACACCAGCAGGCGCGCGTGGAACAAAGTGGAACATCTCTTTCAACGTTGATTATTACTTGTGTAATAAACTTTTTTTTAATTGAAAATAATAATTCTGCGTCTTATGACAAGATATAAAATGTTGATAGTATTGAGATATATTTATAATTAAAGGCCAAAGAATGCAGATACAATCGCCTTATTTCAAAACTGTCCGGTTTATTGTATCTAAGTGTCTAAGGACAACTTGTGAATAGATTCCTATTATGTCCAAAAACATAAAAAAACCAAATGAGATTGTCCATCTTTGTGATATGCGGGATACAGTGTAATATCTGCACATTTGATCGACTCCATCAACTCCTGCTTTTGTCGTATTGCAATCCAGTATAATCGCTGGTTTACCAGAATTAAATCACGATTAACAATGAATGGAAAAGAATACAAGGGTCAGAAAATCATGCCTGCATTAGATAGGGTGTAGCTATAAACAGAAACTGCTTAGAACATTCAAACCTTATTTGTAAAAACAAACCATTCAAAATTACGAAAATGTTGCACTTTGTACACGAGTGAACCCGTTGAAGGGTTAAAGAGACTACTTCCTATCTTTTAATATCGCTTTTAATTTAATAAATGGGCAGCAAATTCTCGTCCAATAATCGTACGAATCAAAGTAAAGCGGTTTTAGATTTCGAAAACATTGGCCTTTGAAAGAGAACGAAAAAAAATTCGAAATTTTGCATTAAAACATCCGTTTCGACATAGACAGATATCTTAAAACTGATTTCGTGAGCATTTTTTTGGAAACATTCCTTGCCAACAATTGAACTCGAAATCATAGACTTTGGTATGGAAGGCTAGCCCCCGAAACATTCGGTCATAATCCCACTACAACGAATATTGTTCTGAGAGGTTTTTGTATTTTAATGGCCACTCAGTATGTAATGCTAGATATTTTCACTGTTTTGGGGATGCAAGATAACGCAGCTTACAATAAATGCAAACTTGCAATATGCGATTCTTACAATAATGCAAGTACATTGTTATGTTTCAATTTTTAAAGGGGAAACTTTCAATTTAAAACTTTTTTCGGCAAATGTAACACTAAATTTATAGTAATTTAATTTTATTATCATAAAAATTTTACTAACAATTTTCGAAAAATACCCCAGCCATTTTAATATTATTGTTAGTTTTATCGGACAGACTGTCACCAATCACATCTCACGTCCATTTTTTTCTCCGCTATTAGTATGCATGTAGAATTAAAAAGTAAAAATACATATTTCATGGCTGATTACAAAATCACGTGATATACTTTCCCTCCGAAAAAAAAAAGAAATATTTCTCATAAAAAGTATATACATGCCCCATTTGCCTTAAATTTATTGGTATTTCATTTTTTTCTCAGAAATCTCGACTGTTTTTAAAAGGTCCGCGATCAATATCAATTAGCGATAAGAAATATATATACCTGTTGTACCAAAATGCACGGGAAAATTTTTTTACCTTAGATGGATTTGCATGATTGATTATTCTACCATATGGTTTTTTTCGCATTTGTTATTGACATGTACGTCAACTAAATGCTGGGATTACTTAAATACAACCATTATTTTCTTTTTCCCGGCCTCCTTTCTCTAAGAGCAAGGATTTTTTCCGCACGTGTAAGATACATTTCATATTGTGAACTTCGTTCCTCAACAGGACGCAGGAATTTCTGCGGAGCTAATGGAAAATGCCTAGAATCTGAATATACCGTAGCTTGTGGATAATTTAGGAATTTAACAATACATGACATTCAAGAATTATGCCAGAAGGAGAAAGGCAAAAGTAAGGTTGTTTCTTTCATCTGAGGAGTAAGTGTTATTTCCTGTTAGTGGAGTACGATATGGAAATGCTTTCATTAAACTCTGATAAGATTTGATAACACCTGCAAAGGATCGAAATAACTTAACCTAATTTTGCATTTACGACTGGGAAAAAAATTGTTATAGAGGTTAAGAGGAAAAAGTAAGATCACACTTTTTCACTAAAATTTATGTTTCCTTTTCTCGAAGGTTTTTAAAAAATTTAGTTAAGTACGTAAAATTAATAAGTGACTGTAGGTATTTTATTGCTTAAAAGTGTGTGTGTGTGTATAATTAATACATATATATATATATATATATGTGTGTGTGTGTGTGTGTGGCTTGGTCCAAGAAGTGCCTAAGTCAGTTTTCTCCAAGATGACACTGTTTTCTTATGTCTCTTTTAAGAAATATTATTTTCAATGTAAGAAGTACCTAAATCTGTCCTATACTTTAAAAGTGTTTTCTAAACCATTGTACAGACTTGGGTACTTCTTACATTGAAAATAATATTTTTTAAAAGAGACATAATCAATCTTGGAGAAAACTGACTTAGGTACTTCTTGTACCAAGCTACAGATATATATATATATATATATATATATATATATATATATATATATATATATATATATATATATATATATATATATAATATATATATATATATATATATATATATATATGTATATATATATATATATATATATATATATATATATATATATATATATATATATATATATATATATATATGTATATATATATATATATATATATATATATATATATATATATATATATATATATATATATATATATATATATATATATATATTAAATTCTGAACATAAACGCGGCACTTAAGATATCCGGGTAAGAGCAGAACGGGCATTCGGCTTGGTAGTCGGGCCTTGTGTCCATCCACTCCAAATCAATTCAGTTAAAAGTTTTGGTTTGGTTTGGAGCACTACGGTCAACTTTATGCTACACGAGGGCTAATTAGACCGGGACCTTCAGTCAGTTAAAAGGAATTATGCTCTTATTACTTTCAACACATTTTGGTTATCTAACAGTTAAAGATATTGCACGAAATGTAAAGAGTAGAAGCCATTTACATACTATTTACAAGCAGAGAGAATGGATAATGTTGTCCGCTCATTCTCTCATTCAATCTTTAAGTCCATAGTATCGACGCTCACACCAGCGTATATGAAATTTAGTTTCTGTTTACATGCCCTGGCGATATCCAGGCTCATATAGAAAGAACGCGGAAGTTAGCTATAGAACGGGAAAGACAAGATTCGAATAGAATAGAATTAAAACTGGTGTTGCGTTATATAGTTTAGATCACACAAGTTATAAATCCAAAATTAATAAGTTTTGAACAAACTCAGTTTGGAAATTTGCGAAGTTGCGGTTACTTTCCGTGGTTGCAATACAGTCCACGGCTTACGCTGTTAATTCGTTCCAGAACATTCCGCGTAAGTCGAAATTTACCATCATCGACATCATCACAGCGTTTGTGCTTTAAATTTTCAAAAATACTTTAAATTTTCAAAAACGATTTCGCTTGTATCAGCACAAGACTTATCGGTATGCAGTTGCGTTGGAAATCTACAATCGAAATTTATCAATAATTTCTCCGTCGTTTCTATTAAAACACCACTTTTTTCCGAAATTGTCGTCGTACTAAAGTTGAAAATTAAGACCCCGTATCTACGAATCCGCGTAAGTCCAGATCGCGCAACTCGAGGACCTATTTGATTCTGGAAATAAGTTCGCCATTTTTTTATCCCAAAATATTTGTACATCAGCTATTGGAATTTAAGAGATTTCCAAAAAATGGCATTCACTGCGAACAGTTCGCGAGTGGACTTTCATTGTTTGTGCATTAAGCCATCAATGTATAATTTTTCTTTGAGACTTTAAAAGAGAAAGACAGACAAATGTACTGCCCCATTATTATTTTTTTCTATAATATATCTTTGTATTTTATTATAAAACCGACATTCTTTTTCCTAAACCTTTAATGTTCGGAAAATATTCCATGCTGCTATTCTCTTAAGCTAAAATAGTATTTCCTAAATATTTTGCGACACATTTGCTTTCCTATCTATAATATTTAAAGTGAAACACTACTCTCAATCTTTCTTAAGGGGACAGTGGACTTTAAAAATTGTGAAATTTGTCCAAAAATTCTATTTTTTTTTCATTTTATTGAATTGTGAAACTACGGACGAGTAGGAATGTGTTGCAAAAGAATTTTAAATTTTTTTGATTACTTTCCTAGTTATAGGCATTTGTATTTAATTTAGATATTATGTGGTTACTAATAGCAATAACTTTAAATACGTTTTTCTCAAAATAAAAATTTTTATTTCATACGAATATTCAAACTGCTGCAGGCGCATTTTTAATTATCGTATTGCTTTGAAATCTAAGTTTTATATTCTTAACGGTATATCAAATAAACCTTATTGAAAATAATTATGCTTCGTAGCTCATAATTTCTAAATTTTGTACTTGTAAAGATAATTTATAGGTATTTTGCGTAATAAAAAGGGTGTTTTCACTATTATTATTTTTTTCTCTTTATATTTTTAATGAATGCTTAAAATAAGCAATAAGTTTCATTGTTAGTTCTATAAGGTATCCTGTTAATAAAAATTACCATATTATATGCAAAAGAAATGCGCCTGGAACATTTTTAATTAGGCCAATTTTTGATATAATTAATAATTAATAAATCCTAAATTATTAATATTTCATCATTAAATTTTAACCACTTTTACATATCTATGGTACTAATCACATATTCAAATTGTAAGCAAATCCATTCAAAACCAAAAAAAATTAGGTTTGAAGGTAAACTGTCCCCTTAAGAACAAAGTGTAACAGAGTCAATTTTGTTTGTTCGTTTAAGGAAATTACGAATTTTCAAATTCTTTACAAATATGGTCATATTATTTTTATATTTTATTTAGCATTTATGAATCTAGACAATTTTACTGAAAATAATATGCTTGTGAACGGGCTTATTTAATGGAAATATGAATTGACGGTTCTTTAATCGGCGTCAGTGTTTTGTTTCGTGAATACCAATTTAAGAGCATGGTAAGAAAATACAATTTATTAACTCCCGCATTAGAGTTTTCTTTCTTTTAATTTATTCTTTATTGCCGTTTTATTAGCTTAATGCAATGAACTAATAGTTTTCACTTTCACATAGTTCATAAAGCTTACAGTATACTTCCCTATCATTTTGAAATTGAACTTATTTTGAACACAAAAACACATAATTAAAATGGAACTCACAAAATTATTTTAAAAAATTACAGGACTCGGATAAAAAAAATAAATAACCAAGAACCATTTGAGGCTATGCAACGGAGTGAACTGGGAAAGCTTATTTAATGTGTTTTTGCTATGAATCTACATAAACATTTACAGAACTAGCCGCTACACGATTTTAGTTTTATATTTTCTTTTGCAAAACAACTCAACTGAAAGAAACGTATGTAAGGAATGTTACTATTACCTGTGATCTCAGCCAAAAAATTTATAATCATTGCAAAATTCTCTATAAGGCTGATTCTAAAACATCGTGATTAAAAAAATATGAATTTCCATTACTTCAGAACAGAGTTATAAATAAGACTGAGAAACCCAAGAACAAAGATTTTAAAAATTACATTCCTCTCTGTATGTAATATTTTTCAAAATTAAGATATCTACCCTTTATCATTACATCAAATAAGAAATTGTTAGAGACAAATTTTTTCACTAAAAAAGGAGTAAAAATGCAGAAAGTACTACTAAAATATAGTGTGGATTACATCACTCTCTATATGTACTATTGTTCACAATTCAGATATATACACTCATGGACAAAAAAATTAGCGCACCAAGAAATAATTGCGGGATTGTAACGAAACTTGCAATGAAGGTACATGTCGCGGAGATATGCAAAGGATTAGAAATGCAGCGTGATTGCGCATTACGTATAACCGGTAGAGGGCGCTGAACATCGTACTCTGTGGAGTATAAAACAGGTAACCAAAGCTTGTTTGAGTGTGCTGAATCATTTACAAAAGAAGAGCTGAGATAGACATGCCATTACGCCGTGTTCGAAGACAATATAAGCAGTTGTCGCAGTTTGAGAGGGGGAGAATCGTCGGGATGATGGAAGCTGGGTGGTCAGCTAGGCGAGTAGCTCGTCAATTAGGCCGCTCTGATTGTGTTGTGAGGAGGTGTTGGGACCAGTGGACCCGAGAGATGTCATGTACACGAAGACCAGGCTCAGGACGCCCTCGACAGACCAGTCGTTGAGAACACCGCCACATCGTAAGAAATGCACGCGTACAGCCAACTGCTTCATCGGCCGCCATCCAGTCACAGGTAGCACCTTCACTAGGGGCCTCTGTGTCTTCTCGAACCATACGAAGGCGCCTGGCTGAAGGACAGTTGGTATCGCGGCGCCTATTACGTTAGCTGCCCTTGACGCCCACCCATCGACGCCTCCGTTTGGAGTTTTGCCGCGCACGAGGAAACTGGACTGCAGCGGAATGGAACCAGGTCGTCTTTAGCGACGAATCCAGATTCAATCTCGGCAGTGATAGCAATCGTGTTCGTATGTGGAGAGCCCATGGTGAACGCTTCAATCCTGCCTTTGCTGTACAGCGACACATCGCTCCCACAGCTGGTGTGATGGTATGGGGTGCCATTGCCTACAATACACGGTCACCCCTAGTATTGTTCCGTGGCACCAATGACAGCCCAGCGGTATGTTCATGAAATCCTGCAACCACATGTGTTGCCACTCGTGCAACGGCCCCCAGGAGCCATTTTTCAACAAGACAATGCTCGGCCTCATACGGCAAGGGTGTCACAAGACTGTCTCCGCACTGTTACTACCTTTCCTTGGCCTGCCCGATCCCCAGATTTGTCTCCAATCGAGAATATCTGGGATCATTTGGGACGACGAGTTGTGCATCCCACGAGTTTGAACGAACTAGAGGCAAGGTTACAGGAAATATGGAACGAAATGTCTCAAGACATCATACAGAACTTGTATGACTCAATGTCCGATCGTATCGCATCGTTCATTCGCGCTAGAGGGGGTCCAACGGAGTATTAACTCCTCCGTTCTTTTGCCTTTTTCTCTGAAATAAATTATCCTTTTTCTTTGATTTTCTTATCATTTACTTATATCAAAGTAGTCATTACGTATGTAAAATTTCGTTTCATTTTGACTACTCCTTCTTGGTGCGCTAATTCTTTTGTCCATGAGTGTACATTTAATCATACCAAATAAAAGATTATTGGAAAAATTTCTTGACTTATAAAATGGAGTAATATGATATTCCTCAAACTTCTTGATATACACAGTTGAGTTTTCAGAAATAGGAGATACTACAGTGACAGGATCAAAAGAACGGACTCTAGATAAACCTACATACAACTGTCCATGACTAAACACTGGATTTGATAGGTCTAAACATATTTTGTCAAACTTTTTCCTCTTACTTACATTTAGAAAAACCGATGGAACAAAAGAATAAATTATCTCGTGGATAAACTAAAATTATTCACGTGTAAAATACAGCAATTAAATTGTACCAAATTACGTGCTATCGTCGAACCACTACACACACGCGGTTGGCCGCTAATGTTTACATCTGGTAGTTGCAGCCGTTGCCATTCGAAGTGTAGAAATATCGCCGATTTTTGTGCAGCATACCTACGCGTTTTATATATATATAGATTACATCCAGGATATAATCCTGTAATTATATCTTTATCCTTTATTTTATACAAGATAAAATTATATAATAGATATCTATATCCTACAGGCTATAACTATAAACTATATGCTATGTCCTACACCTACATCCTATATTCTATGTCCTGTATTTGTCGCTATATCTTTGTCTGTCCAATATATCTATTACTGTATATATTTTTCAATACAAAAGATTTACCAAAGATTTCTTGGCTCAATGTCTGTTAGCTGAAAGCATTACCAGTCCGATAGCCCAATCAACTTACCGAATCAATGGCTTCACTGGCCAAGAACAAATAAACGGTATTTTATCGACGAATGTAAAACTTAATCCTGAAAGTCGTAAAAAATAAATAAATGAATAAATAAATAATAAAATGAAATATTCCCATCGAACCAATCTTTCATTAATCTTAATCTAAATCTAAATAAAGTACGTTAAAAGCACCAGGACAACAATTTATGGTAAAAAATCTGGTAGAATGTGTTTTAAAGGCTCCTCAATTCCTTTGGTAGGCACAATTTATAAAATGAATCCCTTTGCAAGGGGCATAAAAGTTCGGGCTATCTGCAAATACCCTTTTTACTGAATGATCGGCATTTATGGAGCCGTCAATAGTAGACATATTTTCTCCATAGGTTAACATTGAGGTTAGCGAATCCAATAGGGTTAGTACACGGCAGCCTTAAGCTCTCTGTTTCAGAAAAGAAGAAAGAGTTGAAAAAAACACTTTGACATTTTAATTTGCAACAGACACATTTTTATGCGTTAGAGGCTGTTACAATTTATTTTTAATTTTGGTTACAATTATTTGAAAAAATATGCGTTATTATGGTACGATGTGTGGCAAAAGGAGTTCTAGATAGTGTCAAAGATATTTTATGAAAAATTTTTCCCATAACCAAAATTTTGAGTAGTTTTTAAGCATGTTTTGATGTAAATAACTAGATAGGAAATCTCAAAACCACGTTCGCTATCCAAAACTTTTCGCCAATCGCTTACAGAATTCACGATTTCTCCATCAAAAGGTATTACGTACACCTGTAGGCAAACTTGTTGCTGAAATTAAAACTGGAGAGGGGGCCGTCATTTTTGCGATAGGTCATTCATCTAGGTAAAAGGTGCCAGAAGGGCACGCAACCCATGTGCAGCGGCTGGAAAGAAATTGGTTTCCAGAAACAAAATCTGAGAGAGTCAAATTTCCGGGATGATTGGACCTGCAAGTGCATTTTTGTCTGTTATGCTTGTTTTTCTCCGACTTCTCCAGATTGCCTTTGTCACGTGATTGCTCATCTGGCTCATTGCCAGAATGGGCATCAAAAGTATGAGTTATAGTTTTTAACAGCACTGCAAGCTGCTTCATAAAATATAGAGAAGCTCATGCTTGCTCATTAGAATACAAAGTAACACATGACTGTGATTATTATGTGGAACTTTGTTTCCTGCCAACTGTCCCGTTCGACCAGCCTTGGAAAACTAACTGCAGGGTTGTCCTGCAGAAGGATCCCCAAATGGAACTTAATAGCTCGGAAGCTTTAAACCACATAGAAAATAAATTAACGGAATAACGTTTATTGGAAATAAATCCTCGATTTTGATTAATTTCCAACGTAATTGTTGATGCTTCGTTTTAATAGGTTTTATTAAGTGATCAGAACAGGAACGATTTTAAGAAAAGTGTCTGAGTCAATTGAAATCAATTTCGTCCGGTTGATGTCGCCTTGTGTTAGGGGCCATTGATTATAAAGTGCTATAGTTCTCAAACTTTTTTTAATTGAACACCTTAATTACTGACTAAAAGCAAAATATTCTGCACGTCATCCGTCCATTCAGTTTGCGTAGCTGTCTATAAAACCAGGAAGCTTGGACTTATTTCCATCTATAAATATTTCTGAGACCTTTGAAAATAACAGTTGTCTATTTACGAAACTTCTGGTTGCATATTTTTTTTTGCCGACTTTAATCAGCCGTTTATCAGAGTTCATCGATAGGAGAAAAAGCTTTTAAAACGGCACCTAGCTCTGTCGTTTGTATGTTTGTAGTGCCCGGTATAAAGGGCTTAACTCAAAAAAAGTGTTTTTGAGATATTTGTTAGTATTGATAAAAAAAACTTTTAACTTCTAAAAAAGGCTTAAGCCCGTCTGCACACGGAGCAACTCAAAAGGAACTGATAACTGACTCAAATCACAAACCAGTCCGTGATGAGTCGCAACCTATGTAATTGAATGGAGCCACGCACACGGCGCAACTCGTTACAAACCCGTCGGACGGGTTTGTAACCAGTTGCGCCGTGTCAGTTATCAGTTCCTTTTGAGTTGCTCCGTGTGCAGACGGCCTAAGTCCCTTGTATATAAAAATTTTGTATATAAAAGCAGGCCCTGATTTTCCATTAGGCCCAGTAGGCCCGGGCCTAGGGGCCCCCAAATGTTGAGGGCACTCCAAAATTTTTATTTTAAAAGGAAAAAAAGAAAAAAATTCCCAATTCAAATTTTTTTAAACTTTTTTTAATAGCAATTTTTTTATATATCCTTTCAAATTTGATTGACTGGTTCATCATATGTGTAGTTATATGTATAGTTCATTATATGTATGTTATAGTGTATATAAGGGATTAATAAGTTTTACTGGTTGCATAGTATTGGTGTTTTAATTATGAAGTTAATATGTTGTATTGCTTTTTGTTATTTGATAATGTTCTAGGCATCTACGCTTCAAATAGCCAGTTCTTGGTAAAATGGTACTTTCACGATGATTCATAATTATTTTTTTTTTTGTTAATGTTGGAAATTTTATTCCCACATCAGTGTTAGGGGGCCCCCATCCCGAGTTGTGCCTATAGTCAAGAATTTTCTAAATCGGACCCTGGATAAAAGTACATTTCTTTTTACAAAAGACTCAAGTCGAAATTATATTTCTGTGATTGGTTATAAAAGCCAATAACTTGGCGTGTTTAAATCCCTGTTTTTGACTTAAGCCCTTTATACAGGGCACCATAGATATAACGAAAAAATACATTTGCTGCGTACTAACATAAGGCTTCTATCCAGCAGCCTTAGCCTTATTGGACTCGCCCAATGTTAACCTAAAGGAGAAAATATTTTCAAGGAAGATCCACTTGGATTTAGAGATTTTTTTAAAAATTATTATGGTACTTCGTCATAGAGAAAGAGGTTTTTCACTCGGGTACCTTATTCAATCTTTAAAAGAAACGCAAGTAATATTTTAAAATTGGAATGATTTAGGGAGAAAATAAGGCGCACTGTGTTTTAAACGCACCGTGTGGACGACATTTCTAAAATGAATAGGATAGCAGAGTAAAAAGAAAGTTGTTTTACTATTACGAAGTACATTTAACACTTCAGCGGGCGCGCCAATTTTTGAAACACCAGCAGGCGCGCGTGGCACAAAGTTCAACGCCTCTTTCAACCCTGATTATTCCTTTTGTAATGAACTTTTTTTTCAAATTGAAAATAATAATTCTGCTTTTTATGACAAGATATAAAAAGTTGGTATTATTGAGATATATTCATAATTAAAGGCCAAAGAATGCAGATACAATCGCCTTATTTCAAAACTGTCCCGTTTATTGGATCTAAGGACAACTTGCGGATTGATTCCTATTATGTCCAAAAAACCTAAAAACCAATGAGATTGTCCATCTTCGTGATATGCGGGATACCGTGTAATAGCTGCACTTTGGATCGACTACAACAACTCCCGCTTTTGTCGTATTGTAATCCAGTATAATCGCTGGTTTACCCCGGTTAAATCACGACTAACGATGAAGGGAAAGGAATACGAGGGTCAGAAAATCAGACCTGCACTAGAAAGGGTGTAGCTATACATAGAAACTGCTTAGAACATTCAAACCTTACATGTAAAAACAAACCATTCAAAATTACGAAAATGTTGCACTTTGTACACGGGCGCGCCCAATCCAAGAGCCCTCAGCGGTCAAATTTTCTCCCTATGTTAACATTGAACTGAGCGAATCTAATAGGGCACTCAGCAGCTTCAACCTCCTCGGTCGTCAGATCCCGTGAATATGTGTCCAGAAAAGGACGAAAGCTTTTGGAATATCACCGCTTCTAAGCCACGGAATTGACATACTTTGATAGCATTGAATCGGAAATCATGCAAAGCCACCTAGATTTCCCGAGACTTCCTCTCTTTTTTTTATTGAGTAGCACCTCCGCTTGATGACATGTTACGGCCATCCATTTCTATGATAGCCTTCTAGCACAACTTGGAAATCACGCAATCGAAAGAAAAATGCTAGATAGTTTCTTCAGACAGAGAGCAGAAAACGCCCACCCGGGGCCATAAAATAGCTCCGATTTTTACGTGAGATATTCGTCGGCAAAAATGTGCCACCAAGACAGACATGTTCCGAAGAATTTTATGCGAAGACATAAAAGGAAAAGGTCAGCCCAAGGTCGGCCATGTCTGCCAAATCTCTCAAGAAAACGTGATGCTTAACTCATGTACTAGTACCGTGTCGATAATGATTATCGCGGACTGTGATGCTCAGTCTTGTTCGACCCGATGTCCAATCTGGACGCGCTCGCCAAGTGTCAATGTAAGAAGATGACCTGTACACACTCGTAAGTGGTCCGAACCTTTATCTATAAGTGTCTTATTATGCAGATGTGTTTTTGGCAAGGAACCCTACTGGAAAGAGAAATTAATTTTTTTTTCGGGTTCTATCATTACCGAAACAACAGGTTTTTATTCCCAGAAGAGATTTTTTCTTTAATGACGTCTAGAGAAAAATTAACATAATTGTAGCCTCAGACTGCGAAATGTTAAGAAATAATGAAAGGACTAAAATGTCATTATCAGATAATATGCCTGTTTTTAAATGTTTTACCCAAAACTATTTTAATGGTTTAATAATCCCATTTATGAGTTTTTTTTATATAAATTTATTGATTTAACTAACGAAGCAGTTTACTGAAAAATTGTGAGTCATTTTAACTCAAACGATATACATTTCAAAATGCATTATTTCAAAACATAAATAGACAGTATATATACATAGATAGAAAGGTATTCAATACTATATAATAAATACTAACTTTTGACATTAATATGATATTTAATTGGCTGAACGGAAGAAATTTTAATAAGACAATTGTAACCATTTGCCCTATTTAAGATGATTGGTAATATTAAATATTATAATAATAATAATACATGCTGACACTGTATTAGTAAAGGGTATTTCTAAATGTACAAGATAACTATTCATTGCCGATGTTTTGAAAAAAAACTTGTGTTCCTTTAAAAATTCTTTTGAATAGTTAAATTATTTAAACATAAATTTTAGGAATTAGTTTTTCATTTTTACTCATATAGGGAATTCAATACAGATATTTATATTCCAAAAACTTACAGCAAACTCAGCGGAAGGAAGTCAATACATTTTATTAACATTTTTTTTAAAATTACAGCAGATTTTTTCTTTCGTTCCAGTTAAAAAAGCTGTTTCACCCGCTACATAGTAATTATATCTTACTCAGAGTCGGATTTTAGAGCTCTGTTATTTTTAGTTTTACCTTGCATACTCTTTTCTCTTAGCAGAGTGGTTCACGCGATTAGTGTCTGTAGACCTCGTCTCTATTCAATTTTTAATGTAGTGAGAATTGACTCTGAAACTGCAGTTAGTGCTCCGTTATCATAATGCGAAAGGTGCTGGTCGGTTGTTTGGCTGTTCAGTGCTCATCACAGTATTACCGAAAATTAGCGACGGAATCAAAAAGCTATTGCCATTTCTGAATTCGTAATACTCATAAAGAGTGATCCATTTCCCTCAAAGTAATTCCTATATGTAGGCTTCTGTTGTGACTTTTATTGTGTGTTTAATGGTGTTTAGTCCTTTTGTGTGGTTTTGTGACGTGTCTCCGTTTCTGACGATTGGATGATGCTAGTGAAGTTTGAGAATAGTACTTATAATCAAATATTTAGGAGTAGAAGCGCAATGATATACCTGGTTTCCTAAACGGATAATTCCATTAAACAGGCTCAGGTCAGTAAAATACTTTCAAAATTTTATCACAAGACTGTGTGAATGCTTTATAAATTATCAACTTAAAAGAAGCAAAATTTTGTGTTTGCACTACTCATTTCGCACCCAATTATTACTAAAATCATTTATTTATTTATTTATCTATATATATAAAACAGTTCCGTAACTGACTCATTCATTCATTCATTCATTCATTCACTGACTGACTGACATACAACGCACAGACCAAACCGCTGGACCTAAAGGGCTGAAATTTTGCATGGCGATTCTTCTTATAGTGTAGGGGTGCACTAAGAGAGATTTTTGAAAAATTCTTCTTAGATTTTTTTAAATTAAATTTTTAAGCTGTTTTTTTTACTTTTTTTAAGTTTGCATTTAAAATAATAATTTGAGGGTTATAAAATTTATATCACGAGAAAGATCATAAAAATTCCTTTAAAATGAAATCTTTTTCGAATCTTTACCTTCATTTCCTGATTTTTGGTGAATTTTTAAAGATTAATTTTTAGAATTTAATTTATTAAATGCTGATCACGTGATTTCTTTTTCTGGTACTTTAAATAAATTTCTCGTCACGTGCATAAAAACTAAATAGACAAAAAATAATTTTTTTTTCTTGCTAATGCGGCAGACGATTGGACATTATCCAAAAAAATATTAAAATACTGTAAAAGAAATGTTCTAGAAACTGTACTATATTAACTGTACTATATTCTTTAGTATTCTTTATATTAGATTTAATTTGAATATCTTCTTCTACATTATTTTGTCTATAAAAATATCCCTTACGATTTTTTTATAAATATATATATATTTTACATCAATTATATACATTGATCGTCGTATTTATTATATATATATTGGCATTAATTGCATACATTCACCGATGTTTTTACTTTGAATGTACTCCGTAGCGAAGTGCGGGTTTTCAGCTAGTCTATATATAAAAAACAGTTCCGGAACTGACTGACTGACTGACAGATAACACACAGACCAAACCGCTGGACCTAAAGGGTTGAAATTTTGCAAGACGATTCTTCTTCTAATGTAGGGGTGCACTAAGAAAGATTTTTGAAAAATTCTTCTTAGATTTTTTTAAATTAAATTTTTAAGCTCTTTTAGTAACTTTTTTAAAGTTTGCATTTAAAATAATAATTTGAGGGTTATAAAATTTATCTCACAAGAAAGATCATAAAAATTCCTTTAAAATGAAATCTTTTTTGAATCTTTACCTCCATTTTCTGATTTTTGGTGAATTTTTAAAGATTAAATTTTAGAATTTAATTTGTTAAATTCTTATGACTGGATGTCTTTTCCTGGTACTTTAAATTAATTTATCGTCACGTGCATAACTACTAAATAGACCAAAAAATATTTTTTCTTGCTAATGCGGCAGACGATTGGAAATTATCCGAAAAAAATATTAAAATACAGTAAAAGATATGTTCCTCAAACTGTAGTATATTATTTATTATGTTCTATTAGATTTAATTTGAATATTTTCTTCTACATTATTTTGTCTATAAAAATATCCGTTACGATTTTTTTATAAATATGTTTCTTCGGTTTTTTTTACATCAATTGCATACATTGATCGTTGTATTTATTATTAATATATTTATACATATTTTTGGCATTAATTGCATACATTGACCGTTGCATTTAATTTGAATGTTCTCCGTAGTGAAGTACGAGTTTTCAGATAGCATATATATATATATATATATATATATATATATATATATATATTAATTAAGAAAAGTATGCTTTAGATAGCGTTAGAGATTGGTTTATCAGTAAATCAATCCAATGAAGCGTTCATTATCGTAAAAAGGTTGTTTTTTTAACTTTAAGGTTCAAAGGTCAAAATGGAGTTTCTCCCATCAGCAGAATAGTTCTAGCTAGAACCTGGATTCGAACCCGGTTTCTGTCATGCAACCCAGTCATTATACACTTATTATCTTTTCCCATATTGTTCATAATATTGTTTAAAATTATAAATTCCTTATAAATGCCATATTGTTTGTAATAATGTTAAAAACTGGTGAGGCTATTTTATTCGTAAAAGCATTTTTTGCATAACTGTATCATGTATTTTAAAATAGAAATTAACCATATTTAAGAGGATCGCATATTTAAATTCATAGTACTTACAAAATTATGTTACTTTTGTGCATAATGGATTTACATACCCATTTTATTATGCAACGTGTATATAAGTTATTTTCAACCAATGCATATACACTTTGATAGATTTTGTGCCAATACCTCTTACTCAAAATACTATTTCTTAAATTTTTATATGCTTCACACTATTTTATTAATGTTACTGAAATGATCCAATAAATTATGTTGAACGCTTTAAAATTTTAAGATAACAGATTTGATTATGTACCTCACGTTGCTGTAAAATATAGTTATTTACTCAAAAAGTTATTCAGGTCGATGTAAAAGGTCCTTTTAAGGTGTTGAAATACAACTAGCGTGTGATTGAAAGTTTTAATAGATACTTTAGGAAGCTAAAAAGGAAAGCATATTATGCTAGGAAATATAAATTTCCTAAGCTTAATATGCGCTATGATGAAAACTTAAAACACTTTTCAGTTAAAATGTCTACATGCAATTAAAACTCTATTCGTCCATCTGTAAATAAACCGAAAATGGCACCGACCGTACCGCAAATGAAACTATTTGTTACCCTTGATAGGAACATAAACAGACTGAAACAAAATTAGCAAAATTACACTTCGGATAATCCCATTAAAGATATAGATACTCGATTTCCGCGGTTTCGGTTTAACGCGGTTTTAAATTTTTTTTTCACAATACGGGAATTTTTCGTTAACACTACTTTACAAAATTCCATGCATAAATTTATCGGTAGGTGTGGGACAATTTTACCTCCATCAGTATTCTATGTCTCCCATGGCTTGTTTAAATAAACTGTAATTATAATGTTAGTATTCGATGATAAATTTTAATTATCTTAGTTCTCAATGACACTTTTCTTCTGGACCCTATGTTGCCATTTTTTATATATCCTATGCACTCTTAGGCCGTCTGCACACGGAGCAACTCAAAAGGAACTGATAACTGACTCCAGTCACAAACCAGTCAGTGATGAGTCGTAAGCTATGTAATTGAATGGAGCCACGCACACGGCGCAACTGGTTACAAACTCGTCGGACGAGTTACTATTTAGCCTAAAGTGAAAAAAGTTACAAACTCGTCCGACGAGTTTGTAACCAGTTGCGCCGTGTGCGTGGCTCCATTCAATTACATAGGTTACGACTCATCACGGACTGGTTTGTGACTGGAGTCAGTTATCAGTTCCTTTTGAGTTGCTCCGTGTGCAGACGGCCTTATACGCGCTTTTGGGGGGTTCGTTACCTATCCCCAAGTTTTCTTATGACTTCCTTAGATTCAATTTACGGGGTTTTGCTTTGAGGCTACTGTGTACTAACCCTATTGGATTCGGTCAATGTTAACTTATGGAGATAGGTACAAAGATGGCCGACTTGGATGGAAAGATTTTTTTTTAATTGTATTCTGTCATAGAGAAAGAAGTTTGACACCTTAGAGCATTTTTCATTTTTTTTTAACATATAATATTTTTAACCCTTCAGCGGGCGCGCCCGTGTACAAAGTGCAACATTTTCTTAATTTTGAATGGTTTGTTTTTACATGTAAGGTTTGAATGTTCTAAGCAGTTTCTATGTATAGCTACACCCTTTCTAATGCAGGTCTGAATTTCTGACCCTTGTATTCCTTTTCCATTAATTGTTAGTCGCTATTTAACCATGGTAACCCAGCGATTGTACTGGATTACAATACAACAAAAGCAGGAGTTGATGTCGTCGATCAAATGCGCAGCTATTACATGGCATCAAGCATATCACGAAGATGGAATCTCATTGTTTTTTAGATTTTTGGACATAATAGGTATCCATTCGCAAGTTGCCCTTAGATCCAATAAACCGGACAGTTTTGAAATAAGGCAATTGTATCTGCATTCTTTGGCCTTTAATTATAAACATATCTCAATATTATCAACATTTTATATCTTATAAAACGCAGAATTCTTATTTTAAATTTGAAAAAAAAAGAGTTTATTACAAAAGGAATAATCAGGGTTGAAAAAGACGTTGCAATTTGTGCCACGCGCGCTTGCTTGTGTTCCAAAAATTGGCGCGCCCGGTGAAGGGTTAAGGGGACAGGCGACCTTCAAATTCGAATTTTTTTATTTTCAGTTTTTAGCTCTATATACAAAATGAGAATAATTAATTTTCGATTTTACTACATTAAAAACCCTTAGAATTCAAAATAAGGAATTTTTAGCTGAATAATGCCTGTTTTGCAAAAAATATTTCAAAACTGCTAATGTTTTTCAAAAGGCTCCATGCGCATTCCATATTAATTAAAATTCTTAAATTTTGTATTTTAAGTTTACCATATGTATATAAATATAAATTTGCATTCATTTTTTTTTGAGTGTGAATCTAAAGACTTAAATAAATTTTTTTTCTATTCTGCCTGTTATTTTTTTTATATTTTTACTTTATTTTATGGTCTATAAATTTATAAAAAAAAAATATGATTTAAAGAATTATGCACAGTTTTGTGATAAACACTTCAATTAACAATTCTGAGAAATTTGGTAGATATCAGAAGAAAATAAATATTCATGGAGCCTTTTGAAAAATTCTAGCATTTTTGAAGAATTTTTTGATAAATAGGTCTTATTCCCCCACAAAATACTTATTTGTGTATTCTAAGTACCTTTAGTGTAGTAGAAAAGAATATAAATTATACTCATGGGGTATATAGAGTAAAATATTGAAAATTAAAGAAGAACAAGATTGAAAGTCCCTTGTCACCTTAAATATAAAGGATTCGGGGGGGGGGGGGGGGGGGGGGATCTAGTATAATGTGTTTGAAACGCTCATGCATTCCTTTGGTGGACACAATTTATAAAATGAATCCTGTCGGAAGGTGCAAAAAAGTTCGGGCTATCTGCAAATACCATTTTTATTGGATGATCGGCGTTTATGGAGCTGTCAACAGTAGACCCATTTTCTCCGTAGGTTAACACTGAGGTGAGCGAATCCAACAGGGTTAGTACACAGCAGCCTTAACTCGGAACGTATCTGTCGCGTAAATCGAGAGATGGGTGTATATAGATTTCAAAGTTTTATGCGTCATCAAATTCGGACTAATGACATTGGGTCAAATTTTGCTACGGCTGGCTGAAACAGAATTTTTTTTTTTTTTTTTTTTTTTTTTTTTTTTTTTTTTTACGGCAAGACTACTTTGTGACTAACTTGGAAATGGGCGTCTGTGTGATTATAAGACAATGAAAAAGAAAAAAAAATTTAATGTTGCAAGGGATTGAAAGTGAGCCAAAACGTTGCCACAGAGAGCATTCTTTGTGGAGTATAGATAAGTTCTTTTTAATAATAATAAAGAATCCCAATTTCAATTCTTGAATGATGAACTACACTGATTAATTGAAGTAATTTAATCCTTCCAAAATAAACCTTTATTACGGTCAGTTGTTGATATTAGCTTCAGTGCTACATTATCTTATGACTTTGGGGGCGAGCCAACAGTAATGCATGGTATAGTATTGGTAAACATTTACAAATCCAGTGTACTTAATTATAAAACCTTTTATAACCCAATGGGCAACTTAAATTACGATCTTAAAGTGAAAACATACAGTTAATTGTACAATGAATGAAAGAAATATTGTACAATGAATGAATGAAAAAATTTTTCTATCTTTACGGGCCGAGTATTTCAGGGTTCATGCATAATTTCAGTTTGTTTAAAAATATCCCTTAATGTCTCTGTTCTAGAAATTCATTCCATCATGAGTTTCTAGAACAGAGACATTAAGGGAACAGAGACAATAATTGCAAAAGAAAGTATATTAATTTATCCTTTAGTCATTTTTCAGTTGCTAGAAATCCTTTAAGAAAATAAAAATCAACAGAAATGCCTTCTATTTGCCTTAAAAATGTATCCTTTAAAGTCATTTTTTTTCCAACAAATATAAATAGACGTAAAATCTGGGATGAATTTTAGCCTCTAATTTTAAATTGAAGCGATTTTTCATAAAAATTGCCACGATTTTAGTGGTAGGAATGTTTGATTCAAGAGCATTGAAATCAGTCTTTTTTTTTTTGCTAAAGAATCAGATTTCCTTTAAAAAAAAGGAAGAAAGAAAAAAGTTAATACTGTAGAAGTTTTACACGGAATCGAGCGAAGACAAATTAGCTTTGATCTAAAATTATATTCACTTAACACTTTGTCAAAAAAATGCTATTGGCAATAGCAAAATATTCAAATTTAAGTATAACCAGTGCAATGTAGGGCATAACTATTTTTTGTAATTTAAAAAGTTGTGTGAAAATTTCGTAACATTAATTGAAATCCAAAAACAAGAAAAACGAAAAAACGAGGCAATCGATCGGACTCTTCATCAGGAGGCCTAACCAAGTCGGTCACATCAGGAGAATCTTTCTGATAGGAAAATTTCTTTCAGGTAAATCTAAAAAATATCAAAAATATTCTCCTGGGGTGACCGACGAAGCAGGTCACCCCAGCTTCGTCGGTTAGGCCTCGTTATTTTGGTTATTTTTTTATGCTTTTGGTTTTTTTATGCTATTTTTTATTTCAATTTCTACAGAATCTTCCATTTATGTTGTGTTGAGCGCTAATTGCAGATTTCGTTAAATTTTTCGACAGTTGGTGTTTATAGTTTATGCAATTTGACTTTTTGACTTTTTTTTCTTGGTTGCTTACGTAACATTTTAATACGAGGCGTATTTAAATGAAACCGGTTCGAGATGTGTAGCTACTGGACGAGGAATAGACGAAACACAAGCAAATAAAAAAAGTAGCATTTAATTGAGCTCAAAAACACGCATGGCGATTAGGTTAGCATCCCAGTGTTTAGGAAAGCTATGAATTCCATGAAAGATTTCGGTTGCTGCTTAAACCAGTTCTTAACTGCAACCTGTACGTCCTCGTCGGTATCGAATCCTTGTCCCTTTAGAAATTTCTTTAATGATCCGAAAAGATTAAAGTCGCATGGTGACAAATCTTTGCTGTATGCAAGATTATCCGAGACCTTCCATTTCCTACGGACAACAACCACCTTGGCGGCATGCGACAATGTATTGTCGTGGAGAACAAAGACTCCAGATGACAGCATATATTGCTAGCTTTATGCAGGTTATTGAGTGTTTGGGTATACCGCTGGGTATTGATCTTGGTGTTAGGAGTCCTTAAACTTACCCTAAACAATACTCCGATGAGAAAACTCCTTTTTCAGCGAGTTTTGTAAACGAGAAAGATACTTAAGTTTTCAATATATTTTAATGAAACTTTGCAATAGTGTTTTACATATTACTATGTTTCGACCTAAAATCTAAGCTACCGTATTTTCGGGCGCACAACGCGAACTTTTCTCTCTATTCTAAAAAAAACTAACTGCCTCTGCAGCAGCAGCCGCCGCCGCTGTCAAAAGCTTGTCACGCTATCTTCTCCGAAACCGCTGGGGGTATGGGGTCGAGACCGATACCAATCGATGTAGAATAATGTGGGGAAGAAAGTAAGACATGTCTCATATTCGTCGGACTTTAAGTTTTTTTTTATTTTATGTTTTGTGGGAAAATATTGACTTTTTCATGTTCAGATTACGATAACTCGCCAAAAAAGGATCGTAGAATTTTTTTTTTACAATCTAAGACTACTGACATTTCTCCTTCAAACAAGACCTCAGTTGTTTAAAAATAATTTAAAACAGACTGATATTTTTATTAAAATTGAAAACCCACTTTTTGGAAAAATTTATGCGTTTCGAGATATATAAATTCGATGCTATCAGACTTATTATGTTACAAAGAAAATATTTATATCAACTGGAAGATGAAAGCTTTCTCATTCATATAAACTTCATTTCAAGTCTCTATCTTAAAATTTCGATTTTTAATTGAATTTTAAAGAAATACTTCAAAAAAATCTTCTCATTCGCTTGCTTTGCAGAAGAATTGAAAGAAGATCCGATTTTTCACCCATCTTCATCCGGGCTTATACCCCCCATCTACCCGGGCTTCATCCATTTCGCCGGGAGGGGGGGGGGAAGCTTCAACTGTAAACAAATGAATGACTCAATCGCTGTAAACAAGTATTGAGTCATTCATTCACTTGATTCACCAGAGGAGCGAGCGTAGCGAGCCTAGGGGCGAAGCCCCTAGTAATGCAAAAAATAACATCGAAATTTACGGGTGCGCGTTATACACCGGATATAAAAATGATATTTAAAAATAAGGAAAAGATGAACATAAAAAAATTAGATTTCTACATGCACCTAAATGTTGTTTATTTAAAAGAAATGACATATCTTATGAACTTAAACATGTTAAATATCGGATAACATGAATAGTTCGTCATATTCCTCTTCCGTGATATATTCAGGCACATCATCGAATTCTGTTTCCTCTTAACCATCGCTGTTACTCCGATCCATAAATAATCATCTTCCGTTCCATCTAGATTGTTAGATATACTACTTTTTTAAATGACTTTTGAATCATATCAGGTTTAATTTCATTCCATGATTTTATTTTCCTCTCACTATTTCTAGACTGGCATAACGCATTTGGCCTCTCGTTGTAAATGTTTTTTCACCTTCGAACATCCACGTGTTCCACTGTCGTTTTAAATTTCCTTTGAATGGTTTATTGATGCACACATCTAAAATCTGAACTAATGGCGTCAATCTGCCTGGAATAACTGCCCTGTCTGTGTTACTCTTTCATCGATTTCTTCGTATTATCCGTTGGATGGGATCTGAACATGTCCCAAACTAAAATACTTTTCTGGATTCTTTAAGGCACCAGGAATTATATACTCCCTCAAGCATTTCTCCCCACACACATATTTCACCCTTATCGCTTGTCAATTCAGTATACCATTGTTCGAAAGCCTGGGCAAATCCTTCGTATGAATGACTACAAAAGATAAGAGCATCGCACGTGTACATTTCAGGTTTCTTCGTCAAGAAAAGGGTGCGCGTTATACGGAGAATATACCTAAAAATTAAAAAATATATAGTTTAAAATTAAAGGGCACGTTATACACCGGAAAATACGGTACGTGTGTTAATTTAATCAGTCTACCTGCACTTATAAAAAGATAATTTAAAATTTTTTTTTTAAATGTTTCACTTTTTGGTTTATTTTGGTGATTTTTGAAAATAGTGTAAAACTTACTTCAAAACACGTTTAAGTGTCCCAATAGTCTACAGTACAGGGTTCGTCTGTAAAGTAATGAGACTGGGTCTGATAAAAATAATTTATCCGATTGGTACATATTGTTAAAAGTCTTCAAAATAGTCTCCCTGGGAGTCGATACACCACTGTCAACGCGATTCCCACTCTGCAAAGACTCTCTGGAGGTCAGCTGCCGTAACCTCTTTCAGAGACTCGTGACAAGCCGTTGGATGGCGGGAACATCTTCGAAACGGTTACCTTTCAGACTTCTCTAGAGCTTTGGGAACAGGAAAATGTCTACCGCGCTCACATCGGGGTTGTACAGTGGTTGCGGCAAGGTTGCAACCCCTATCCGGGCCAGGTAGGCGGTCACAAAGAAGGCAGTGTGAGCTGGAGCGTCATCGTGGTGGAGCCTCCAGCGATCGGCAATCTCCAGTCGTTTCCGTGTGACGTTTCTGTGCATGCGCGCAAGGACTCCTTTGTAGAAAACGGCGCGGCGTTGACGGTTTGTCCCGGAGGTACAAATTCTTTGTGGACCATCCCACGCTTGTCAAAAACGACAATGAGCATTGTCTTTACTATGGAATTCGTCATTCTCGCTTTCTTGGGGCGCGGAGAGTTCGAGATGTGCCACTCCGACCTTTGGCCCTTGGTTTCGGGGTGGTATAAAGGAAATTTAAATATATTGAGTCGAATGGAGAGTAGTGTCTATGCCGTACGCACTCTATTGTACTAAAAATTAATAAAAAAAATTCCCTGCATTTTAAAATGTTATGAAATGTTTGCCAAAATTATATTTGTTTTGGCAATTTTATATCGCATTTGAACTAAAAATATATGTAATCAATTAGTACTGTCTATTTCTGGAGGCCTTATGTTTGAAGCCTTATGTTCGAAGCAAAAAATTTTGCTTCGAAAGTCGCAAGATACCGTAAAGACAATGAAGATATTCAAACGTTTGAAACTACTAAGGGACTTATGTCTGTAATATGCTGTAAATGCTTCAAATTCCATTAAATAATATTTAGCAGTTTTGTTTTAATAAATTGGACACATTTTCCGTCATGTTTCGTTAGACATTTTAGTTATTTCTTTTAAAGTTTCATTTTAGAATGATATCGCTTTCATCAACATTGCAATTTTTCTTAATGAATGTTCCTTTACAGCCCAAAGGGCAGTTACCCGTGCATGTGGTGTGTTCTCGACCTACTGGACAAGCTCTAACGCCTTTGCAACTCCTGCTGAAAGCGACGGGAAAAGATGCCCGGCTCCAGAAAGATAAGGTAAAGTCTTTAAAATTCATTGATACTGGTTCAGAACAGGTGTACTCAGTCAGATGCTTTCATAATATCGAATGCTTCATATATCGATGCTTTCATATATCGTCGAATTCAATTACTCAGGTCGGTATATACGTTAGAATTTGAGCTTACCATGTACTGGCAGGTCTCCCGGTTATTTCATCTTCATTCCGAGGAACATCGCATCATCTTGAATCAAAGAAAGAAACGAATATCTTTAATCACACTACTCATTATCAATTAGAATCCAAGTAAACGTTACTGAAAGATAGAATCTAATCTTCTGTATTTATCACTCCGTGATGCCAGTAGCTAAAGGTCTTATGTTTTCCTTTCAACGTAAGAAATCACATACTAGTATTTCTCAACAGTCCCTGAAATGTCCAGAGACTTCCCGCTGAAAACTATTTCAGGAAACTTTTCATTCTGGATTCAAACAGGAAGTTCAACTGTCACCACAGGGTCTTCCCATTTGTCTATGAATTTTTCCTTGCTAGGTTTTACGTACAAGATGTACAGCCTGGACGATTCTGTTGATAAATTTAACAGCATCCGATTCTTGTCGACTCCATTATTGCCAAATCAACAAAGTACAAATTTAATGCTTTTTCCCCCGTGAAAAAGCTTAATCGTAAGATACTATAAAAGGAAGAGAAAGACATTATCTTAAAAGGCTCCTGTTAGAACGAGAGCCTTTTTTTTTGGGGGGGGGGGGGCGCGATTATGCCTTAGAGGTCCTCTAATCTGAACGAAATACGAGATGCTAACCGTGCACCTGGTTTCTTTTGCAGAATGGCAACATCCCGTTGATGCTGGCAGTGGAGGTGGGCAACCACGGCATATGTCGCGAGTTGCTGATGATCGACGCCAAGGAACAGCTGTCGGTGAGGAGACCCGACATCCGGGACACCCCCCTCCACATCGCCTCCAGGCGAAGGGACATCGAGCTGATGAGGTTGCTCATCGAGAAGGGGGCGGCCGTCAACTTGCAGAACGTAAGCGAATTTGCAATAAGTTAGTCTTCTAATTCTAGTACTTGACCCCTCTCTCCGAGCCTTTCTTTAGTCATCGTTCAGATTTTATTTCTCTGACCATTTTTGGTAGGCTCTAAACTGTTGTCATCCACTTTAGGCTAAATAGTTTCCAAGATCAAACACACTGATGAGTGTGTAATGAACCCTAGAGGCACGCATTTGAGGCATATTTATTTGCATCTATGATGTTGAGATTGCATCAGATTGCATCAATGATGGCAAAATCTTTTTGTACCTCCTCAGACCGATAAAGGGGTGGTCTCTCCCCCGCCCCCGACAATTATGTTTTTGGAGTAGTATCTTTTTTTCGGTTTCTTTTCTTTTAGTGTTAGCCAGTTTTTTGCAGATCACTTTTATTCCGTTTACCTTTATGAAATTGACTAGCTGAATACCCATGCTTCGCAACAGAGTACATTCAAATTAAATACAAATTAAAAACTTCAATCTCAATTAGTCTAGTGGTTGAATTTTATCTTTTACCTTGTTTTAATATTTTTTCTTGTCAATTTATTTTGTTGCTATGCACATGACGCAAAATTAATTTAAAGTATCACAAAAAGAAAAGAAACCTCGTGATCAGCATTTCATAAATTAAATTCTAAAAATTAATCTTTGAAAATTCACCAAAAATCAGAAAATTGAGGTAAAAAGATTTCATTTTAAGGGAATTTTTATGATATATCTCGTGATATAAATTTTATAACCCTCAAATTATTATTTTGAATGCAAACTTTAAAAAATGTTACCAAAACAAGCTTAAAAATTTAATTTAAAGAAATCGAATTTTTCAAAAATCTTGGTGCACCCCTACACAATAAGAAGAATCGCCATGCAAAATTTCAACCCTTTAAGTCCAGCGGTTTGGTCTCTGAGTTCTATCAGTCAGTTACGGAACTGATATATATAATTTCTGGCTCCCCAGTATAGTTTATAATTTTCATGACAACCTTTTTTCTGTAAACACCGTTTCCCCACCCAGAGTACCTGTCAAAATGGAACCTTTTGAGAGAAATAAAGTTTCTTAGTCTCTAGAAACCGTTGGTATAGGTTTTAGAAGCACAGGTTAGTACAGTTTTCGATAGTTGAGTACCAAAAATCAAAAAGGACGAAATGTTCGGTCGCAAATTTTTTTTCAAGCTGGAATAAAAAGTAACAGAAAAATACGTCTGACATACAAAAAAAAGGGTTAAGGGGGGCTTGGGACATAAAAACATATTTATTTTCTTCCCTTAAAACATACTATAGACTAGGGACCTTTTAGCATCACGCAACGTTCACTGCGTGTTTTTCAGATGATTGCTTTGGCATACACAGCATTTTTATACTGTATATCTGTACTCTAAGCCTAATTGTCTCGGTATAGAATTTTTTCTATGACACGCCATCTTTTAAAAGGATGCTCTAAAATTCGTTGCAAAGTATCTCAATGAAATTTTGTACAGCCTTCCCGTTTTTTATTTTCATTAACCTATGGGCATTTTCAATTCAAGGAGAAAATAGTCCGTAAAGAAAATATCACTGAAAATGCGGGTAACAAATTCTCTATGAGTAAATATTAAGAGTAATAAATAAGGACTTTTTATCCTGAAAAACTATAAAAATTTTTGCTAATCGAGACGAGACTTTTCTACGAATAAAGATGAAAAAAAATTGCAAACAAAGCTATTCGTTCTTATTAGGGCAAAAGTAAAACACACTTTTCAGTGGTTTTTAAAACAAAGTTTCAGACTGCTCAAGCATTTATTGTATGTATAATCATCTTTATGTAAAATCATATGAAGGGCGAAAAAAATCATTTCAAGACGCACGAAACAGAAAGAATTTAAACTTTCGTGCCCCGCACATTCTTAGCACAATTCATTTGCTTGAATACATTCATTTTAAAACCACGTGATTTGCGAAGACTCAGCTCGGGAAAACGTAATTTCTTAAAACTTTGCTATGCCCGAGCCGTGTTCGGAAATGCTTTCAATCTCTAGGGCTATCTTGCGTTGCCCGATTTTGCACTATAAGCCCGTCTGCGCACGGAACAACTCAAAAGAAACTGATAACTGACTCAAATCACAAACCAGTCCGTGATGAGTCACAACCTATGTAATTGAATGGAGCCACGCACACGACGCAACTGGTTACAAACCCGTTTACCCCAGTTGCGTCGTGTGCGTGGCTCCATTCAATTACATAGGTTGCGACTCATCACGGACTGGTTTGTGATTTGAGTCAGTTATTAGTTTCTTTTGAGTTGCTCCGTGTGCAGACGGCCTAAAACTGCATCTCAACTTCTTGACAGTAAAACACGTGGCACCTTTATATTTAGATATCATTTTGGCGCATTTTTTTTTTGTACGATATCAGGTCCTCGTTACTTTTTCTTGTCATCTTTCTTCAGTAGAATGTCACGATGGATCTTACACAGGGCTTGAAAAAATCTATCAGAAGAACGAATCATTTTAGCTCCGAACCGAACAAAAATATTACGGGTCCAACGATTTCTATCCGAGCAGGAACACACAAAAAACTGATCTCTCGAATGAAGTTCCTATGCGGATTGAAATTTTTGATCCATCTGAATTTATCCGGCTCGGAGCGAAAAAATTTCTCCTCCTTGAAATTTTACTCCGATTTTAAAAAAAAATCTTAAGAAATCTGGTTCATCATTCTAAAATGCGATTTAAGGTTCTCGTCACTTTATTAACGTTATCTAAGGTATTTCTTCTAACGTATACTACCCAGTTTCCCCAGAAGTAGGAAAAAAGGGCGAGACAATAATAGAATTCAACGCTATTTTCTTTTTGTTTTTAAAATTAAAAATAAATACCGTGTCGTGAAGAAATTTATAGTATTTCTTACAAAAGAAACGAATGCCTTGTTTGCATGAAATTATAAATAACAATACATAATGAAAAAGGTCAATATTTTGGAAACGAATCTATGTTCATGTAGCGAATTCAACACACGTTGTTAAAAACATTGTTGTAAACAGAATCGTTCTAACTTTAAACAAATTACGAAAACGGGTTGAGCTTATAGACTTTATTTTAGCCTTGTTCGATTCAGAATTTAAAAAAATACATAAAAACAGACACCCAACTCAAGAGATTTGTTAAAAACCTCATTCTTGGGAACTTTTCAAAAACTAAACTTTGTATTGAAATTTCCCCATGGCCACATTTTGAGGCCCAATGAACTCGTCCTTCTTCTAGACAAGAACCATTTTTTTTCTAAAGTTGAAAACTACCTCAACCTATCAAAAGTAAACGCGCAGGACGATAAATATATAGATCTATCTATAACTAAGTAAAGTACATATTAAAAAAATGAGAGTTTCATTAGTTAACCCTGGGATCTGGGATGCTTGAAACAATTTTCTGTATAGAAGTATTCTGAAGAAGTATTCGAAAATTTTAAATTTTAGCCACATCGGAATAGCTTAAAAATGTCAGAATTCGTGAAAGAGGAAGAGGAGCAATATCGTTTGCGAGAGATATTTTTTGTTCCGGCTCGGAACAGTTCCTTACTCCGAGAAAATGAATGGCTCCGGGTCGGATAAATATCCGGAACGATAAAAATCGTTTGGAGTAAAATAAAATCCATCCTAAAATAATAGTTTCATGTGGAAAAATTAAAAAAAACTCCACTTGAACCAATTCGATCGGAACTTTTTAAATATTCGTTGATATCCATTTCAAGCCCTGATCTTGAATTCATTATTTTACCTGTTATTTGGCATTATAGAAATAGATGCCCGGTTGCATGATATTGCTTTTAATGCAAGTTTACTTTCGATCGACTCATCTCGTTACGATGGCTCATTATTTTGTGAGTGGACTGCGAGGAAGATTTTTTTTCTTTTAAATTGAACAATAACATTCTCTCTCCTAAATATGAGCCTCTCACTTTCGGAATCCGACAAAGGAGAGGAAAGTGATAAAATGATATACATAGTTTATTAAAATGCCTCTAAAAATATAAATTCAAATAAACACTATAGAATGGACTATTGTGGATGCAGGTTCTATCCGACGACATACAAAATTTATAAGATCTTTGGAGTCATCGTTATTAGTATGACAATTTTGAGTAACTAAGGGACTTAACCGATTTGGAGAGTGAAAAAATATCCCATTCATTCTTCCAATTATTTTTTGACTACAGAGAAAAAATTAAATAATTTTTTTTAATAATTCCTGAGTACTTAATTCTGGGGCAGTGAGACTGTCACTGATTCATTTATTTTTATTTTATTACTGTGTCTTTGTGTGTGTGTTTTTACCATGTTTTTATTAACTTGCTTTCTTGTTTGTGTGTTTGTGTGTGTGTTTGTCAAGTACAAATCTTGCAATCGATTTTTAATTAACTTCCCGACTAGCTAGACATTTGAAACTTTTAGAATAGCTCAGAACACGATGGCAATGCATTTTTTTAATACTTTTAGCCATCTTTAAGCAGAATTAAATTTATTTTCAGTTATTTTTAGTTAATTTTGTTTTGTAGACTGGTGCAGCCATCTATTGGCCGGAACGGGAGCGAAAAGTTAAATGCAAGTTAACTTCCAATTAACTTTATTTTCTTTCACGTTGATGGGATAATTCATCAAAAAAAAATTTTTGCAGTATTTATTAATACATAGAATTGTCAAGTTTATATGATTCAACAGAAAATTTAAAAACATGGTACATAAAAAGTTCTTTTTATCTTGTAATTATTTAAATAATAACTATGATCCTCTCTAGTCATTTACTTAAATTTACTTGCAATATTGTAGTATGATTTCCTCTGAATTTCAAATGATTGAAGCTTATAAATCCCTCTTACGTTCGTGATGCGACATCATAAAAAAAAGATATCGTTCATAATCAACCATAGCAATATTTCTATACTTATCTTTGGAGGCGAAAAAAAGTTTATTTTCTTTTCATATTTACGTCCCGATAATGAAGTTAAAGGATTTCTATTTTTAATTTGCACTTTTTCAATATTACCAGATCTATGTTGCTCAGGCATTATACCTAACCCCAGGGTTCTACTGAAGAATTGCTTTAACAAGCACAGACTTTTCTTAAAAAGAGCTTTCTTTCTAAGTCTTCAGTCAAATAAATCATTCTTTGGGTGACATTCAATAATATTATCACACAACCTACATATATATTTAAAAGCCAAATACCACTGACTCACCAAATCTCTATACATGGGCCGGGCCCTCCACTGTATGATGATATAGCAATGCATAAAACTTCAGTGATCAATAAAAACGAAAGTAGGAAGGAAAATAGAAAGTGGGGAAAGCAAATAGCTTCGATAGAACAAGTAAAGCTAAAACAAGGGTGAAAAAAGAGACAGGGTGAACAAACAGGACAAAAATTTAGCCCGTCTGCACACGGAGCAACTCAAAAGAAACTGATAACTGACTCAAATCACAAACCAGTCCGTGATGAGTTACAAACCCGTCCGACGGGTTACAAACCCGTCGGACGGGTTTGTAACCAGTTGCGTCGTGTGCGTGGCTCCATTCAATTACATAGGTTACGACTCATCACGGACTGTTATCAGTTTCTTTTGAGTTGCTTCGTGTGCAGACGGCCTAAAAGTTACGAGCAAGACCCTGATGACTGAGCTATCTCCTGAGCCTTTAAAACTTCATCTAGCCAATCCAAACTCTTTCCCGAAGTTGCAGTCTTTGGCTTTCCTATAAGAAGGAGTCAATGGCGTTATGCCGATCGAATGACGCCAAACAAATGAAAAGAGCTGACAAAGAGATATCTAGAAATAAATTTTTTTAGATAGAAAATATAAATTCGAGATCCCATAATTTTTACCTTAGAAGATATAAATACGCATTCACTTGGACACACTTCATTCTAAAAACATGTTAATCACGTCCTATCGACCAAATGACGTCAAACAAACGAAAGGAACTGGCAAAAAGAAATCCATAAAGAAATTTTGTCAGACAGAAAATATAAAGCCTACACCACACAATTTTTAGTTTCAAACATATAAATACGCATTCACTTTTAGACACACTTGATTCTGAAAAGATGCTAATCACGTCTTATCGACCGAATGACGTCAAACCAGCAAAATTTTGTCAGACAGAAAATTTAAAGACTAGACCACACAATTTTTATCTTAAAAATATTTAC